>CM024759.1:72305735-72688242 GCA_014218235.1 Colocasia esculenta | reverse complement strand
TGAATTTATTAATCCATGTCCACTGTGTCAGATTTTTGGTTCATCGTGAAGTACATGTTCATAGTATGTTGATACTATGTTAATAATCCAATTACTCTTTATTGACTGTACTCATGTAAGGCGTCGTTTGGGAGAGATTTTGAAAAAATCTAAAATAAAAAATCTGTGATAAGACTGGTCCTTCTTCCAAACATGGCTCCTCTGTCTCGGCTTTTGAAATACTGCAAAATCGTTGAGAGGAGAGAGATAGAGCAAATGCTCCAGATGTGAGAAAGCGGATGGATAGTCGCTTTTAAAAAATTTTGCGATGGATGGAGAGAGAAGGACTCAAGAAGGCGCACAACAGGATTTTTTTGATTTTTTTATAATTTATTCACACTCCATCGCCTGTCTCATCGCCTGTCAAAAAAAAGGCACGGACGCCGAGAGAAAATCGAATGCTTGCGTCACCCAAGAGGCCAAATTGGATTTAGCCGATTTCCACTTTTTAAAAAGTGGTTTCAAACGTTGCCTAAGTCAAGTTTCGTTTAAAACTGATTTTATTATTTTCATCTAGTATCTGATTTGATATTAATTTTTAAAAGCCCATGTGTCAAGCCCTTGGAGGACTGGACCACAATCTAAGGATCTCCATTTACCTTTTTGGGCTTAGGTAGGATCCCTGAGAACGTGACGGCCCGATCTGTCGTGTTCTCAACTGAGTCGCGACACATGATCGCATCGCATTATTAACGCGATGGTACACTGCGTCATGTTCTTCTTGACCGACCCAGAACCCCATCGTGTCACTATAGTCATCAAGCGGTATCACCCATCGATTGCCATAGTCGCGACCAGACAGCCCGTCGTGTTTCGGTTCGGCAATCAATTGGTTACATCGATTCTCTTGAACGCGTAGGACATGACCGTCGTGACTATGAACCGATTGCCATAATGCGACCGGTCACCCCGTCGCCTTTCAGTTCATCAATCGATTACCTATTTCAATTCCCTTTAACGCGACAGACATAGTCGTCACGATTTGAACGCAACCGATACAGACGTCGCATTTCACAGTGTATTTCCAGAACCCTAATATTCAATAAAATCTTGCTAATCATGCTCTATAATCATAGTTAAACCCTTAAATGCTCTATGACGAACAGTAACATCATGTTAATCAATTTTTTATTAATATCCACATGATTTTCTTATTTAAAAGATGTGTTCACGACTCTCATATGCTATCTTTGTTTCTCTCTCATACGCACACACAAAATATGAATTTTTGCCATGAGATCTTACAGAAACCACCTCCATAATATACCTGGTAATTAAGTGCAAATATTTCATGTTAATTTTCCTATTATTTTAATGGATTTGTCTTCATTTTATTCGCTTGATTTGGATACCATTATCGCGCCCCTCTGCATTCAAGCACTCAAGGCCAAATGGGGAAATGTTTTCTATACACACTTTCTTGACTTGGATGGACTCTCTGTTGGGAATACTCCTGACTGGACTAGGTAATCCTCATCAAGGCCTTCGTAAGACTCCTTGGCTTTTGGCGGACATCCATTGCCAACGAACAGGTTGTACCATCAATACTCATGATACACTTAGGGATTAGCATGATTCAACGGCCTTAGATTTCTCTCTTACCTTGAGTTCACGTCGGACCTCTGGACTATGTTGGTAGCACGGCCAGTGGGCGGTTAGTGAATTCTACTAAATTGTCTGCACCAATCATGAGTGTTGTGCAACGGTTACTATCGCCTGTTTAAATGTTATTTTACGTGCTTTGACCTTAGTTCTCATCTATTCCATATTTCTCATCTATTCACGTTCTCTCTATATTCTCGTCTATTCTTCAATTACTCTTATCTATTCTTGGTACTCTATTTGATCATCCATTGATTGTCTAAGATAACAAACATAACCAATGCCAGACAACATTATATAGGGCCTGATTTGGTCCTGGGAGATGCGCCCGAAAGTGCCATTTGCTCGCATGAGTTCAATGATCAGGATGTTCGGCATGCATCCAAGTGCTAGACTATCTAGATTAATCGAAGACAATCAAACATAGTGCTATACTCTCTCCATTGATGAAAGTCAATCAAAGTGCTATCTTGACTTGCGTGCTATCGTGCTATTATATGTGCAATCTCGTGATATGGCCAATCTTTTATCGTGCTAGTTGTGCTATATTCTTTGAAAAGTACCATTGTTCTGTTGTTTTACTTGCTCGACTATACTTGATCGTTCTCTCTAGTTATCCTGCTATTCAAGACATTGATCACTTAAAGCACGCCTGTGTTCGAGATATTAAGTCCTACTGAGCGTTATCGCTTATCCTGCGCTATTGTTATATGTGTTTCAAGTGAGTCTGATGAGGAATACCACACGCATGAGGATGGGAACAAGCAGACGCAAGAGTGACCCATTGTGATGTCATCCAGATGTCTTAGTTAGCTAGTTTGTTTGTTTTTATTCAAATAAAGTACTATGTGCCCATAGTTTTTGTAACGTCGCGTGCTTTTCGGATCCATGCGGATCATGTGTATTGTGGTTATGACGGCCGTTGTGAGGCCAGTGTGAGTCGATTGAGTGGAATGCTTGGTGTGAATGTGTGGTTTGAGCAGGTGAAGAGCAGGGTTGGTCCTGAAATGAAACAGGACCTGCTGCTGTTCAGTTGAAGTTGGCGGCCAGGGGTGGTCGTCGACTGTTGGCGTCCAGGTTAGTGGACGTTTACTGCTTGAACTTGGCGGCAGTGGATGTGGACGCAGAGGGTGGCGGTTGTTGTTGGCGGCTAGGGGGTTGACGCCAACCTGAGAATTCTGCAGGTTACAGGCTCACCCGAGGGCAGCTCTCTCAGCTCACTCTCACTCCCTCTTGCCCCAACTTCGTGTTCTGGATTCTCTGAAGCTTCTAATAGGTTCCGACGAGTGGTTGGGCGATTGTAGAACGCGTGGCGTTGCCGAATTGCGCGAGGAAACGTCGCGGCATGGTGCAATTCGCGTGGGAGCTCGCGGAGGGCTCGGCGTGAACCGGGGGATTGCAGGAGGTTCTCGCGTGTTCTAAGGTAGGGGACGAACCTGTTTAACTCTGTAGAAACATTAAAACACATCGTAACTACCGGAATCAGCATGATAATGCATTTTCGGATAAAGTTGCACCATACGGGATAATGGGTGGTTTGAGTAGTTTAATGTACGAAGCATGTTTTAGTGGGTTGAATTGGGTTCTAGCATGCTAAAGGAACTGCATTTGCATGTTTCTCAGTAGTTAGAATGGTTGGAAAGCCCGCAGAGCTGGATTAGGGTTTCTGCAGGGTATAAGGCCGGAGAACTTGGCGTCAACATCGCTTGTCGCCAAGCTCCTCAGCCAGGATGTTAACGGCCAGATCCCTTGCCGTTAACTTGATGTAAGTGGCAATCGATGTTGCCGCCAGCATGTGTATGAACAGCAACAGTTAATTACGGCTTTTATCGATAATGCATGTGTGTTGACACATGAGGTGCACTGAGTGCACATGGTTCTCGTGTTTAGCATACAAGGTATGCAGTTAGTTGCTTACTTTAGTAACTGCGCGTTGTTTACGCGAGTCAGTTGGGTTCACGTGTAGTGGACCAGTGTTACTTGTGGTTTACGTGAGGTTTCACGTGGTTTGTGTGTGACGTGCACGTGGTTCTGTGTACGTGGCTAGTAGTACGACGCCTACCGTGGTTACCTCTTCAGTTGGGTGCCCCAGGTTCTTTGTGAGCCAGGCTGTTAGCTCGGGGCTTTGTCCCGGTACTTGTGTTGTACCGTCAAGGTCTGTGTCGTCTGACCTGGACACCCTCACTCTGTGTTTGAGTTGTACGTCCGGCTGAGGGAAGACGACAGTGGGACAGTGACACTTGAGTTTGTCTTTAGTCACTTGTAGCGCGCTCGTAGTTGGGGGTACGGACACCAGTAGTCGACACTGGTCCCCAGCTAGTCCTTTTCCAGTGCCTCACTCTAGCGAGCCCAGGCCAAGGTCTCTGGAGGTGTCAGGCATGGGCATGTGACCGTGTGGTCTACAGGTGGTGGTGTTTAGTTGGTCTCCACAGTTGCTTGACCTTTTCACGTGGAGCGGCAGCTGGACCTTTCGTCTGTGGCTGCGAGACTGAGAGGTAGACCTGTGTTAGTTTGTCCGAGTCAGTTTCTGGTGTCGCGAACCAGTTCACGTGGCTCGTGTTGGCTGACTCTACTTTAGCTTGTACACCTGTACTGGTTTTCCGTTTAATTATTATTGTTGTTTCTCGTAGTCGGCAGACGGTGAGTACTTTTACAGCTTTACTTACCTGCTTAGTTGTTCTATAAATTGTTGGTACTGTTTACTATTCGTACTTGTGTGTTGGTTTGCTCGGTTTTGGGGGAGTTCCCTACTGAGCCAGTGACTAGAGAGGCTCACCCCTACCCCTCACAGGTGAGAGCGAGGAGGACGTTTCACGACCGTCGTCCAGCTCCGAGCCGCGCCGTAGCGGTGCAGGGTCAGTAGCTCCAGCGGTGTAGTTCCAGCTGTGTAGTACTCCAGCAGTGTAGTTTAGATAGTTGTTTGCTTTCTTCAGTTGTACCTCGGGGTATGCCCCAGGTTCTTGTTCTTCTTTTTAGTTTTTGTGGAAATTTGGCTATGTAACTTGTGCACTATATATATATAAAATGGTGTGTTCCTTTGTGTTTACACGGACTGTGGTTTGGTATCCCTTGCGAGGCTTCAGCCCGTTCGCGGGAGACGGACTCGGATCAAGTACGTTATCGGTTTAACGGGCTTGGCCGAGGCGTTCCGTCACAGTTTTGGCTCTGAATCAGTGAATGTAATAAAGATTAGAGGAACTATCAATAGTTGTTCATTTGGCATTATTCCAATTTATGCAATAGTTTGATGTCTATTTTACTCTATATACTACATATTTAACTGTAGCCCACTCTGATATTCTATGTCAGGGTGTTATAAACGGTATGTTGGGTTCAACAAATAGTATTTTTCGTGTGAAGAAAATGTTTGGGAGATCAAATACACCTCAATGTGAATCAAGTGAAACAAGTACTATTTTAAGTGGATCAAATAGGTATCAATGTGGATTAAGTGAAACACCAAATAGGTCTCAATGTGGATCGAGTGAAACACAAAGTATCTTAAGTGACCAAATATATAATAACCTAGATTTTTTATAGGGAATTTGATAAATATATATACCCCCATTATAAATAAATAATTAGTGTGAAGAACATGTTTGGGTGATCCTTTATAAGCCAATGGGAACCATCGAATACCCTTTGATCATGTCACTGATAACTGCACAATTATTTGGGTTAAATTTCATTCATATAGTAATTTTAGACTTCAGTTATCTGTAAATAATGTGCAGTTTGAGTTTAATTTTCATTTCCTCCTTAAAAAATTTTTGAGCAAATTAGTTTTGGTAGAACACATAGTAGACTCTCATTAAATAAATTCAATCCATTTTGAATAATTTGTCTAAGTTTCTTACAAATATTGTACATAAATAATATTTGATATTCTAATTCTTGTAAATATTAGTTCATAATTAAAATAGATTTTAATTAAATTTTAAATATCCCACCCACTACAAACATGACACATACCCCCTAAGTCCATTTCGCCATTTCCCTTTTATCCTGTCAGAAATTGGTCACTTAAATCATGTTTTAATCTTTCTTCTTTCTATCAGAAGCTACTGGAAGCTAGGGTTGGGATATGAGATGGAGGCCTTGTGCTGTGCGGCTGGCGATGGCGGTTGTGCTGGGATGTGGCCGGCGGCTGGACCAGGAGCTGTTGGGGTATGGCGCGGATGGAGCTGGGCTGGCGCGATGGCGAAGCAGCTTGGGCACGGTGGGCCTGCAGCTGGGTGGATGGAAGCTGGGGTGTGGAGCGGTTGGTGTGTGCTGATGAAGGCGGCTGTGGCGCGACGGTGCGGATGGTGCTGTGCTACAGGGATCAGGAGCCAGGGTTGTGGCGTGTGCTGCGGATGCAGGGCGCGGCGTACACCGAGAGATGGTGCGGCGGATCTGACCGTTGCGGAAGCAGGAGATGAGGGGCTGGCGCGACCTGTGGCCAGCAGAGGCGGGCTGCTAAGCTGGGTCAGGTGTGCGATGGCGCAGGATGCTGGTGAGCATGGCGGAGCGATCTGGCCCATGCGATGGAGCTCCGTATGCGGCTGGACCAAGGACCAGGTGGTTGGCGATGGAGGCCAGCTGAGGTGGCTTCTGGCGCCCTGACGCGGACCAGATGCTGAGCTGAGGTGGCGGCCAAGTATGCAGGGCTTGCGCAGGAGGAGCTCGAGAGGAGACACCCAGGCATCTATAAAAGGACCCCAAGGTCCTTACAGTGGAGGAGTTCGGCAAGTAGGAATTTCTCAGGATTTTTTTAGTCTCAATACTTTAGCCAGTTTTCTTTTTGTTCTTCCAGTGTTCTTGAGGTTCTAATTTCTTAGGATTTTAGTTTCCATTCTTCTGTAATTTCTTTGTTTGAGCAGAGCAGTGAGGGAGTTCGGATGTTTTTAGGAATTTTAGTGTTCTTTCTGTTCTTCGAGAGCCAATGGTAGTTTGGAGAATTTTGTTGTGTTTTGTTTTATTTCTTCTGGAGATCATGAGGCATCTGTAAGAGTGGTTCTGCTGTGTTCAGAAATTGGGAGAGGTCAATACAGAATTGCAATTTGTTTTAGAATTCTTCTTTGCTTCTGCTGTGAGGTTTGAGTTCTGAGTTCAACATTTTGGGAATTTCTTTGCCATTGTTTCTTCTGTATTTTCCTTCAGATCGGGGAGAGGTAGACAGTTCAAAATTTTTGGGGGAATTTGTTGTTGTGTTCTTGCTGTTGGGATTTGTAGTTTAACATTTTGGGTTTCCTTTCTCTGGTTCGATTGTAGCGGAGGGAATTGGGTTTTCTTCATCTCTTCTGTGGAGGCTTCCAGAGGGCGACTACATTTATGTTCCATGTCTCTGTTAGCTCAATCTAGTTTAATTTCCATTGCCTTTATGTTGATTCATTTCTTCTGTGCTGAGTGATTGATCCAAGTGAAATTTTCATTTCTGCTGCGAGGAAGATTTAGTAGCTTTTCCATTTCTGTGTTCCAGAATTCAATCTAGTGCATGTGTTAATTCCTAGTTCTTTCATTTCTTCCTTGCTGTTGGTTACGCATCTGATCTAAGGTTTTTGGCTGTTGGGGAATTGGTTCAGATGTTTGGTGTGTTCTGTTCTTCCGGAGATCTTCTGTAAGCATGCATAGCTGTGAGAATTTCCGGAGTTCAAATTTTGGTTGGGAAATTGCTACTGTTGATGAGAGGAGATCGAGTTCTATTGTTTACATTTGTTCTTTCATTTCTACTTTTCTTATGTACCACTGTGAGGAGGATTTAGCAGATTCCCCATTTCTTTATGTTCCAGAGTTCGATCTAGTGCAATTATTAATTTGAGTTTTCTATTTCGATTAGTGTTCTCTTTTTTTTCTCCTAGACAGATCGGAAGTTTGATGTGCAGTTTATATTTTCCTTGTTGATTTGTTCTTCACCCCTCGAGCTGTGAGGGTATAGTGATCTGATTTCCTTTTTAATTTCAATCTAGCTCGTTCTTTCGTTTCTTTAATTTGTCAAGTTGTGAAGGATTTGGTTGGTTTTGTTTTCTTATTCACTTTTAATGTATTGTTGATAGAGATTTCAAGTCAAAGTAGTTTAATTCAAGCTTTATTCTACCTCTCCGTGGATATGACCTGTTCTCACCATTTTACTAGTTCACATTTGCTATTTTAAATTTGTAAGACAGTTTAGAGGAAGTGCGCTTGTTGACTTGTGCGAGGAACTCTGGACAACGAAAATGCATAGTCAACAATGTCGCGCGTTTCATCTTGGCGCCGTTGCCGGGGAGGCATTAGAGTTTGATTTAGATCTATTTTGATTTGATTTCATTTACTTTGAGGATTCATTTGACTTGTTATTGGGCTTTCATTTCAGATTTGCACACTTGGAGATTGGGCTTGGAGATTTGAAGCCCATTGGAGGAGAGCTTGTTGATTTCTTTTCCCAAATTGCATTTAATTCAGCATTGTAGATAGAAGAGTGTGAGTGGAGCTTGTAGTGAGGATTTCTTGTACTCTCTGTGCATGTACAGAGATTTCTCTTCAGTTGGCATGTAATAATTGGACTTTTTGTGGTTTGTGTGGTTTGGAATTAGCTTATAGTACCACTTTATATTTTCTTACCTTCATTTCATTTAGTTCAAAAACTAAATAAAAATTAAAAAATCTAAAATTTAAAAAAAAATTAAATCGCTCTTTCATGTTAGCCGTTTGTTTGTAAATAACATTTTTATCCTCTCAAGATTAGAAACACATGTTTTAGGACATTCATCATTTTAATTGTCATTTCATTTTTTTTCTTGCATTGAAGAGAGCGGGGGAAAGGTAAGACTTCCACCACTTGTTTCATGCATTAAACTTAGCATTAGAAAACCCTTGTTTCAAACTTGATCTGTTGCATTTCATAATTGTAATTGTGACTGCTTAAGGGCTTAAACCATTAGATAAAAAGATAAGGTGAGGGATTTCATCACCCTTTCCTTTGCCCAAAAATCACAAAAATTTTCACATCTTTGCATTTGCCCAAACTTTTAATAAAAAATCAGTAGACTTGGCCCTAGGGTTCATAATTAGATTTGTCCTTTCTTAAATTCAAACTTCTCTTTAAGTCTGGTGTCTAGGATTAGAGGTTAAAGAGCTTACGCTTAAGTAAGTCAGAGGTTATCTAATTGGGTCCTTGCGAAAGCAAGGGGGGCCTCCCTCTACTCCACCTCTTACCTGACCGGTACAAGAAGAGTTAGAATTAGACTTAAGCAAGTATAAATCTGATTTTGAGAAAATTAACATAAGTCCAAGGAATACTTAGTGGTAGGTTAATTTGATTTGAAAGCGTTTGTTTGTTTGTGTTTTTTTTTAATTCATCAAAAATCAATAAAATTTTTAAAAATTCAAAAATCATAAATAGAGGGCTTTTCCATTGTGTATGCTTGGTAGACGATCTTTGAACGTAGATTTGGCTCAACCTATAGACGAGATTGAAAAATTCTTTCATAGGATGGCCAACCAAAACCAAAACCAAGTTGTTAGAAATATAGAAGAGGCTGCACCCAGACAAATGAAGGAATACTTCATTCCTTCTGACTATCAACTTGCTACTTGTATCAGGCCGAAAATTCCGGCAAATCATTTTGAGATCAAGCCAGGAACCATTCAGATGCTGCCATCTTTTTATGGCAATCCCAATGAAGATCCTTATAGGCATATAGATGAATTCTTAGAGATTTGTTCCACTATGAGGATCCAAAACTTCACTGAAAATGCCTTGAGATTGACCCTATTCCCATTCTCTTTAAAAGACAAGGCCAAATATTGGTTGGGAACCATAGGAAGAACCATCACAACATGGCCAGAAATGCAACAAGAATTTTTGAAGAAATTTTACCCGATTGGCCGAACAAACACAATGAGGAGAGCAATAACCGGATTCTCCCAACACCAGGGAGAATTAATGCATGAATCATGGGAGAGATTGAAGGAGTTGCTTAGAAAATGCCCCCATCATGGTTTGTCGAGGTGGCAAATAGTGCAAGCTTTTTATGAAGGTTTAACTGAATCGAATAGGCAAATGGTTGATGCTTCATGTGGAGGAGCATTCATGACTAAGAGTGAGGATGAGGCATATAATCTGTTTGAGACATTAAGTGAGAATTCTATCAATCATGCCTCACTCTACTCTTATGAGAGAGCATTAGGACCCATAAAGAAGGCAGGGATGTATGAAGTAAGAGGGAGAGGAGAATCAGATTCCAGGGTAGAAGATCTGATAGCTAAACTTGATCAGAGGTTGGAGCAGAAGTGGGAACAAAAATTCGATCAATTGTTGTCTTTGACTGGGCAAGCCACACCCAAATTTTTTCAAACACCTGAAACTTGTGCTATGTGTGCTAGCCCAGCTCACTCCACAAATGCTTGTCCCACTACTGCCCAATTACCCCCTTTCATTCAAGAACAAGTGCAAGCTGCACAAGGTTTTCAAAAACCCTCCTATGATCCATATTCCAACACATACAATCTGGGTTGGAGAAACCATTCAAATTTTTCATGGAAAAATCAATCTGAGCAAGTTTCCCAACCTGCTTTCAAGCAATCCATGTACGGTCAATCCTATCCCAATCAAAATTCGGGATTTGACCAATCTTCTAACTCAAAACCTCCACAATTTCAGGGAAATCAAAATTCCAATCAATTTGCTCAGACCAATTTCCAACAACCTTCATATCAACAACCACCTCCTCAACCTAACTGGGATGATAAAATGAACCAACTCCAAAACATGATGGCGACTCTATGCCAAACTGTGCAAGAACAACAAACTCAATATCAAACTCAAAATCAAAATTTTCAACAAAATTTTGCAAGGATAGAGTCTCAAATTGCTGATGTATGTCAAAGGAGGGAGTCTGGGCAATTGCCAAGTCAAGCTGTAGCAAACCCAAGGAACAACCCTCCCGGATTCTATCAATACCATCAGGGCCAGGGGTACAGACCACCACTTGTTAGACCAAATGTACCTCCACCACAAAACCAACAACAAGCTTTTGTCCAGAATATTCCAGCACCACAATTTCAAAATCAACCTATACAAGAGGACCATCCTCCTACCCAAGCTGGGGGCTCCCAAGTAGAAAATGTGAAAGCTGTGTTAACCTTAAGAAGTGGGAAAATCAGAACAAATCCTCACCCTCACATGTCAACATTGAATGAGGATAAAGAAAATGAAATTGAGATTGAGGAAGAGAGTGAAGAAAATATTGAAAAAGAAAAATCCAAGGGAAAAGAGAAAATGATTGAAGAACCTCTAGACAAAATCAAAGCCAATGAGGATCCAAGCTGCTACATTCCAAGAGTCCCTTTTCCTGAAGCATTAAAGCCAAAATCCAAAAACAAACAAACTGGTAATGAAGAACTCTTGGAATTGTTTAAGCAAGTTCATGTCAACATTCCTCTTCTGGATGCCATTAAGCATGTGCCTGCTTATGCCAAATTCTTAAAAGAAATGTGCACTCCAAAACGTGAAATGAGAAATAAAACTGAAACAATCATTCTTCCAGAAACTGTGAGTGTCATTATCTTGAACAAACTCCCTAAAAAGCTCAAGGATCCAGGCACTCCACTAATTCCTTGCACCATCGGTGGAGTCACTTTTGAGAGCAGTCTTGTGGATCTGGGAGCCAGTGTCAATCTCCTACCTTATGCCATTTTTGAGAAATTCAAGTTAGGAGAATTGAAACCCACTTCTGTTGTCCTTCAACTAGCCGATCGTTCTGTCACTACTCCTAAAGGCTTAGTTGAGGACGTTAACATAAAAATCAATGAGTGTTACTTCCTTGTCGATTTCATCATTCTGGACATGAACACTCCTCAAGATTCAACTCAGTCCACAGTCATCTTGGGTAGACCCTTTTAGGCCACAGCTAGAGCCAACATTAATTGTGCTACCGGGATGATGGATATATCATTTGGGGATGAGCGGGTTAGTATCAACATTTTTAAGGCATCTGGGCATCAGGATGAAGGAGAGAGTTGTCTAGTGGTAGACTCCTTGGAGGAAGCTTGCGAGAAAGAAGCAGTAGACCAACCCTGTGCTCTAGGGTTTAAGGGAGAAAATGAGGCCTATGAAAGTTCCAAAATCTATAAAGCCAAAACCAAAACATTCCATGATAAGCACATTCATAGAAAAATTTTCGAAGTGCATGATAAGGTCTGGCTCTTTAATTCTAGGCTTCGTGGAAAATTGAAGTCCCGATGAGATGGTCCTTACATTGTTGTCAAGGCTTATGATAATGGTGCTGTCATCATTCTTGATCCTAAAACTGGACAATCATTCACTGTTAATGGGCAGAGGTTAAAGCATTTCGTCGAAAGCCCACTTTTCTTGAAATTTGATTCTACCAAGCTACTTGAGCCTAATGGAGCCTAATTGCGTCTGGCTGAAGACGATAAACTTAGCGCTATTGGGAGGCAACCCAAGTGTACAAATTTCATTTATCAGGTAATTTTCTGTCTTACTTTCTGTTCCTGTGAATAAGTAGGGGGGAGAGGTAGAATAAGCATGCATTCATAGTCTCCACCCCATCCATGCTTCATTTCATTTTCTTAGCTTGTACATAGAAAAATAAAAATTTCACAATGTTTCATCTTTAAATAAATCTTTGAATAAAAATGCTTGTCATTTCACAGACTATGTGTCTGATCTTTAACCATTAAAATTTTGTGGTTGTCACACTCCTTTGCAAACATCCATGTTAGATAGCATCTAGTAAATGATTACATGTACCTCTTGTCTACCTTATGTAAGGATTTATGGCAAGAAGTTTTCATACACACACTACACAGCCACTTAGACTAGCAGAACCCGAATGTAGCAATTTTGTCAAGGCAAGTAGGAGAGAGGCGATTGGTTTTCTCCCCTCCCCTTAAGTGAACTGCAAAGGAAGTGAAGGAATGTGATCAAGGAACCTGACTGTTCATCATTCCGAAAAGAGGAAAAGAAAAGAAAAGCAAAATGCAAAAATGCAAAAGCAAAAGAAAAAAATATATCCATGAAAAATGCCCCAGATCTGAGTAAAGTTGGACTCGCTACTCTTGAAAAGTGATGGCTTGTGCAGCATTATGGATGAAAAGAAAAAAATCTGAGTGCACAAAGTGCAAATAAAGGGACAAAAATCCTCAACTCAGAGAAATAATCCTCAAGGAAGATGAGCAGAATGGAACTAAGAGAAACAACCAGATCTGACTGAGCAAGGATCTTATTCCACAATTCTTTTCTTCTCCCTCAAATCAATCTAATCTCAATTACTAGCTGAGGCAGAGGAGCTTCAGAAGGGCTGATGTGAACCCTTAAGTGAGCTACCTTTTGTGCACAAATTTCTTGCCATAAGCCTTTACAATTAGGAAAGACATGTCTTTACATTAATCTTTTACATGATGACTGTTTAGCATGAGACATTACATCTTCTAGTCCTATATTTAGAGTAATTTTTATTGCTAAGGGACTAGCAATATTTAAGTAGGGGGGAGTGATAACTGCACAATTATTCGGGTTAAATTTCATGCATATAGTAATTTTAGACTTCAGTTATCTGTAAATAATGTGCAGTTTGAGTTTAATTTTCATTTCATCCTTAAATAATTTTTTGAGCAATTAGTTTTGGTAGAACACATAGTAGACTCTCATTAAATAAATTCAATCCATTTTAAATAATTTGTCTAAGTTTCTTACAATATTGTACATAAATAATATTTGATATTCTAATTCTTGTAAATATTAGTTCATATTAAAATAGATTTTAATTAAATTTAAATATCCCACCCACTACAACCATGACACATACCCCCTAAGTCCATTTCGCCATTTCCCTTTTATCCTGTCAGAAATTGGTCACTTAAATCATGTTTTAATCTTTCTTCTTTCTATCAGAAGCTACTGGAAGCTAGGGTTGGGATATGAGATGGAGGCCTTGTGCTGTGCGGCTGGCGATGGCGGTTGTGCTGGGATGTGGTCGGCGGCTGGACCAGGAGCTGCTGGGGTATGGTGCGGATGGAGCTGGGCTGGCGCGATGGCGAAGCAGCTTGGGCACGGTGGGCCTGCAGCTGGGTGGATGGAAGCTGGGGTGTGGAGCGGTTGGTGTGTGCTGATGAAGGCGGCTGTGGCGCGACGATGCGGATGGTGCTGTGCTATAGGGATCAGGAGCCAAGGTTGTGGCGTGTGCTGCGGATGCAGGGCGCGGCGTACACCGGGAGATGGTGCGGTGGATCTGACCGTTGCGGAAGCAGGAGATGAGGGGCTGGCGCGACCTGTGGCCAGCAGAGGCGGGCTGCTAAGTTGGGTCAGGTGTGCGATGGCGCAGGATGCTGGTGAGCATGGCGGAGCGATCTGGCCCATGTGATGGAGCTCCGTATGCGGCTGGACCAAGGACCAGGTGGTTGGCGATGGAGGCCAGCTGAGGTGGCTTCTGGCGCCCTGACGCGGACCAGATGCTGAGCTGAGGTGGCGGCCAAGTATGCAGGGCTTGCGCAGGAGGAGCTCGAGAGGAGACACCCAGGCATCTATAAAAGACCCCAAGGTCCTTACAGTGGAGGAGTTCGGCAAGTAGGAATTTCTCAGGATTTTTTTAGTCTCAATACTTTAGCCAGTTTTCTTTTTGTTCTTCCAGTGTTCTTGAGGTTCTAATTTCTTAGGATTTTAGTTTCCATTCTTCTGTAATTTCTTTGTTTGAGCAGAGCAGTGAGGGAGTTCGGATGTTTTTAGGAATTTTAGTGTTCTTTCTGTTCTTCGAGAGCCAGTGGTAGTTTGGAGAATTTTGTTGTGTTTTGTTCTATTTCTTCTGGAGATCGTGAGGCATCTGTAAGAGTGGTTCTGTTGTGTTCAGAAACTGGGAGAGGTCAATACAGAATTGCAATTTGTTTTAGAATTCTTCTTTGCTTCTGCTGTGAGGTTTGAGTTCTGAGTTCAACATTTTGGGAATTTCTTTGCCATTGTTTCTTCTGTATTTTCCTTCAGATCGGGGAGAGGTAGACAGTTCAGAATTTTTGGGGGAATTTGTTGCTGTGTTCTTGCTGTTGGGATTTGTAGTTTAACATTTTGGGTTTCCTTTCTCTGGTTCGATTGTAGCAGAGGGAATTGGGTTTTCTTCATCTCTTCTGTGAAGGCTTCCAGAGGGCGACTACATTTATGTTCCATGTCTCTGTTAGCTCAATCCAGTTTAATTTCCATTGCCTTTATGTTGATTCATTTCTTCTGTGCTGAGTGATTGATCCAAGTGAAATTTTCATTTCTGCTGCGAGGAAGATTTAGTAGCTTTTCCATTTCTGTGTTCCAGAATTCAATCTAGTGCATATGTTAATTCCTAGTTCTTTCATTTCTTCCTTGCTGTTGGTTACGCATCTGATCTAAGGTTTTCGGTTGTTGGGGAATTGGTTCAGATGTTTGGTGTGTTCTGTTCTTCTGGAGATCTTCTGTAAGCATGCATAGCTGTGAGAATTTCCGGAGTTCAGATTTTGGTTGGGAAATTGCTACTGTTGATGAGAGGAGATCGAGTTCTATTGTTTACATTTGTTCTTTCATTTCTACTTTTCTTATGTACCACTGTGAGGAGGATTTAGCAGATTCCCCATTTCTTTATGTTCCAGAGTTCGATCTAGTGCAATTATTAATTTGAGTTTTCTATTTCGATTAGTGTTCTTTTTTTTTTTCTCCTAGACAGATCGGAAGTTTGATGTGCAGTTTATATTTTCCTTGTTGATTTGTTCTTCACCCCTCGAGCTGTGAGGGTATAGTGATCTGATTTCCTTTTTAATTTCAATCTAGCTCGTTCTTCGTTTCTTTCTTTAATCTGTCAAGTTGTGAAGGATTTGGTTGGTTTTGTTTTCTTATTCACTTTTATGTATTGTTGATAGAGATTTCAAGTCAAAGTAGTTTAATTCAAGCTTTATTCTGCCTCTCTGTGGATATGACCTGTTCTCACCATTTTACTAGTTCATATTTGCTATTTTAAAATTTTGAGACAATTTAGAGGAAGTGCGCTTGTTGACTTGTGCGAGGAACTCTGGACAACGAAAATGCATAGTCAACAATGTCGCGCGTTTCAGTCACATCCCGATAAATTTCCATTCATCGAAAAGTGACAAAAAATCAAATTGAGAGTTCACCAATCTTGTTTACATAAACATCCATTTTATTTGTTTGCAGTGGACAGAAGTACATCAATAATCGGTACAAAACCACAGTAATCAATGTAGAGTTCACCAATCAGTGTGTTTGTAAGCCAATCGAAAGGAGAAGAGAATATTTGTTCAATAATCAGAAGGAAATTGGTCTTTTGTTCACTAACCGGAACACTCATGTCATCAATCGGTAGAATACTGAAGTTTTGTTTAGTAACCAGAACATTTGAACACCAATCGATATATTATAGAGTAAGTGTTTACTAATCAGAAGGAAAATTAATCACCAATCTAAACACTTGGTCAATAGTCGATTGTTCACTTAAGTAGTAATTGGTAGAAAGCTTTCTTCACTAATCGATAGAAGGCTTAAACACCAATTGATAGGAATGATAGGCTTCTTCAGTAATCGATGGAAACTTCTTCCCTAATCGGAATAGTACTTGTTCTCCAATCGATATATGGTTCATTTTCTAATCGATAGAAACTTATTCACTAATCAGTAAAAACCTTCTTCTATAATCAATGTGATACTTAGTCTTCAATCGATATCTCATGAACAGTAATGGATAAAATGTTCAGTACTTGTCTTTAGTTAATAAAAATTGGATTATTTCTTGAAATAACATTAAATATATTCCTGATTTGCAAAAATCAATAAATCGGTTAATCTCCTTATCTGGGGGGTCAATGACCCTAACTATTTATTTCTTTGGGGTCAAGCACATTTTTTGGTAATTATGATATGTTCAATTCCATTCTTATTTCTGAGGTCCTAGTGTCGTCCTATTGGGTACACTGGTATGAGAATAATACATATTTACAATATATGAAATTGGGGTGTTACAGATCACATGTTATGTGGAATAAATAGTATGTCAACTGGAACAAATAGTATTTTAAGTGGAGCAAATAACATGTTCTGTGACATGATTTATTTTTCTGTCCTGTATGTGTCGACACTTACCACCCAACGTGTTGACACTTGTGACATGATTAGTGTTTCCTATCGTTCATGTGTCGACACTTACCACCCAATGTGTCGACACATGTGACATGATTTTCAGTTTTTTAAGTGGACCAAATAGGTCTCAATGTGGATCAAGTGAAACAAATACTATTTTAAGTTGACCAAATAACATTCGTTTCACTTAATCAAAAACAACAACATTTCAAGAGTAACAAATAACAACGAAATGAGAACAAATAGCTGTTAATGTGGAACAAATGCTTTTGCTTGTAGAGAAAGAGGAACAAACCACATATTATGTGGAACAAATAGATGTCAATGTGTATTAAATGATTGATATTTTCACAAGTAGAATGGAATACTATGTGGAACAAATAGCTCCCAGTTTGTATTACATGCTTCTATTCTTTTAAAAACTGGAAGAAATGCTTCTTAAGTGGAACTAGAACAAATGTTACTTCATTGAGAAGAGTGTGGAGGAAAGCCGCATATTATGTGGAACAAATAGCATGTAAACTAGAACAAATAGCTTCCAAAGTGGAGTACAAGTTATATGCGTATAAGATTACATCAATGCATAAAAAATTCAGCAACAATAGTGACGCATCCCGTGTCTATTGTTTCTAGGGCATTAGAATCAATGTTTTTGTTAAATTTCTTAGATGATGTGCTTCTTTTTCATATATTCTCCAAGGCAGATTGGAAATGCTTTTCCCGCTTTCTTCCTTTTGTTGATGCTCTCGGAGGATCAGCCACCCGAGTATTTTTACCAATTGGTCTCCATTGTCAACAATGCACTGGACAATGTTACCGTTGATGGGTTGCATCACCTTCGCCAATAGATGGGGGATCTGTCAATTCCTTGTCATAGGATTCCTTTATGCAAGAGGCTACTTTAGCCACATTCATGAAACGATATATAAGATTTGTATATCTTGATGATGATGATTTCTTATCTTTAATTGGAATATTAAATAAGTCACTTGCATGTCTATAGCGCATATCTTTCTACCACCGCTTTAAGAAATACTTTTATGGTATGCTTTCAATGTCGAAATAATGCAATGCCACAATCACATGTCGACATAGGTAACCCTTAAAGTGAAAGCTACTGTAAGAACATTCAACCTCTTGTTGTTCTTTATTATATATGACCGTGCACATTCTGTCCACAATTTTATATGTACCTTTAAAGGTCACTCTTTCAAAAGAATTCACTCTTAGTGTGAATGATGTGTCATCCAAGCTCAGGAATGTTGGTTGACACACAGCTACCTCGATCAATTAGTGTTGGAACTTTTGAAATATCAACCATGTATAGATGGCGAATGCTTGTTTCTCAAAAGGTGAAGATGTTTTCAAGAATGGTTCTGCAGCGACCTTGGATACTTATGCCCGAAAAAGCTCCATATCCAGACCCGCCTCCCTCGAATAGACCAAAGTCTCGCACGAGATATCTCACACACATGTTCAGTAAGAATATAAAAGGCAACCACATTGTATTAAGATGCATGATAAAGTATATGATCTCATATACATTCATAAAATCACATTGTCCCACTACATTATTACATGTCCAAAAGAAAAGTACAAAAGCCTGGGACATACTCTGAGGTGTGCAACCAGAGCCACAACTTACACTACGATTGGTGGTACAGGTCCACCTCCAAGAAACCACGCTCGCTAAACACCTAAAAAGGGAGTTGTAGGGGTGTGAGCCTCACAAAGTCACAAACTCAGCAGAAAAACTCCTCAAAACACAACATTTATAATCTATGTGCAATAATAGAAACCATTATATAATACCAATTCACTAGTCAATTCACATACAGCCATTGAAAGGAAACATATCGAAAGCTGGAACCTAAACATGCTTTCTAATGAACACAAATAACAACATGCTTCCCACAAGTAAACAATTAACTAATTATAAACATAAACAATTAACAGACATCCTTATAACCTCAGGATTAACTAGAAGCACACAACTAACTAGGAGCTTCTAACTCAATAAACATTAAAGATAAACTATTAAGAGAACATTACAGAAACTGAAAGACCTATATACCACACTCGCTACGGAGTGAACCACAAGAATCACAAGCTGAGTCGGAAGGAGCAACGCTACCACATGGGTCACGACTATTGGTTCATGACGTCGGTATCTGATCTAGACAAACCAACACAGAAAACACCTCTCAGCCTCACAACCACAAATGAAAGATCCAATTGTGGCTCCACCGCAACACTGTGTAAGTCAAAAAACTATGGAGAGCAACCAACACCACTCTGAGGCGATACACGCTGCAGACCTACATCTGACACACATTTATGAGTTATGGGGACCACAAAGTCAGACTGTGGCAACACTGGACTAGATGGTTATTAGTACATCTAGTTGTACCCGTCCCCCAACCACGATCACGCTACAAGCGACTGAACAGAAAAATACTGGCACAACACAAGTCGTTGCCCCACTGTCGTCTTTCCCTCAGCCAGACGGGCTACTCAACAAACAAACAAGTGAGGGTGTCCAAGAAGATGACACAGGCCTCTACGATACACACAGTACTGGAACAAACCTTAGAGCACACATGTGCCTAGCTCACAAAGAATTTGAGGTACCTAACTGGAGAGGTATTCCGGAGTAAGCGTTAGACCACCAAACTCAGCAAAACCACACAAATCACAACCAACCATAATCATACTTTCAAACCTTTTGCTTATAAACCATAACAATCTTTATTTGCTCACTATCAAATATTGAACCACAATGCTAAACTCCTCATTCATAAACTACAACAATCCATACTAATCATTATCAACTGATAAATGACGCATTAAGATATATGCTTACGATCTTTAAGCCACACATTCATAAACTACAACCTTATTACTCATATAGCATAATTAATTATTTTTTTTGTTGCATGGCGCAGTGGTCTTTGACCACTACGTGAAAATCCAGCACGTTCGGGGTTCGATCCCCAGATGCGTCCCACCCAACCCATCGGCATGTCCACTGCGCTAGGTGCATGGACTATAACATAATTAACTTGATGACCATTAACTGCTAACTTATTATAACTCGATCCAATAATCACTAATTCATGCTTTACTAACATTAATATGCTTTAAACATCTTAAACAAACATTAAATAATCAACACCAGACCCACGTAGGACCCACATTGCCCAACATAGCACAACACACTTCAAGAAGCAGAATGCGACGGTCCGAGAGGTCACGTACTGTTGCGTTGTCAAACAGAACACAAAACTCACGATTCTCACCCAGAAAATCTCATAAAACCTCACTTCTCATTCAATTCAAACCTCTACAAAATCAACTAAATCTTCTAGAAATCATGTCCACACATTGGTTCACCATTCACATGCTTTAAAGCATTCAAATAACACAACAGAACAGAGAAATCTCCCTACCAACGTGAAGAACACGAAGAACGACGCTTGATCGATGTTTCCCATGCTCCGAGCAACCTTCTCGCATGGAAACCGCACCAAACGAACCTCCACCAAGCCGAAATCACCAAAGCCCTCAACAACAACTCCTTCCTCGACTGAACACAGCTCCCTACTCTATTTGGCCGCCAAACACCACTTAAACCAATCGGAAGCAAGAATGTGACGTAGGTGGCCGTCGCGTTTAGAACGCGATGCACCCTGAGGCTGCATTCACAGGGACTATGCCACGGATCGACACCACGCATGCCACGCGTCGCACAAGCCGACAAAGATCAGGAAAATGTGGCAATGAGATTGTGACATAGGGGTCTATCGCGTTCAGAACGCGTCGCCCACCTCAGTCGTGTTCTCAAATAGAGAACCAGTGGGCTCTATGGGCCCATATCTTCGGCCCACGACACCCACACAACGTACAAAGGCCACAACTAAGGCCTAATGGCCACACATTGGCCCAACACACCACACTAAAATCATTAAATTTTGATTCGAACGACCACGACGCTACAAGTCGGTATCAGTTGATTTCATGTCCACTTCATTTTCTGCATCAAATCTACGTTCAAGTGCCAGAGCAAAGTTTTGTACAAACTCAGATAGAATGGTCTTGGCTGTGACAAATCCATCAAATAAGTGATTGATGCTTTCACTACGTTGCAGTGTAGACATTCCTACATTATATATTTTCATATCAACATATATCATCCGGAAACAAAAAAAGTATAATATCTAATAATACGGAAAGAAGACATGTATGGCTTGACATGCATACCAACAAAGAATGCATCCTTCAAGAAAATAGGAGCCCACTTTCTACGACATTCATACAACCCTTCCAGCCACTCATTTTTCTTTGCATTTTTAGATTTAGGCATCAACACATCCCACTTTTCTTCGAAATCATGTGTGGAACTTGAATCATAGATACAAGCATCAAAATCATTCATGAATTGTGAATTTGATATGCATATGTGGCCAATCTTTTCGGGCTTCTTCTTTAAAATGTGCCAAAGGCAAAATCGATATCGGGTGTTAAGAAATACCTCAGCAATCGCAGCCTCCATTTCTTTATCTTGATTTGTGATGATTGCCTTTGGATGAATGTCCCTATTTGCTTGTATCTAACAATTGAACAACCACAAGAAGCTATCAATTTTCTCATTGCTTAGCAGCGCGCAACCGAAAAATGATAGACTGTCCATGGTGATTAACTCCAACCAATGGGGCAAAAGGTGTTTGATAGGTGTTAGTCAAATAAACATACCACATCATAAAAGTATGTGCAGACAGTCCTTGATCTCCCATCAATCCAGAACACATGCCTTAACATGTCATTTTCATTCAAAGCTATATTGTATAAGAAAGTGGGATCCTTAGCTTGCATGATTTAAAGGTATGTTAACATTGTATTTGCATCAACATCCTTCAATTGTGTTTGTCTCTCCTTGTCAATGAAGTTTCTACAGTCCTTCTCTGTCCAAGATAAATTGTGGATGCCCACACTCCTTCTCGCCATTACCGACATGATTTTGATAGGTGGTATGCCAACATTACGCATATTCACAATTTCAACTTTCTATGGTGTGTAGATCTTTCGATGGGATCTTGAGTACATAGCTCCTGTAGGTTGAAGAATATGATTATGCTCAATCTTCACATCATACATTGTAAAATTCTGTGTGTCTTTGTTCAGCTTAACCTTTACCGATGCTTGGCATCCAACCTTACATGAATCACGAGGTCGCACAGTACTTTTGTTCCTTTTGGCATGACCACTCTTGTAACAACTGAGCTTCCTGTAGATGCACATACCTTTTATCTTGCGACTGTCTGAATGCTAATACCAAAACCTTTGTGTTTTGCATAATTATTGTAGAAAATCTTTGCCACTTCCATCGTTTCAAACACCATGCCATTACAAGGTTCTGTTTGTTGAACTTCTTGTTTTCCATGCTCGATAAGGGCACTCAAATCATCCATCAAAACATCTTAATGTTGTACTATCACGTGGTACAAAAATGTGGAAAAAAAGTTGAAGACATCATATCATGTGGATCAATTTGGTATTCACGTGGAACAAAAAACTAGCAAGAAGACTAAATACATAAATAAGTGGAACAAAAAACTAATGAGGTTCAAAAAACTAATAGATCAGAGGAAACAAAAACCTCTAATATGTGGAACAAATAACTATTCAAGTCGAATAATAAATATACAAAGGCAAACAATACATAAACCTTTCTTTTTAGGCGTAGAGTTGCCTTCCATCTGCATTTCTTTCGATTTTGGTGTGGATAAACCTTTCTCATGATCTATCTGCACTTCTTTCCCTTTAGGTGTGGAGAAAGTTTTGTCGTATGGCTACCCTTCTTTTATTTTTGGCATGGACAAACCTTCCTCTCTCACTGACAAAAATGGTAGAAAATTGCCTCAATATGAAATAATGTTGACAGTGATCAATATCACAAAGTAAGTGAATTTGAAAACAATTGCTTACTGTTGCTACACAAGCAAGGATGGGTAGGCCGGGACCGAACCGGATGGGCACCGAGAGATGTGGAGTCGTCGCACGGTTGTCGGCGGAGCCTTCCTGACCTGCAAACCACCGAGACTCCTCGGCGGTCGGACACTCTGACGATCAAGTTAGCAAGAGTTCAGAAGGTTGTTCAGAGAGAGAAAAGAGTTTTGGTGCCACGAATAGCGTACCTTTCTTGTGAGGTGTGGCTTGGTCTTTTATACTGGTGTGGTATCGCAGGTTACAAGGAAGGGTCCGAAGTCCCGTTCCTTCTGCGCCATTGTGGGGCAATACCAGGTGAGTGCGTTGATCACGGCTTAATCATAATCACGCTGTGACAGCTAACCTGTGACTAAGGCTTCCCAAATTGGCTCAGGCAACAGCTGGCGGCCAGTTGTTGAGGATCTCGGGGAAGCAATCCGCGTGATAGGCGGGCCCGAATTGAGCGGGAGCACCCCCTGGATTGCGCGATCAATCCTCGGTCGGTTCTTCTCGTGGTCTACGAGGTTGGGTCCGACGCGTTCGACCTGTTTCCTCGGTTCGATCGATTCCCTGAGTCGTCGGTATAGCTGAATGGAGAGGTCAAGCCGACGAGTTCTCGACTTCGCTCGTCGCTCGCCGTGGGACCTATCGTCATTAGTAGATCTTCTAGTGGTCAGACCTTTCGTCTTTCCCGGAGGTCGGATAATATCATCGCTCATGAGGTCGGATAATGACCGACGGCATCACTAGCCCCCCGGGTTCTCATCGAGGCGAGCTATTGGCTCGATGAGAAGCCAGCTGTCAGCAGATCCGTGTGTCCCATCGAATCGCCAGCGGGTGTTGCGCGGGTACGCGTCGCCTCTGGTTTCGGCTAGAACCGTACCGTTCGCCATGATGAGATTGCGATCCACTGACATAATGTCAGGCGGCGGCGACGGACGTTACGAGCGCCTGGGCCTCCGTGCTTGTGATGACGTCACTTTGCATTCGAAACGCGCTGGGGATCCGGGTGAACGGCCTTTGGCCGATGGGCTCCCGACACGTGGCCGTATCTGAGCGGTTCCTGGAATCCCACCCATCGGCGGGGTTGTTCCGGTAGCCTTATAAATAGTCGGGTTTCCTTGAGGCTCGCTGTTCGTTCTGCATACTCTGCTCGCGCGTATTCTCCGGTGAGCTGTCCGACGATCCGACGCTTCTGTCTGTGCGGAGAGCTTTCCCCCGCTAGCTTCCTTCCGAGGTAAGCGATGAGTAGCCTTTCCATTTCCTCCTCTCCTAAGGGTCCTTCGTTAGCAGATCCTTCCCCTAGCAAGCCCACCAATCAAAGCGTCGAGATCTCCGACGATGAGCCTAACCAGAGTCTGAGGGTTCCGAGACCGAAACCGAGTCCGAAACCCTCGAGACGCTTATGTGGGGACCAGTAGAAAAGTCCTTTGTCCTTAGGGTTGATTCGGGTAGTTACGTCCCCCGAGAACCTTCGGCCCATATTTCTGGCAATTGTCGCGCGGCCGACAATGTCGTCGCAGCTCGTTGTGAAACCTCTCCCGACACCTTTAATTGGATGCATGAGCATCGAAGGCTCGTCGTCCCGGCCGAAGTCGTTATGTTCGCCAACCGGGGTTTTAGGGCCCATCAGGTAATGAAAGGGGGGTTTACAATCTATTCTGAGGCGGTAAAGGCGGGCCTCAGTTATCCCTTCCACCCCTTCGTAGTTTCTCTCCTTTTTGAGCTCGGAGCCGCACCCTCGCAGTTAGCCCCAAACGCCTGGCGGGCTATCGTCGGCTTCCTCACCCTTTGCTATTCGGCGGCGGTCCCTCCGACCTTACGCCTCTTCTTCTATCTTTTTGCAATCAAGCCGTTTGGCGATTGGCTTTATTTTGCCGCGAGGAATGGTCGGCAGATTCTCAAATTGCCCTCCTCGGTCCATGGCTGGAAGAGGAGTTTTGTGTTTGTTTACCGTCCCTCCGGGTGGCCTTTTCCTACCGTTTGGTCGGCCATCGACGTCCGGAGCAAGGTTTTTGCGTCGCCAAGGCTTAACGCATCCGAGCTCACGGACCTAGCACTCCTGAAGGAAGTGGTACCTCCAGACCTGGTCGAACCTTCCGAGGAGCTGTTCGAGCTGATCGCCGAGGGCACAGCAGGTTGCCTGTCATTTAGTTGCTACCATGCCTCTTGGTAGTTCTCGGTTTTCTGACGTGCGTTTTGTATCCGCAGTCATGGCCGACAAGGGTGCTTCGTCGACGCCATCGCGCGCACGTCCATCGCTAATGGAAAAAGCCAAGAGAGGGGTTCTCTCCCGCGAGAAGAAGGTCGCTTCTCGCCCCGAGAAGCGTCGTCGGGAAGATGATGCCCCTGCGGTACCGTCGGTGGTTCTTGAATGCGGGTCGTCACCGATTTCTATCGACGAGCAATCGACAAAACGTCCTCCTCGACCGGCAACGCCCACGCCTCCTGCGCCTTCCGCGACGACCGAGAGTCGGGTTCACTTTGACCCACTGGACTGGGGTCGTCGGGCCCTCCCGGCCGAGGCGGCAGCCGAGGCTCTGAACAAGCCCGCTCGCCAGCTTCTGCATGAATTTCACACAGCTATGCTGAGTCAGCTGGCTGCCTTCCACGCCTTCACCCATCGGGCCGACGTGAAGCGACAATCTTGCGACAAGAGGATCGCCGAGGCCGAGGAGCGGCTAAAGTTGGAGAGGACCCTTCGGCTGAAGGCCGAGAAAGACTTGGAGGAGTCGAAGAAAAGAGACAGTCCTCCAATCGTCTCTCGACTTCGAGAAGGAGGAGCTGCGCGCAACGAAGGAGGCGCTGGAGGCGGTGAAGAAAGCGCAGCACGCTGAGATAGAGGCGCACGAGAAGACCAAGGAAGACTTCTCGGGGTGCATTGCCGAGGAGCGGGAGAAGGCGGTAGAAGAGTATCGCGACTCAGAAGAGCTCCAGACCGAGGTGGAAGGTCTCTTCAAGGGAGGCTACGAAGCTTGCCTCGAGAAGGTGAGGGAGCTGTACCCCGAGCTTGACCTATCCGGCGCTGCTCTTCCGGCCGAGGAGGGCGACGGGGACGTGGAGGTCGTCGTGGACGAGGCCTTGAAGCTTGCGGTTGACCAGACCTTGAACAAGGTCGCCGACGATGTAATGTCCGAGGTCCCGACGACCTCCGACTGTAAAACTCCTTGTTCAATGAACTAGTCCCCTTTTGGCATTCGTTCAACTTCGCTTATGATCTTGATATCCCGATTTTGCCGAAGTGTTCGTGTATATAGGGCGCCGACCTCGTTGTTTAGAGTGCCGAAGCGAACTCGTTTGAGTCCCGAACCGACCTCATCGTCAGAGTGCCGAAGCGACCTCGTCGTTGAGTGCCGACGCGACCTCGCTTAGAGGGCCGAAGCGACCTCGTTTAAGGCCCGAAGCGACTTTCGCCGTCAGAATGTCGAGGCGAACTTGTTTTGAGTGCCGAAGTGACTTCGTCGTCAGAGTGCCGAAGCGACCTCGTTTCGAGTGCTAAAGCGGCTTCGTGTCAGAGTGCCGAAGCGACCTCGTTTAGAGTGCCGAAGCGACCTCGTTTAGAGTGCCGAAGCGACCTCGTCGTCAGAGTGCCGAAGCGACCTCGTTTAGAGTACCGAAGCGACCTCGTTATGGGAAATATCGTCGTAAATGCTCGGCATTCCATGTCCTCGGCAGGACCGTCCCATCGAGGTCTGATAGTCGGTACGCACCTTGCCCAAGATCATCGATGACTTTGTAAGGTCCTTCCCAATTCGGCGATAACTTTCCGACAGCTGACTTTGGTTCAGAGACGGCGATTTTTCTCAGGACGAGGCTTCCTACGCCGAAGCGCCGTGGCTTGACTTTTTTGTCGAAGCTTTTCTTGATTCTTCTTTGATAAACCTCCATCCTCGTAGAGGCATTCCCCCGCCTCTCATCTATGAGGTCGAGCTCGGCGCGTAAGGATCGGTTGTTACTTTCTTCGTCGAATCCGAGAACTCTCATTGAAGGGACGAGCATTTCTACAGGCGATACGGCCTCCATCCCGAAGGCCAACGCGAAGGGCGACTCACGGGTGGCCTCCCTCGGGGTCATCCGGTATGCCCAAAGTACGTGTAGAAGCTGGTCGGCCCAGCTCCCTTGTGGCTTGTTATTCTCTTCTTTAGCCCGTCCAAGATCGTCCGGTTGGTGACCTCGGCCATCCCGTTGGATTGGGGGTGAGCCACTGAGGAGACCTATGCTCGATCCGATGAGTGTGTCGCAACTTCTACGGAATTTGATGTTGTCGAATTGTTTCCCGTTGTCGGTGATGATCGTTCTTGGTAGGCCGAACCTGCAGATGATGTTCTTCCATACGAAGCCCCAAGCGTTGGTATCAGTGATTTTGGCCAGGGACTCGGCTTCGACCCATTTAGTGAAATAGTCCACTCCGACGATAATGAACCTCCTTTGGCCAGTTGCTGGGGGGAATGGTCCAAGGATGTCCATTCCCCATTGCGCGAATGGCCACGGGGAGTTTATGCTGGTGAGCTCTGACGGGGGTCGTCGGTCGATTCCGCCGAATAGCTGGCATTGTCGGCAGCTTCTGACGTATCTTTCGGAGTCTTTAAGCATCGTCGGCCACCAATACCCTTGTCGTGTTATTCTCCTTACCAAGGATCTGGGGCCTGCATGGGAACCGCACGTACCTTCGTGTATTTCCTCGATGATTTTTTCGGCTTCAACGGGATCTACACATAGGAGGTATGGATAGCTAAATCCCTTACGATATAAATTGTTGCCGAGGATGAAGAACTTGGACGATCGTCTCCTTGTCTTCTCGGCCTCGTTTTTGTCCTCCGGCACCACATTGTCCCTGAGGAAATTTATTAACGGGGTCATCCACGTCGTCCTTATGTCGACGATCATCATATCCCTGGCCGTTATGGTTGGAATCGTTAACTCTTCTATCAACAGGGATGGGGGTGACTCTAGTGCCGACGACGCGATCTTCGATAACTCGTCGGCTTGTTCATTCTCGGACCTTGGTATCTTTATGAGCTCCGCTGAGTCGAATTCTGCCATCATCCTTAGCACCTCGGCTTTGTACAAGGCGAGCTTTGCCTCTTTCGCCTCGAACATCTGGGATACTTGGCCGACGACCAGCTGGGAGTCGCTGTGAATGCGTACCCTCTTTGCCCCAAGGGTTTTTGCCATTTTCAACCCTGACACCACCGCTTCGTATTCTGCCACATTGTTAGATGCTTCGAAACCGAAACGAACTGCGTACCTTAAGTCGAGGCCCTCGGGAGAGCGCATTACTACACCTGCACCGCCTCCTTTGGAATTTGAGGCACCGTCGACGAAAATTTTCCAACTCTCGTTGGGTTCTTCGTCCACCGCTGCCCGGGCGGTGCCTTCGGAAATAAAATCCGCGAGGGCCTGGGCTTTGATGGCGACCCGGGGCCTGAACTCGATATCGAATTCGCCGAGCTCGACGGCCCACTTTAACAACCTCCCCGAGGACTCGGGTCGTTCGAAAATTGGTCAGCGCGGAGCGTCGGTGAGGACAACGATCTTGTGTGCTTGAAAATACGGGCGTAATCGTCGGGCTGCCATGATCAGAGCATAACCGAGCTTCTCAAGGCTGGTGTAGCGCTGTTCGGCTCCTCGTAGCGCCTTACTCGTATAGTACACCGGGAGGTGGGCTCGATCTTCTTCTCGGACGAGCACCGAGCTGATGGAATAGTCCGTCGCAGATAGGTACAACAGCAGTTCTTCGTTGTCGCATGGCTTGCTTAACGTCGGCACGTTCGCTAGGTGTTCCTTCAGTTCGTCGAAGGCTTCTTGGCACTCCTCGGTCCATTCGAAGCGACCCTTCCGCAGTATCTCGACGAAAGGTCGGCAACGTTCCGCCGACCTGGACATGAACCTGCTAAGAGCAGTTATCCTGCCATTAAGTCTCTGTACCTCTTTCACCGTCCTTGGAGCCGACATGTCGAGTATTGCACGAACTTTGTCGGGGTTGACATCAATGCCCCTTTGAGAGACGAGGTAGCCCAGGAATTTTCCAGCTCTGACGCCGAAGACGCATTTTTCCGGGTTCAGCTTCATCCCGTAATGTCGCAATACTTCGAAAGCCTCGGTCAAGTTTTTGACGTGGTCCTCGGATCGTCGGCTTTTCACCAGCATGTCGTCGACGTAAATCTCCATGGTTTTGCCGATTTGCTTCTCGAACATTTTGTTGACTAGCCTTTGGTATGTTGCTCCTGCATTTTTTAGTCCGAAAGGCATACGAGTGAAACAGTACAAACCTCTCTCAGTGGTGAAGGATGTTTTATCCTCATCCTCCGGGGCCATTCTTATCTGATGGTAGCCCGAGTAGGCGTCGAGGAAGCTTAACAGCTCGTGTCCGGCGGTTGAATCAACCAGTTGATCGATCCGAGGTAATGGGAAGCTGTCCTTTGAACAGGCTTTGTTTAGGTCGGTGAAGTCAACACACATCCGCCACTTGTCATTTGCCTTTCGCACCAGGACGACGTTGGCGACCCAGTCTGGATAGAATGAATTTCTGACGGTTCCTGCATGCAAATATTTTGTTAAGTTGCTTTCGACCACTTCCTGCCTTTCGGCCGACAAGGGTCTCTTCTTCTGGCGGATCGGTCGAGCTTTGGGATTGACGTTCAAGTGATGCTGAATAATGCTCGGATCCACCCCGGGCAGGTCGTCGTCGGACCAAGCGAATACGTCGCCGTTTTGACCGAGGAATTGGGCGATGTCATCTTCTAGTTTGTTGAGTTCGGTCCCGATAGTTAGTAGTCTGTTTTCGATTTTAATTTGCTTAGTAAGTTCGGCTGGTTCGTGTTTTTGGACATCATTGACAAGCGGATCGTACTCAGTAACAGTTGGTTCTTTGGCCTTGATTGAGTTAACATAGCAGAGGCGTGCCTCCGCCTGACTGCCGACAACTTCTCCCACTCCGTTAGGAGTAGGGAACTTCAACTTCAGATGATATGTTGATGGCACCCCTCCGAGCTTTCCGAGCAATCCACGCCCAAAGATCGCGTTGTAGGCCGACTTCACCTTCACAATTAGGAAGTCGACCTCAACCGTCACGTGCCGAGGTCGGGCGCCCAGCGTCACCTTAAGCCTGATAGATCCCTCGGCGGTGACCGGTGTTCCGCTGAACCCGAACAAGGGTGTGGCTACTGGCTTGAGCTCCGTGCTTAGATTTGTCATCTTCAGGAAACAATCATAGAAGAGGACGTCGGGTGCCGCGCCGTTGTCGACGAGGATGCGATGCACTGTGTAGTCGTCGACGTCGGCGTGGATGACTAGCGCGTCGTCGTGAGGGAAGCTCAGCCCGATAGCATCTTCGGCGGAAAACGTGATCACCTCTTTCAGGTTCGGCGCCGGTTGGTCCACACCGAGGATGACAGCCGACGCGTACGCCTTTCTTTTTCTGCCGCTATCGCCGCCTCCTGCCGGTCCGCCTGCGAGGACCAGGACGACCCCTTTCCCTTCGTGCTCGCGATCTTCTTCTGGTTCCCTATCCCTGGGCTTGCCGTTGACGACGTCTTTCCCGATTATTCCTCGGCGCAGCATCTCCGCTATTTCCATTTTTAGGCTCCTGCATTGGTCAGTTAAATGTCCATGGCCTTTATGATACTCACAATACAGATCGGCCCCTCGCCTAGATGGAGGCCTAGCAATTGGTTCAGGTCGCCTGAACTCCGGAAGTTTCTTGATGATGGGGAGGATCTCTGATGGCAGCCTCCCGAATCGAGGTAGGTCCCTGACTCTGCGATACTCGTCGGGTCGTCGGTCCGAGGTTCGCCGACCTTCTAGCTCCTGACGCCTATCTCCTTGGTGCTCCTCCCTCCTCGGCCTTTTCTCGCTTGGCCCCGAGCTTGCGCTTCCTCTCTCCAATGGTCGTTTGAGTCGCCCGGCGGCTCCAAGGGTCGACTCTAGCCGGACGTACTTCTGCATCCGAGAGAGGAGGTCGGAAAGGCTTACCGGTGGTTTTTTCGCGATTGATGCCACGAACGCCACGTCGGTGCATACCCTCGTGAGTATGTTTACTGCAGTCCTCAGGTCCAGGTCTACTACTTTCATGATTTCGACCTGGAAGCGCTTGGCGTAATCCCGGAACATCTCCCCCTCTTTCTGTGAGACCAGCCACAGGTCGTCGGTGCATAAGGAGTGCTGCACCGTGTTGTAGAAGTGGTCGAGAAACTTCTGCGCCAGGTCGGAGAAGCATGGGATCGACCGTGCTGGCAGCGCCTTGAACCATTGCAATGCTGCATCATCTAAGGTTGACATAAAGGCTCTGCATTTCAGAGCGTCAGTCACATTCACCATCTCTACCTGACCTTGAAAATGGTCGAGGTGATGGACGGGATTAGTCGTCCCGTTATATCGTCAGAATTTGGGCAATTGGAATTTCAATGGCACTGGGGCCGACGTGATTTCCTCTGCGAAAGGAGATGAGGTGAGGAGAGTTGCTGCCGAAGGGGCGCGAGTGCCGAGCTGCAAGGCTTCGATTTTTCTGTTCATTTCCCGCAGGTCGTCTTTCCACCACGGGTCACACGGAGACTCGGTGACAGTAGCCGGGGCGGACTCCGCCGAGAAGTGGTCGGCGAGGTCGGTTTTTGCTGCAGTCCCTGCTGCCGCCATGGGAGTGAGGGGAGGTACGTTGTCGGCCTGAACGATTGCTGGCGTGGGGGTCCCTTCCACCAATGGCGGAGCGTCGGCTTGATTCGCTCGCGGATACTGTTGGGGCCGCGCGCTGTCGGTTGGGAGCCTCGACGTCGTTTTGATCACCCTGAGCTTGCTCCATCTGGCGGGTCGGACCTTCGCCCCTAGCGGGGGAGGCCCGCTGGTTTTGCTCCAACCTTAGCAGAATCTGCTGAAGGCTTGCTAATGTTTGCTCGACGCGTTCGAGTCGCGACGTGGTCGTCGAATCTTGTTCCCCCGTATTGGATGCTCCCACGACAGCTTCGGTGGTGTTGCTGCACAAGCAAGGATGTCGGCCGGGACCGAACCGGATGGGCACCGAGAGATGTGGAGTCGTCGCACGGTTGTCGGCGGAGCCTTCCTGACCTGCAAACCACCGAGACTCCTCGGCGGTCGGACACTCCGACGATCAAGTTAGCAAGAGTTCAGAAGGTTGTTCAGAGAGAGAAAAGAGTTTTGGTGCCACGAATAGCGTACCTTCTTGTGAGGTGTGGCTTGGTCTTTTATACTGGTGTGGTATCGCAGGTTACAGGAAGGGTCCGAAGTCCCGTTCCTTCTGCGCCATTGTGGGGCAATACCAGGTGAGTGCGTTGATCACGGCTTAATCATAATCACGCTGTGACAGCTAACCTGTGACTAAGGCTTCCCAAATTGGCTCAGGCGACAGCTGGCGGCCAGTTGTTGAGGATCTCGGGGAAGCAATCCGCGTGATAGGCGGGCCCGGATTGAGCGGGAGCACCCCCTGGATTGCGCGATCAATCCTCGGTCGGTTCTTCTCGTGGTCTACGAGGTTGGGTCCGACGCGTTCGACCTGTTTCCTCGGTTCGATCGATTCCCTGAGTCGTCGGTATAGCTGAATGGAGAGGTCAAGCCGACGAGTTCTCAACTTCGCTCGTCGCTCGCCGTGGGACCTATTGTCATTAGTAGATCTTCTAGTGGTCGGAACTTTCGTCTTTCCCGGAGGTCGGATAATATCATCGCTCATGAGGTCGGATAATGACCGACGGCATCACTAGCCCCCCGAGTTCTCATCGAGGCGAGCTATTGGCTCGATGAGAAGCCAGCTGTCAGCAGATCCGTGTGTCCCATCGAATCGCCAGCGGGTGTCGCGCGGGTACGCGCCGCCTCTGGTTTCGGCTAGAACCGTACCGTTCGCCATGATGAGATTGCGATCCACTGACATAATGTCAGGCGGCGGCGACGGACGTTACGGGCGCCTGGGCCTCCGTGCTTGTGATGACGTCGCTTTGCATTCGAAACGCGCTGGGGATCCGGGTGAACGGCCTTTGGCCGATGGGCTCCCGACACGTGGCCGTATCTGAGCGGTTCCTGAAATCCCACCCATCGGCGGGGTTGTTCCGGTAGCCTTATAAATAGCCGGGTTTCCTTGAGGCTCGCTGTTCGTTCTGCATACTCTGCTCACGCGTATTCTCCGGTGAGTTGTCCGACGATCCGACGCTTCAGTCTGTGCGGATAGCTTTCCCCCGCTAGCTTCCTTCCGAGGTAAGCGATGAGTAGCCTTTCTGTTTCCTCCTCTCCTAAGGGTCCTTCGTTAGCAGATCCTTCCCCTAGCAAGCCCACCAATCAAAGCGTCGAGATCTCCGACGATGAGCCTAACCAGGAGTCTGAGGGTTCCGAGACCGAAACCGAGTCCGAAACCCTCGAGACGCTTGTGTGGGGACCAATAGAAAAGTCCTTTGTCCTTAGGGTTGATTCGGGTAGTTACGTTCCCCGAGAACCTTCGGCCCATACTTCTGGCGATCGTCGCGCGGCCGACAATGTCGTCGCAGCTCGTTGCGAAACCTCTCCCGACACCTTTAATTGGATGCATGAGCATCGAAGGCTCGTCTTCCCGTCGACGTCGTTATGTTCGTCAACCGGGGTTTTAGGGCCCATCAGTAATGAAAGGGGGGTTTACAATCTATTCCGAGGCGGTAAAGGCGGGCCTCAGTTATCCCTTCCACCCCTTCGTAGTTTCTCTCCTTTTGAGCTCGGAGCCGCACCCTCGCAGTTAGCCCCAAACTCCTGGCGGGCTATCGTCGGCTTCCTCACCCTTTGCTATTCGGCGGCGGTCCCTCCGACCTTACGCCTCTTCTTCTATCTTTTTGCAATCAAGCCGTTTGGCGATTGGCTTTATTTTGCCGCGAGGAATGGTCGGCAGATTCTCAAATTGCCCTCCTAGGTCCATGGCTAGAAGAGGAGTTTTGTGTTTGTTTACCGTCCCTCCGGGTGGCCTTTTCCTACCGTTTGGTCGCCATCGACGTCCGGAGCAAGGTTTTTGCGTCGCCAAGGCTTAACGCATCCGAGCTCACGTACCTAGCGCTCCTGAAGGAAGTGGTACCTCCAGACCTGGTCGAACCTTCCGAGGAGCTGTTCGAGCTGATCGCCGAGGGCACAACAGGTTGCCTGTCATTTAGTTGCTACCCTGCCTCTTGGTAGTTCTCGGTTTTCTGACGTGCGTTTTGTATCCGCAGTCATGGCCGACAAGGGTGCTTCGTCGACGCCATCGCGCGCACGTCCATCGCTAATGGAAAAAGCCAAGAGAGGGGTTCTCTCCCGCGAGAAGAAGGTCGCTTCTCGCCCCGAGAAGCGTCGTCGGGAAGATGATGCCCCTGCGGTACCGTCGGTGGTTCCTAAACGCGGGTCGTCGCCGATTTCTACCGACGAGCAACCGACAAAACGTCCTCCTCGACCGGCAACGCCCACGCCTCCTGCGCCTTCCGCGACGACCGAGAGTCGGGTTCACTTTGACCCACTGGACTGGGGTCGTCGGGCCCTCCCGGCCGAGGCGGCAGCCGAGGCTCTGAACAAGACCGCTCGCCAGCTTCTGCATGAATTTCACACAGCTATGCTGAGTCAGCTGGCTGCCTTCCACGCCTTCACCCATCGGGCCGACGTGAAGCGACAATCTTGCGACAAGAGGATCGCCGAGGCCGAGGAGCGGCTAAAGTTGGAGAGGACCCTTCGGCTGAAGGCCGAGAAAGACTTGGAGGAGTCGAAGAAGAAAGAGACAGTCCTCCAATCGTCTCTCGACTTCGAGAAGGAGGAGCTGCGCGCAACGAAGGAGGCGTTGGAGGCGGTGAAGAAAGCGCAGCACGCTGAGATAGAGGCGCACGAGAAGACCAAGGAAGACTTCTCGGGGCGCATTGCCGAGGAGCGGGAGAAGGCGGTAGAAGAGTATCGCGACTCAGAAGAGCTCCAGATCGAGGTGGAAGGTCTCTTCAAGGGAGGCTACGAAGCTTGCCTCGAGAAGGTGAGGGAGCTGTACCCCGAGCTTGACCTATCCGGCGCTGCTCTTCCGGCCGAGGAGGGCAACGGGGACGTGGAGGTCGTCGTGGACGAGGCCTTGAAGCTTGCGGTTGACCAGACCTTGAACAAGGTCGCCGACGATGTAATGTCCGAGGTCCCGACGACCTCCGGACTGTAAAACTCCTTGTTCAATGAACTAGTCCCCTTTTGGCATTCGTTCAACTTCGCTTATGATCTTGATATCCCGATTTTGCCGAAGTGTTCGTGTATATAGGGCGCCGACCTCGTTGTTTAGAGTGCCGAAGCGAACTCGTTTGAGTCCCGAACCGACCTCATCGTCAGAGTGCCGAAGCGACCTCGTCGTTGAGTGCCGACGCAACCTCGCTTAGAGGGCCGAAGCGACCTCGTTTAAGGCGCCGAAGCGACTTTCGCCGTCAGAATGTCGAGGCGAACTTGTTTTGAGTGCCGAAGTGACTTCGTCGTCAGAGTGCCGAAGCGACCTCGTTTCGAGTGCTAAAGCGGCTTCGTCGTCAGAGTGCCGAAGCGACCTCGTTTAGAGTGCCGAAGCGACCTCGTTTAGAGTGCCGAAGCGACCTCGTCGTCAGAGTGCCGAAGCGACCTCGTTTAGAGTGCCGAAGCGACCTCGTTTAGAGTGCCGAAGCGACCTCGTCGTCAGAGTGCCGAAGCGACCTCGTTTAGAGTGCTGAAACGACCTCGTTATGGGAAATATCGTCGTAAATGCTCGGCATTCCATGTCCTCGGCAGGACTGTCCCATCGAGGTCTGATAGTCGGTACGCACCTTGCCCGAGATCATCGATGACTTTGTAAGGTCCTTCCCAATTCGGCGATAACTTTCCGACAGCTGACTTTGGTTCGTGTTTTTGGACATCATTGACAAGCGGATCGTACTCAGTAACAGTTGGTTCTTTGGCCTTGATTGAGTTAACATAGCAGAGGCGTGCCTCCGCCTGACTGCCGACAACTTCTCCCACTCCGTTAGGAGTAGGGAACTTCAACTTCTGATGTTATGTTGATGGCACCCCTCCGAGCTTTCCGAGCGATCCACGCCCAAAGATCGCGTTGTAGGCCGACTTCACCTTCACAATTAGGAAGTCGACCTCAACTGTCACGTGCGAGGTCGGGCGCCCAGCGTCACCTTAAGCCTGATAGATCCCTCGGCGGTGACCGGTGTTCCGCTGAACCCGAACAAGGGTGTGGCTACTGGCTTGAGCTCCGTGCTTAGATTTGTCATCTTCAGGAAACAATCATAGAAGAGGACGTCGGGTGCCGCGCCGTTGTCGACGAGGATGCGATGCACTGTGTAGCCGTCGACGTCGGCGTGGATGACTAGCGCGTCGTCGTGAGGGAAGCTCAGCCCGATAGCATCTTCGGCGGAAAACGTGATCACCTCTTTCAGGTTCGGCGCCGGTTTGTCCACACCAAGGATGACAGCCGACGCGTACGCCTTTCTTTTTCTGCCGCTATCGCCGCCTCCTGCGGGTCCGCTGCGAGGACCAGGACGGCCCCTTTCCCTTCGTGCTCGCGATCTTCTTCTGGTTCCCTATCCATGGCTTGCCGTTGACGACGTCTTTCCCGATTATTCCTCGGCGCAGCATCTCCGCTATTTCCATTTTTAGGCTCCTGCATTGGTCAGTTAAATGTCCATGGCCTTTATGATACTCACAATACAGATCGGCCCCTCGCCCAGATGGAGGCCTAGCAATGGTTCAGGTCGCCTGAACTCCGGAAGTTTCTTGATGATGGGGAGGATCTCTGATGGCAGCCTCCCGAATCGAGGTAGGTCCCTGACTCTGCGATACTCGTCGGGTCGTCGGTCCGAGGTTCGCCGACCTTCTAGCTCCTGACGCCTATCTCCTTGGTGCTCCTCCCTCCTCGGCCTTTTCTCGCTTGGCCGCGAGCTTGCGCTTCCTCTCTCCAATGGTCGTTTGAGTCGCCCGGCGGCTCCAGGGTCGACTCTAGCCGACATACTTCTGCATCCGAGAGAGGAGGTCGGAAAGGCTTACCGGTTTTTTTTCGCGATTGATGCCACGAACGCCACGTCGGTGCATACCCTCGTGAGTATGTTTACTGCCGTCCTCAGGTCCAGGTCTACTACTTTCATGATTTCGACCTGGAAGCGCTTGGCGTAATCCCGGAACATCTCCCCCTCTTTCTGTGAGACCAACCACAGGTCGTCGGTGCATAAGGAGTGCTGCACCGTGTTGTAGAAGTGGTCGAGAAACCTCTGCGCCAGGTCGGAGAAGCATGGGATCGACCGTGCTGGCAGCGCCTTGAACCATTGCAATGCTGCATCATCTAAGGTTGACATAAAAGCTCTGCATTTCAGAGCGTCAGTCACATTCACCATCTCTACCTGACCTTGAAAATGGTCGAGGTGATGGACGGGATTAGTCGTCCCGTTATATCGTCAGAATTTGGGCAATTGGAATTTCAATGGCACTGGGGCCGACATGATTTCCTCTGCGAAAGGAGATGAGGTGAGGAGAGTTGCTACCGAAGGGGCGCGAGTGCCGAGCTGCAAGGCTTCGATTTTTCTGTTCATTTCCCGCAGGTCGTCTTTCCACCGCGGGTCACACGGAGACTCGGTGACAGTAGCCGGGGCGGACTCCGTCGAGAAGTGGTCGGCGAGGTCGGTTTTTGCTGCAGTCCCTGCTGCCGCCACGGGAGTGAGGGGAGGTACGTTGTCGGCCTGAACGATTGCTGGCGTGGGGGTCCCTTCCACCAATGGCGGAGCGTCGGCTTGATTCGCGGATACTGCTGGGGCCGCGCGCTGTCGGTTGGGAGCCTCGACGTCGTTTTGATCACCCTGAGCTTGCTCCATCTGGCGGGTCGGACCTTCGCCCCTAGCGGGGGAGGCCCGCTGGTTTTGCTCCAACCTTAGCAGAATCTGCTGAAGGCTTGCCAATGTTTGCTCGACGCGTTCGAGTCGCGACGTGGTCGTCGAATCTTGTTCCCCCGTATTGGATGCTCCCACGACAGCTTCGGTGGTATTAGTGAGGGCAGTGTCCTCCTTCGTCGTGTGAGCGACCGCCTTTCCCTTGGGTGCCATTGGGAATAGCTTTTTGTAGCGAGTTCCCACAGACGGCGCCAAATGTTGCTGCACAAGCAAGGATGGGTCGGCCGGGACCGAACCGGATGGGCACCGAGAGATGTGGAGTTGTCGCACGGTTGTCGGCGGAGCCTTCCTGACCTGCAAACCACCGAGACTCCTCAGCGGTCGGACACTCCGACGATCAAGTTAGCAAGAGTTCAGAAGGTTGTTCAGAGAGAAAAGAGTTTTGGTGCCACGAATAGCGTACCTTTCTTGTGAGGTGTGGCTTGGACTTTTATACTGGTGTGGTATCGCAGGTTACAAGGAAGGGTCCGAAGTCCCGTTCCTTCTGCGCCATTGTGGGGCAATACCAGGTGAGTGCGTTGATCACGGCTTAATCATAATCACGCTGTGACAGCTAACCTGTGACTAAGGCTTCCCAAATTGGCTCAGGCGACAGCTGGCGGCCAGTTGTTGAGGATCTCGGGGAAGCAATCTGCGTGATAGGCGGGCCCGGATTGAGCGGGAGCACCCCCTGGATTGCGCGATCAATCCTCGGTCGGTTCTTCTCGTGGTCTACGAGGTTGGGTCCGACCTGTTTCCTCAGTTCGATCGATTCCCTGAGTCGTCGGTATAGCTGAATGGAGAGGTCAAGCCGACGAGTTCTCGACTTCGCTCGTCGCTCGCCGTGGGACCTATCGTCATTATTAGATCTTCTAGTGGTCGGACCTTTCGTCTTTCTCGGAGGTCGGATAATATCGTCGCTCATGAGGTCGGATAATGACCGACGGCATCACTTACCATCGATGGAAGCCTCAGAGGCAGGAATTTCAACTTCTAAGAGTTCTTCTATATGCCGAGCTATTGTATGATTACTAAAACTACTACCCTCTTTGCCACAACAATTTTCTGTTCGATCCTTTGTAAGTGATTAATAATCGGATGTGGGCCAAAGTACATAGGGAAGAAGCATGTGGGAAGGATCGCATGTCATGAAGAGCGGGTATACAAATGGGCTTGTCATCGGCGACACCACTACAATGCCGGACGATACAAGTGCACATGGTTGCGTCGGAGCCCCTGCTCTCATCGCAAACGTACGTGTCCCGGCAACTTTGTATTCCTATTTGCCATATCACCAGCAACACACGTTCTCCCGTCAACTTTCTCTGCTTCCATGTCAGCGATTTCACCTACTTTCCCATTGGAGCTGTGTATGTGAAGTGTTCTATACGAAGATAGTGAATTTTGGATGGCATGCGGCAACTTTCCTAAGTCCATGAAATTTGAATGGCAAGGTTTTACTTAACTCAAAAATTCTCACCAAAAGGTGGGAACCCCATTTCATAAAAAAAAGAAAAAGAAAACCCATCATTCCCTCTGTGTCTTGTTCGACACAAAGGTGACTGCGCGGGGGGGTTACGGGGTGGGGAGTTCTCCGCGCAATTTGTAAACAGGGCGGTAGATCACGAAAGACGTGTTATTTGAGGAGTCTCCTAAATGCGCTGAGCTATCAGACTAGTTCCATGCGGCCCAATCACCTCACATCCGACGATTCTACCCGCGGTTTTACTCCCGTACACAAGGGAGCGAGAATTGCTTACTCCCAATTCTCATTTATAGAAGGGAGCAAAGAGAAATCCAGATGGCGTCGAGATTCTTAAGATCCGAAACAAAGTGCACCAAACAGCAACGCACCAATAGAAGAGAGCCACATCAAACTCTCATGTCATGCGGCCGCGACCGGTCTCGCGTCTCATTCTACGAAATAATACTCGTACATGATATGAGGATATTTGAACGAATGCGATATAATTGTAGGGGCCAATATGCAAAGTGTACACCCCTTCTCTTCTCTACACTAGCCCCCAAACGAGCCAGTTTGAGCGCTTCGCCCCCCCCACTTCTCTACCACCCTCCTCGCTCAGATCCGTCGCGTCGAGGGCACCTCCTCCCCAGATCCGCGCCACCGGGGGCCTCTTCTCCATCCCTCCATTCTTGCCTCACTCGCCCAAAATGGTACGTAAATCATCGCCGCTTCGATCACCTGTTGGTGTGCCGTTCGAAGAATTTGATTGTCGGGAGTCAGATTTGTATCCGGCACTCCGCGAAAAATTCATCTTCCGTTCCATTTCTTGCCCACGGTCGATTCTTTCTTTCCTCTCTGCTTCTGATTTCTGACACAGTGTTTGTGATTTTCCGTGGGATTCTGGTGCCGTCCGGCGACGATCTGCAGCCGCTCAGACTTGAGATCAAGGTATTTCATCTTTTGCACTTGTTGTTTTGGGTTGTCTGCTGCTAGATCTGCTATTTTGGCCAGATTTAGGCGGCCAGATTTAGGCTCGCAATTAGGCGTCTAGTTGTTTTCTCTACTGTGCTGATGGAAATTTTCTGGATCAGAGGAAACTTGCGCAAAGGTCTGAGAGAGTGAAGTCTGTGGATCTGCATCCGACTGAGCCATGGTAATTACTATCTTTGTTTGTTAGCGAGTTCCCAAGGTGTTGGGTACTCTCGATGCTTATGGGGTGCATCAACGTTGGTGAAATGAGAGAACGTCGTTTTACTTCCGTTTTTAATCGAGTACCATGGTTCTTCTTGAAAGTTGGATTGGGAAATGACTTGGCCTTTAAGATGGTTAGGATGGTTTTTCAGTCTTGAGACCATATTACACGTCTTTAAACTTGATAACTTTTGTTTCTGCAGGATTCTCGTGAGTCTGTATTCTGGAAGCGTTTGCATCTGGAACTACCAGTCTCAGGTGAGAAATGTTTTACCCTTTTTTCTTTTTATTTTATGTGCAAAGTCTCGATTACATTATGACAAGTGCTGTAACCACAAAGAAGTGTTGTAGATGCTTATACATACTCTTCTTTTACGGAAATCCTTGGACCTGTTATTTTGAGAAAACAGTCCAATGAACCTGGACTTGTATGGTTAGAGTAAGGTTAGGATGCCGACCTGATCTGATCTGTTCTCTGTTGGCTGATCCTAACATGATTGACGATGATCCTAGTTGTCCCAACTGTTATTGAATTGTTTTATCTTGATAAAGAAACAGCATTTTTACAAATGAGTCAAATAAGTGGATTATATTTGGCAAAACACTGAAAGGAAGTTTATACACTACTTGAGATGATTTAATGAAACAAAATTTCTCACATTCTTCCTCTTTAAAGAGATGGAAACAGTTCTTAGTAATAGAAAAGAAAAGCTAAAAAGTGATTATATGTGACCATTTTCTACTTTTAGTCTTCAGTCTGATGAAGGGCATTACCCACAGAAATGTAAAACCAGAAGGGAATAATGCTTGTCGACTGTAATTGTGCTTTGTGTGTGAGATGTGATTTTTTGTTTACAAGCTGGTGTGCAGCCGACAATCCTGGCAAACAATTGTCAGAGAACACTTCTTTTTCCTTGAAAGAAATGAGGTTTAAGTGGTATGAATCCATAAAAAAATTTTGTCATGAAAAAGTTTTTACTCGGAATCAACCTTTGAAACTTGGATATCTCTGGAACACCATGATTGGATTGTACATTTACCCTGCATAAATTTTTTGGACTATGTTTTCTGTTCAAATACATTAACAATTTCTGTATGTTGCTCCAGACAATGGTTAAATCTTTTGAGGTGACCGAATTACCAGGTATCTTTTGCTATTCAACCCAGTTAGTTTCTTGTTTTGGTTCTTACGAAGTTGTTAATATGTTTTAAATAAACTAATATGCAGTGCGGTCAGCAAAATTCATATCACGGAAACAATGGATTGTTGCTGGAGCGGATGACATGTTTATCCGTGTTTACAATTATAACACAATGGACAAAGTTAAAGTGTTTGAGGCACACACAGATTACATCAGATGTGTGGCTGTTCATCCAACCCTTCCTTATGTGTTGTCATCTTCTGATGACATGTTGATAAAGCTCTGGGACTGGGAAAAAGGTTGGATATGTACCCAGATCTTTGAGGGGCACTCTCACTACGTCATGCAAGTCACCTTTAATCCCAAAGACACCAACACATTTGCAAGTGCTTCACTTGATCGCACAATAAAGGTACTAGGGAGTTTTTTATTTGCTTTTGACATTCACTGTCCATTAATATGCCATTTTCTACTTGTGCAATATATATGAAACGTGTACATTCCAGATATGGAATCTTGGTTCTCCAGACCCAAATTTTACATTGGATGCCCATCTGAAAGGAGTCAACTGTGTCGATTATTTTACTGGTGGTGATAGGCCATATCTAATTACTGGCTCCGATGACCATACTGCAAAGGTTTGGCACCTGATTTTCTTTTCTGTCCTATTGTATGAGTGTATGACTTTACTTTTCACATTCCTGTTAATGGCTTTGATGAAATAGGTCTGGGATTACCAAACTAAGAGCTGCGTTCAGACACTTGAAGGACACACACACAATGTTTCTGCAGTCTGTTTCCATCCTGAGCTTCCCATAATTATTACTGGTTCTGAGGATGGGACAGTTCGTATATGGCATGCAACCACCTATAGGTAGTCTTTTTGTAGCTCAATTTAATTTTATTTTCAGAAGGATTTTACATTTATTGATAACAGATTGTAAAACATTATAGGAGTTGGAACAAATAATTCAGCAACTTTTTCCGTAAAATTACTTTGTCTGACTGTTCTTTTATGAAATTAAACTTTTAGTTCCACCATGCAAAGCTTGTATTTATACCAAATTTTCTAGTCTTGTACTCCATATTGGCCACTCATAAATATGAGTACTGGTTAACAGTACAGGTATCTATCTTCTCTGTTTACATCTTTTGAGAGCTGACCATATGTTAATTTCTTTTTCTTATGATGTAAATATCTATCTTTCTGTATTTTAGATGTTTAATGCTAGTGTACCTAAGTACCTTTGGAAAAAGGGTTTAGGCAGAAGGATTTTTTTCTTTGAAAATCACTTCTCTTTATTTCCTGCTAACTTCATTTACGATGTCTCCATATAACGTTCCATGTGATTTGGTTTGTAATATACTGATATACATGGTTGTTAAGGCGACCAAGGCCAAAACAGTGGCCTGGCGCCTTACTGCTTAGGCGCCAAGGCGAGGCACCTAGACTACTCTATTTTATATTATGTACATTCATTCTTCTCTTTTCACTGTATATAAATGAGTCATTCTTCTCTTTTCAATGTATATAAATGAGCTATGTTTATTGTATTAACCTGAAATATAATATGTTAACAGATAATTAATTAATAATAATAAGAATAAAATAACATGTTAACAAAATAATTAATAATAATAAGGAGAAAATATATTGTTAACAAAATAATTAATAATAATAAGACAATCAAACTCAGCATACCTGTCAACTTGGACGAAAACAACATGTTTAATTAACCTGAAATATTGCTAAGCAAATAATAAACACACTAATATAGTATTGTATTAAACCATCACTTGTCAATTGTCAAACATAGTCATCAAAGTAGTTCTAAAAAACAGAAAATGATAAAAAAGAAATAACAATCTAATTCTTGAAGTCCGATGGTCTCTTGACTTCCTTTGTATAATAACTTCCTCTTTATACAAATAAGCCCCCCTCTAAAAATATGTTTTAGATCTTTTTACAACAAAATCACATGCTAAAAAAGGTGATGGATTTTCTTGCCATTGCGGGCAAGGCGACCTCTCGGCGGGCTGGGCAGGCCTAGGCGACCAAGGCGACCAAGGCGAGCGCCTTTTTGGGCTGCTCACCTAGGCACCAACTCGCATAGACATTGCCCAAGCACCTTGTTGCCTAGGCATCGCCTTGGAAACAATGTTATTATAAGAACAAGGACTGGTAGGGAAAGGGTGGGAGGAAGAACTTCTACTAGAGGGAAAAATATCTTTGCTACTTGCGGGGGCATTTTATGGGTAGGGACATTGCTCTGACTTGATTCACAATGAAATCCTGCTTGCTATGGACAAATCAGCATTTTTGAGAACCTTAGTTAGTCTCAGCAAATTGTAGCATCTTTGGATCCAAGGGGTGTCGTCATTGTTTCTTTGTAACTGTGGCACTTTTGATATTCCTTATCAACAGAAAGTAAAAAAAAAATCCTTATGAAGAAAATGAAAAGGCCCTATTTATTCAGATTATTATCCACTTGCTGTACATGAACTTTGGTAGCAAGACTGCTAATAAGAGATAAAGGGTCCGGGTGTGGCACCTGTAGATAACACAAATAACATTCACCATCTGACACTGATGGTCCACATCTCGAAAGAGATGATCCACATGTGAATTTTGTCATTTGATATAATTCCACCTCCAGGAAAGACAAATGAGCACTTATCTTTCATTTTTTTTCTTGAATTTCTTCTAATAAGATGATGTATCAGCTGTGTCATCAAAATGGAATATGTATCATTATTAGGGTTCAGCTAAATCAATGAATGATCCAATGATTGGATCGAGCTTTCCAATTTGCTGCCTTTCTCCCATAGTCCTTTTGATGTTTTGCAACATACTGGCATCTTAGCTAATGATGGACAGTGGATGATCTGTCAATTATCTCATGGGGGAGGTAGGTGGGGTAGAAACTGTTCTTCTTAGTTATGCCATGGAGTGCAGAATGGGCCAATTCAAGTTGGAATTGCCATTCCAGTTCTATGGCGTAATAGACCCAACTTAAGAAATTCAACAAGGGAAATTGGCCTGATTCAATCTGAATTGGAATTGCCCAGATCAGCTGATCCAGACACAGTTTGGGCCATTATGTTTTATTGTTTAAGTTTTTAACATTTTATGTTACACCATGAAAATCTTTGCATGCTCGACATGTTTCTTTTGGTCCTGTTGTCAAGAAATATCTATACACATGGGTTCGGCTGATGTAATCTTTTACAGGCTGGAGACAACATTGAATTATGGTCTTGAACGAGTATGGGCCCTGGGATACATGAAAGGATCACGAAGGTATGTCATATGTGAATTACACATTGGCCCCAATTACCCATTTTGCACACGCTCTTGAGGGAGGTCCATTTCAGTTTTTATGAGCATATGCTATTCTGTTTGTTGAACAAACTAGGTTTCTCTTTGATATGTTGGATGCATAGTTCATGTCCTATTTTTTTAATTAATATCACGTGAAATTGTATCATCTTGATAGCAATCTATTGCAACTCAGTATTCTCCTTTTAGATGCTTTTTTTTTTGAAAAGTGGATAGTACCACCAATATATTAAATGAAAAGAGATAATGTACAAGTATAGGCCAACAAAAAGAAACCCCCCAAAAACAAACCAGCCCGCCTATACAGCTCCATCCAACTCGGAATGGACAAAACAACTCAACCCCTCGTCAAGGCAAAATAGAGGACTTGGCCTGATCCACACTACATGTAATTGATGCCCATTCCCTTACTATGTCACAGATCCCCCCAAAAAGAGATTCAGCATCTTGAGCAGTCCTTGAAAAAATCCGCCTATTCCTCTCTCCCCAAATCATACATAGAGTAGCATGCAAAATGAGCCACCACTTTCCGGTCGCCCTTAGTAGGCCATTGTCTCTTCCATTTCAGCATCATCTACTAAATTCAATAGTCTTAATAAAGTAGAGCACTCAGAGATTGTCTATTGTTTTACTCTATAGATGTGACCACATTTACTTTGCAGAGTCGCAATTGGATATGATGAAGGAACCATTATGGTAAAAATTGGCCGTGAAGAACCAGTTGCTAGTATGGATAGTAGTGGAAAAATAATATGGGCAAAGCATAATGAGATTCAAACTGTCAACATCAAGTCTGTTGGTGCAGATTTTGAGGTTTGGTTACTCTCTCCTGATGCTAGTAGATGTTAAAGTGCATTGGGTTTGGACCTGATCCTCTATTCCATGCCAGGTTACAGATGGAGAAAGGATACCCTTGGCTGTTAAGGAATTGGGCAGCTGTGACCTCTACCCTCAAGTGAGTGGTCTAACTATTATCACCTCTTGATTGGACTGCTTTTCTGAACTGTTATATTGTTGCTTTTCTATAAAGCAATTGTGTTTTATGATCTTTCTGGAATAATTTAACACTCCAAAGATTTTTCGTTGCATATTGAAGTTGATTTGATAAAGGTCCATTTGTAGTTAACATCCACTAACATAAACAACTGCTGTGATGACCTCTAGTTGTTTCCTTCTAGTTTGGTCTTATATTGCTGAACTTGTAGGATCATGAAACTCTTCGTATAAGTTGCCATGCTACTTTCTCTCTCTCTCTCTCTCTATATATATATATAAATTAGAGAAACATAGTGATGGGGAACCACGGGGAAGAAGAGAGGAAGAAGAAGAAATGGGCCTCACACCCCGCAAGAAGCCATCACGACAGGAAGGTGGCTGCTGCAACTTTTTCTTTCAAATCTTCATTAACCTCCCAAAAAGTGAATTGCAGCCTTATTTATAGAAATAAAACCCTAATGACCCTCTTTAACCCTTTATTGGATTAAAATGCCCTTAGACCTAAAAATGGGGCAAAATTCGCACCCCCGAAAATACTAGAAAATAGAAAACATACTATTGGGTCTCATTTTAGGTCTTATTCATACAATCAAATGCTCAAACAAATAAAATAAACACATGAAAGTCACAGAGACACATCGTCGAGCCATATAGGTGTCGTCTTCGCTGCTCGTCACCTCCATCTCCGGTAGACTTGAATCCGATCGGCCTGATCCCAAGTTCGGGTGTCCCCACCAATCCTCCCCCCCTAAGAAAAACTCGACCCCATCGAGTAAGGGTCCTGACTGCTCTGATGTCGCTCCAAGAGGTCGGGGTCAATCTGCTGTAGCTCCATGTGTGTGATCCACGCATCCTCAGTGGGTGGTCGTCCCTTTCAGTGAACCAGGTAGTGTTGACAGTCTCTGCTCTGGGAAATAACAACCTGTTCGTCAAGTATTTGGTCAATTTGCTCACGTCATGTTGGAGATGAGACTGGAAGTGGGCAATCTGAGTGGGTTCACTTACAAGGGGAGGAGAAGGCTCGAACGAATCATTGGAAATTACTGTTCGATCTCGATAAGCTACTAGATCAAAAACATCAAAAGTGGAACTCATACCATAGTTTGGTGATAAATCAATGACATATGCATTGGATTCAACACGTTTCAATATTAGCTTCTTCATGGTCCCCGAAGGAAACCATTTAGGTCTAACCCTGATCATAACATAGTCTCCCTGTTGAAACACTTGCAACCGACAGTGTAAATTTGCTACAGCTTGATAATTTTCATTGTTGATCTTGATTTGGTGACAGACACTATCATGCAAACTCCTAATGTGTTCGGCTAAGGATTGTGCTAACTTTGAGACACGGGCTACATGACTTATGGGCCTATACCCTGAGGCTATTTTGAATGGGCTCATGCCAGTTGATCTGTTGACCGAATTGTTGTATGCAAACTCAGCTAAAGGTAGGACCAAATCCCAGTTCCGAGCATTCTCTCCCACCAGGCAGCGCAATACCATTTCAGTTTGCCGGTCAGTCTGGGGATGATAGGTAGTGGAGAATTTGAGTTTGGTGCTCAGAAGGTGCCACAAGGTCTTCCAAAAGTAGCTAACATATCGAACATCCATGTCTGATACAATTGATTCGGGAATCCCACGCAAACGCATGACTTCAGAGAGAAAAATGTGTGCTATCTTCGATGCATCATAAGTTTTAGCATAGGGAATAAAATGTGCCATTTTGGAAAACCTATCCACCACTACTATGACCGAGTCATGTCGACGGATTGTGCGAGGTAAACCCAAGGCAAAGTCCATACTCACATCTTGCCACGGACTGTTGGGCACAGGCAGGGGAGTGTAAAGATTGGTGTTCTGTTTTCGTTGCTTGGCCGTGGCACAGGTGAGACATTGGGCCACAATTCGGGCCACATTGCGATTTAAACTCGGCCAGAAAAATCGGTACTCCAACAAAATGGTTTTATTGCGGCCAAAGTGACCAGCAAGACCCCTAGCATGCACTTCCCACACTAGAAAGTCACGGGCTGAAGTTTGTGGGATGCAAAGTTTATTTTCCTGAAAAAGATATCCATCATGAAGGACATAATCGTTGTATGCTCGAGAGGGACCAGATTGGAGGGCAACATGGATCGGACCAAAATCCGGACAGTTGGGGTAGTCATCCTATAGTTTCTCAAAACCCGTGACTTCGGTGGTGACGACTACCAACAAAGAAGCACGATGACTCAGAGCATCGGCCATACAATTCTCCACACCAGCCTTATGTTTGAGGACAAAAGTATAGGCTTGAATATACTCTACCCATCGGCTATGTCGAGGGTTGAGTTTCTTTTGGGTGTGGAGAAATTTAAAAGGTTTGTGGTCCGATAACAACACAAACTCTTGCGGCAGCAGGTAATTTCTCCAGTGCCTCAAAGCCTGGACTACCACATAGAATTCCTTGTCATAGGTGGAGTATTTTAGCTTGGCATCACTCAACTTCTCACTGAAAAAGGCAATAGGATGGCTCTCTTGACTCAACACTCCACCTATCCCAACTCCGGATGCATCGCAAGCGACCTCAAACACCTTTGAGAAGTCCGACAATCTCAGTACTGGTGCCTGAGTCATAAGCTCATTAAGATCACAAAAGGCCGAGGCGGCGACTTTCATCCAGACAAAGGTTCCCTTTCGCATGCAATCTGTAATGGGAGATGTGACAGTGCTGAACCTTCAAATAAATTGACGGTAGAAGATGGCCAAACTGTGGAAGCTACACACTTCATGTAGGGCTCGTGACTTTGGCCATTCCACGATCACCCTAACCTTCTCTGGGTTAGCGAAAACACCTTGGCTAGAAACAATGAACCCCAAGAATGTAACTTGTTCAGTCACAAATGCGCACTTCTTGAGGTTACCATAGAGGCTTTCACGACGAAGAGTCATGCACACTTGCCTCAGGTGGTCCAAATGATATTCCCTCATGCGACTATAGAGAAGGATATTATCAAAGTACACCACGAGGAACACCCCACAACACTTGGGTCATAAGCCGCATGAAGGTACTTGGGGCATTAGAAAGTCCGAAGGGCATGACCAACCATTTATAGAGCCCATCCTTCGTTTTGAAGGCGGTCTTCCACTCATCTTCAGGTCTAACCCTCACCTGGTAATAGCCACTCTTCAGATCAATCTTAGATAATACAGTGGCTCCCGCCATCATGTCCAACACGCCATCTAGGCGGGGAATAGAATCGATACTTGACCGTTATGCGATTGATCGCACTTCTATCCACACACATCCTTCAGGTGCCATCTTTCTTGGGGGCTAGAAATGCCGGAACGGCACATGGACTCATGCTCTCTCACATGCAGCCTTGCTTAAGGTATTCTTCAACCTGCCTCTGCAACTCGGTGTGTTCAGCGGGGTTCATGCGATAATGGGGCAGGTTGGGCAAGGAGGACCCCAGAATTAAATTGATGGCGTGTTGGATGTCACGCATCGGCGGTAACCCATCCGACAACTCGTTAGGGAAGACATCCACAAATTCTTGGAAGAGGTAGGCGACATCTTTAGGTTGCTCACGTGGAGCCTCTTCGACATCCTCCTCCTCATTTTTCCTAACGTCATATTCGAAGAGTTCCTACTCAAACTCTCGGATGGATAGATGTAACGTCATCATTGCTGAAGTACTCGCCTTGGGGGCACGAATAAGAGAGGGGTTTCCCACACGGGGAACTACGACACTTGATGGTGTGGAAGGTTGCAGAGCACAAGCGTCGTTGGAAGTGGTGGGTTGAGGAGAAGCTGAAGCAACAAGGTTATTAGGTGTGTTACTCTCCTGAGATAAGGAAGTTCAGGATCAGGACAGCTGAATTGTGATACGCTGACCGCCATGCTCAAAGACACAGGTGTTGGATCGACCAAATGGTCGCATCCACATCATAATCCATGGCCGGCCAAGAATAACACTTCCAACCTCCATGGGTAAGACATCACACCAGATCTGAGCCTCGTAGAAATGGAGATGGATCAGGACGAGGCTTCTCAGATGAACCGTGATAGTGGTGGTGTCTACCTAGGACACATGATAGGGGCGAGGATGCTCCACAGTCGCTAAAGCCCAATCGAGCGACCGTGCTAGCAGAGATTGCATTGATACAACTCCCGTTATCAACGATGACATTGCAAACCTTTCTATCTAGACGGCAGTCGGTTTGAAAAATTGTCGTGCGGCGCCAATCCTCAGTTTCCTTAGGTCGGGCTAGGATGCACTAGACGACCCCGAGTCTTTCTCCTTCTAGTGCACCTACAATGTTCATGGTCTCAATGGCATCAACAGTTTCTTCCTCCGATTGATATTCATCAGCCAGGTCATCAGCCGCTTCATAATTCACATCCACAAGAGGTGGTTTAGGGTCTATAGGTTCGCCAGTCTCCATAGCTAGGGCTCTGTGGGGACATGAGATAGTGTAATGCCCCAACCCATGGCAACGATAACAACGATTACGGGAGTTACCATCTTGCTGAGCAACTTCCCTCATTGTGGCCTTCCCCTTATCCTCACATCTGATAGGTGGTGCTTCAAGAAGGGGACGAGCAGTAGACGGAAGCCGAGTAGGGGCGGACTCCTTTTGGTTGTCCCTCGGGTACTCGGTAAGTCTGAGCTTTTTGGGACGGCTCGGACGCGATGCGCGGGTCCAGAGTACGTTGATAAGTGGGCCTAATACGAGGGGAAGGGTCTCTTTCCTACTCGAACTGCTCCATTTCACGCATGACCTGATAGGCATGGTCGAGAGTCATCACGCGTTAGCAGAACAACGCCTGTTGGTAGACTTGGTGTAGACCCCTCCGGAACCGCGAAAGGGTTAGGTCACCCTCTTCATGGACTCCACACCTCAACATGAGATCATCAAACTCGTCAATATATTTCGACACTGTTTGGGAACCCTAGGAGATGTTTTGCCACTTATCGATCAAGCGATGTTTGTACGTCACAGGAACATATTTCTCCCTTAGCCTGGCCTTCATCTCCCCCCCAAGTGTCAGTTGGTTCCTCATACCTCTGTGTCAGGCGTTCCTCTAGATTGGCCCAATAGGTCAAGGCACGACCCCTTAACATGGTCTTGGCGAAGAAGGCTCGCCGAGGGTCAGTCATCCCCAACCAATCAAAATAGCGATCCATCCTAGCTTCCCAGTTGAGATAGTCTTGCAGTTCCAAGGAACCATCAAAGCTGGGAGCCTCGATGCGGGCATTCCGAATATCTTGGTCTCGATCCCGATATGCCCACCGCTCTTCATCTTCAAACTCTCTGTCAGCCCCCGTACCAACCTCCCATACCGATGAGCTACAAGAACCTTTGGGGTTTCATCCGCCGCCTCAAGAAACTCCCAGTCATAGTTATTGTATTGACCGCGACGGTCACCAGCCACAACAACTTTTGGTGGAGGATGCCGAGGGGATATAGGGGAAGGAGGACATTGTGGTTGGGGGACCTCAACAACTTGTTCATGCCTTGGTTCACGGAAAACCCCCTCTAAAGCCACGACGCGGCCCACTATCCCCTGTACGGTCAGACTCGGTGACCCTTACCTTAATGCCAACTAAGCCCTCTCCTAGGCGTTGGTCCATTCTACGAATTTCTTCTTTGAGTTGGAGTACTAACTCGGTCAAGGTCGGATCCCCTAGAGGGTCGGCATGAGCACCTTGGGTAGGAAGGCGGTTTCCTGACATGGCCTGTTGTGAACCTGACATCGGTATTGGAAGGTGGTACTCAGCACCGCTACAAGTGGGCATGTGACGTCAGACTAGGCTGAAGTAAAATGCATTGACAAGCTGACGACAAGACACATTTTTAATTTTTTGGCAGAAATAGAACTAGACAAACAAGACTTCGACTCTCTAGACAGCCAACTCGGATTTCTAGCTAATAACAGGACTCAAATTGACGATGAGTGAGAATCAGCAGTGCGTTCAAATCAAATTGCAGCAAACACCGTCCCGTGCACGTGTTCAAGAAAGTGAGTGTGCACAAACAGATGCTACGAAATTCGATTAATGCCAGTCCTTACAGCAAGAAACATATTCCAAGCAATCAAAGACCTCCACTTAATATAAGTAAGTTCCACAGTTAATGTATCAAACTGATGCTCACAAGGGCATGCTCACCTCACCAATTCCGCAGTGATGTTATTTAACATGCTAGTTTTCCTACCACACAAACACGGTGGCAAATTTAACCAAATACAAGAGGAGCAGGGAAAGAGATCGAGCTGAGTGCGCTAACCGATTTGCTGAAGAGCGAGGTCCACCGAAGAATGTGTACACACACACGACGCAATCACAACGCCTAAGTCGGGCGCTCACTGTTGCTGGACTGAGGCCGGCTGCCCCAGGTTTACTTGATTGTCAACGTCGTGAACGCGCACTGTACGGACTCTACGTCCCGTGCTCCAGAAGGTGAGACGACAGGTCTCCTCGGGTGTTGGCGTGGGGGCGTACGCAGACGACGTAGCTGATGGAACTCATGTGGAAGTGCCGGGAGGTAGACGTACACTGGGTGCTCACCTTCGGCGTTCTCGATGCCATGCAGGTTCATTTGAGCAGGCGTGAGGACGGACCGCTTAGGCCCTCGTAGGAAGCTTCACGGCGAGACGACTTAGGCGGCACGTCCCCGGCGATGTCGCCTCGAAGTTGACCGAGAACCGCTGGGTGGTCCATTGGTGGCTCGTGCTGCGGCAGTGGGGCAGAGCAGTTTGACCCAGTCCACTTAAAGTGATCGGGCCACCCTATCTTCTTCCTTCCCACTCTTCCTTCCAACCCTCGCGCAACAGAGAGAGAGTAAGAAGCAGCGGCGGCTACAGGCGAACGGTGGAGCCGGAGGCAGTGAAGGAGAAAAGGGGGAGTGCGAGAAAGAGAGAGGAGAGGAGAGGAAGAGAGGGCGATGGCGAGAGCAAGCCCCGCTCTCAAGAGAGAGAGAAAGGAAAGCCAAAGAAGGGGGGTCACAACGGCGGTCATTGAATGGAGGATATTAAGAGGACCAAAAACATCCAGATCCCTTGGGACTGGACCCAGGACTTTGGTGATTTTCTTCATTTGGATTGGTCTGCAATTTTCACTCCAGGGTCAGGATATTGGAGCCATTAGTTAGTTTTGTTGTGTTCAGGGTGTGGTCTGGGCTGAGGTTTTGGGCAGCGCAGGCTATAATTGTGCGCCTCTTCTAAGTTTCTTTGTACACAAACAGGTCTAGCTTTCTTGGTGCGGCATTTTGGTCTTTTAGATTTACCTTCTCCATGTGTGGAGAACTCCTTTTCAGAAGCTATGTATATTTTTGGTGGTGGTCTTTTGGGGATTTTGTTTTGTTTTTGTGTTTGTACATTATACACTTGTCTTTCACATATTTAGGCATTCTCTTCTGTTTAATGAATTTGTGGTATTATGATATTATTGACTTTGGAAGGAGGGGGGCGGATTTGGGCTACATAGTGGGCAAGTCTATCCATGTTGGCGAATTTTCTTCTTTCTGATCCTTTTCAGATTCAAGGATTTGAACTATGTTCAAGCTCTTACCTTTTCCATGTTAAGATAGGGCTATTTATTTAACAGGATGGTAAAAGAGCAATATAAGGCCCTCCATGTATATCATAGTGACCTAGGTTCAAATCTCCACCCTCACATTACCTATCAAAGAGCAAAAAGGAGTTACGAGATGGTGCTACTCTTGCAAGTGTTATGATTGAGTAGACATTGGGTCTCACCTAAATAAATATATTGACGCTCTGTCAGTGCACATCCAATGTTTATAACGCTATTATGTTCGAATGATGAGACAGGAACTTGCTATTACATTTGCGTCTGTGTTCCAAAAGAGTTGTTGGTATGATTGATTATTTTGCCTATATCTTCTTTTTCTTATTCATATCCTCATAAATTATGAAGTGGAAAAAGACAGATTCCCGGAAGATGTAGTTTATAGTGGGGAGGCTGTTTTTTCCTTTATGATGTATCCCTCATTCTTAATGGTAGCTAAGTGTCCCTGGCATGGATTAGTGATGATAGCATGGTTTGTCATGGCGGGGCGAATCGGCCCGATTCCCCCGAATCGGAGCGGATCAGGGGCGGGCCGAGTTGTGATCCATGGATCCGCCACCCGGCCGCGAATCGAATGGATCCGATGCGATCCGATCCGATTCCCCGATCCGCCACGATGCGATCCCTGATTCGCCCAGAATCGAGGCGAATCGGGTCCGATTCGCATGATTATTATATATATATAATATGATATTTATGTATGTGTGTCAGGCAGTTGTGAGAGTCAGGATCCTCTTCAAGCAGGGTTGTCAGGATCCTCTTATTTACCTGAATATCATTTAAGTAAATGTTATAATTTGTTGTTTCATTTACTTAAGATTTACATGTAAATAAGGAAGTACCCCCCATTTGAATCCAATAAAAATATCAAAAAAATCATATCTCTTACCAATAAAAAGTCAACTCTCCCATCGAAGAGAAAATCGCGATTTTGATGATTTTAGCGAAATGCTAACTTTTTAATCTCTCATAATTTGGTCTATCTAAAAATTTGATAATTCAAATAAACCATATAGAACACTAAAAATCCAAAGTCCGGTAAAAAAAGTCAAATGTGCATGTGACTTCTCCAAGGGACCCGCTCTCCTACTGACAGTACTCAGTCTGTTTGAGACCTCTTAAGATTTGGTCCCTAAACTATCATCATTCAAACTCATGAGAATTGTCACTTTCTAGTTTCTCACAATTAGAAAGTGAAAAATCTCATGAGTTTAGGTGATGATAGCTTAAGTTTGACCAAACCTAAGATGCCTCGAGCAGACTAAGTGCTGTCAGTAGGAGAGTAGCTCCCTTGGAGAAGTCACATGCACGTTTGACTTTTTTACCGGACTTTGGATTTTTAGTGTTCCATATGGTTTATTTGAATTATCAAATTTTTAGATAGACCAAATTATGAGAGATTAAAAAGTTAGCATTTCGCTAAAATCATCGAAATCGCGATTTTCTTCTTCAGTGGGAGAGTTGACTTTTTATTGGTAAGAGATATGATTTTTTTGATATTTTTATTGGATTCAAATGGGGGGTACTTCCTTATTTACATGTAATATCTTAAGTAAATGAAACAACAAATATAACATTTACTTAAATGATATTCAGGTAAATAAGAGGATCCTGACAACCCTGCTGAAGAGGATCCTGACTCCTCACACCCTGCCTGACACACATACATAAATATCATATATATATATAATAATAATCATGCGAATCGGACCCGATTCGCCTCGATTCTGGGCGAATCGGATCGCATCAGGGCGGATCCGATTCGCCCCGAATCGGCGATACGTCAAACCATGGATGATAGTACTGATACCGAAATAGGAAAATTGTTCTGTGAAACGTAGCGAATGTTACATGCTTTAAGAAACTCTTTAATGTTTAAGAAAATTACTTCTGAGGATTGATTTCGCAAAGAATTTCGAGTATAACTTTCAATACTGCAGCAAAAGTTTGTTTAGCAGGGGGTAATGGCCTTTACAGCCTTAGGATTTGATTTGGTGATCTTTATTTTGAAGTGAGGGCTGTAAACTGTAGGTCATTTTATGACCCTTGTGGTTTGGAAGCTCAAAATTGATATAAACTGCTTGCAGAACATATACCTTAATTTTTTTGTTGCAGGGCATATTAAAGTTGACTATTCTTATTGCTCTATGTTTATAACACATACATCAAATCACATTATTTTCTCAGAGCTTAAAGCACAATCCAAATGGAAGGTTCGTTGTTGTTTGTGGGGATGGAGAATACATCATATACACCGCATTGGCATGGAGGAATAGATCATTTGGTTCTGCTTTGGAATTTGTGTGGTCATCGGATGGAGAATATGCAGTTCGTGAGAGTACATCAAGAGTAAAGATCTTCAGTAAAAGTTTCCAGGTCTCTTTCTCTCTCTATCCCCCCCTCTTTGCTTAATTGTCATTTTTGTTATCTTTTCTTACAGAATATGGTCATTTTCATTCTCCTTAGAAATTCATTGTCTGGTATTGCTTCTTGGAAATTCATGAACCTTGATAAGTGGCTTTCTACTGTTGTTCTTGTGTTGGCTTCTCGTTATATTTTCTGTACCTGTTCTTTGTGTTGTATAATTCTTCTTGAAGTGTTGAATTGCAATTGATATTAATAAAGACATTAACTAAGAAATATCAATTGGTGACAATAATAACATTATTTCCTTTACCTGACTTTTTTTGGAATGCTGTTGCTTGATTGCCTGCTTTCATTTACCAATTTGTTGACTACAGAGTATCATTGTAAAAGAAAAGGAAAACTAGCACAAATTCACATAAATGCATTATCTTATTACTGTTTCCTGCAACTTTGGGTTCAAACTTAGTAAATTTAGCTCCTGTCATGAGAGAATTAAACTGGGCTCGCTCAATGGCTGTACCTTTTTCAGGAGAAGAAGAGTATAAGGCCAACATTCTCTGCTGAACGTATTTTTGGTGGAACACTTCTGGCGATGTGCTCAAATGACTTCATTTGCTTCTATGACTGGGCTGAGTGCAGGTTGATACGTCGGATAGATGTGAATGTCAAGGTGAGACATTCTGCACGGAGACTCCATTTGTTTGTTTTCATTACCATCCTGTTGCTGTCTTCATTACTTGTGTTTTCTGTTTTTTCAGAATCTCTACTGGGCAGACAGTGGTGACCTGGTGGCTATTGCTAGTGACACATCATTTTACATTCTGAAGTACAATGTAAGTTTTCATTTCTTCCTGTCAGATGGTGGACATAGTTATATATTCCCTTGAATTCTTGATCATATTATATTGTGTTTTGCCTCTTTTTTTCAAGTGACTCTTTCAGGGAGTCACTGACTGAATATTTTCTCATTACTTAATTTTTTGAGGGTGGGTTTCAAGAGGTGTTTACCTTTCCAATAACTCGAGACTTATTTATTTGGCAGAGGGATGTTGTTGCTTCTTTCTTGGATAGTGGTAGGGCTGCTGATGACCAAGGTGTTGAAGAGGCATTTGAGCTTCTTCATGAGACTAATGAGAGGGTCCGGACAGGGATATGGGTTGGGGACTGCTTTATTTACAATAATTCTGCTTCACGGCTAAACTATTGTGTCGGTGGAGAGGTTTGTTCTGATAACTCTCTGAGCTACTGGTTCATCCATTTTTTCATATAGTTTTTGGTTTTTGTGGAAGTTGAAAAAATGCAAACACTTTTTCCATTGTCAGGTGACCACAATGTTTCACTTGGACCGACCGATGTACCTATTGGGTTACCTCGCCAGTCAAAGTAGGGTATATCTTATTGACAAAGAATTCAAGTGAGTAATATTTAGGTGTTATTTGCTTTCTACTGTCTTTTTATCACTGATGTACATGACTTAGATGTTTGTTTATTTTTCCTCGATTGTTGCAGTGTGGTGGGATATACATTACTTCTCAGTTTGATTGAGTATAAAACTTTGGTGATGCGTGGAGATTTGGAACGTGCAAATGAAATTTTGCCCTCAATACCCAAGGAACACCATAATAGGTATTTTTATGGTTGATTTGTTTGATATTTCTGAAGGTTAATCTGCCAAAAATGCAATTTATGAAAATGAAAAAAATGACAAGCATAATGGAAAGAATTTAAATTTAACATACTGCTGTTACACTGACAAATTCTCACCATTTCTTTAGATTTTCTCTCTCTCTTATTATATTGATTGCTCAATTAGGAGGGATTTGAATACCAGGGATGAGAACACTGGCTCCAGATTGGTTTTGTTTTTTTTCTTATTTGTTGTATGTCCAATAATCTCGGAAGACATAATATACCATGTCACTCAATTTTTTCTCCAAAAGATCCTGTTTTGACGTATCTTGATGCTGGCACATACAGATTCTTGCACATGGTTTAACATGGTGCTGTCTTATAGAAAATTCAATTTAATGACATCAAAGCTTTAAGTTGTTAAAAAAATTGGCCAATGTGTGTGTGGAATATGCAACGGTTTTTTATGTAGGACTTAGATTTGTGCACAGTTGCATTCGATAGTTATAGTTGGTGTAGCTCTGGGTGTTGTGAAATTATAATAAAAGATCATAGTGAATGGATGATATCTCGAGTCCTGATGTCACAAGCTTGGCTGGATGGCATTTTGTATTGGTGTCACTGGTCCCTCTTCCCCAACTCATTTAGCTTTGCCCCCATATAATGCTGTAATGAAGTTAGTGATATTTCGTTATTGATATCTTTGTATGATAACACTTTTCATTTAGATTTTGCATGTATTGTGTCATGGGCATGGGTTAATTTACTGACTTGGGGAGACATGAACCGAGGAATGCTATATTATATCTCGATCTTATCATTTGTCTTGGATGGTTGGGACTTGGGAGAAGAAATCTCAAATGTGGGAGATTGAGAATGGTAGTAAAGGCCATGATAAGCTTATATCTTTCATTGGAAATTTCTAATATCTTTATTTGGCCAGTTAATTATGCAAAATACATGAGAAAATCAACCACAGGAGGGGGGCATGCAGGAGGGTGCACGGCTTCTTCCTTTTCTTTTTCACTTCTATTCTTGATCTTCATCTTCTTATTCTCGTCAGTTTGTGGATTAATGGTGTCTAACAAATTGATGATAAAATAGAATCCTGGGTCGCGAACAGTGATTCGATTGATGATTGATGACAGTGGGTCACAAGTGTTAGGGGGGCTAAAAGGTTATCAGCTTGGGATTTTCATACCACTATTGGTGGGAGAGAGGTGGAGGGAATGAGTATTCCAAAGTCCTCAAGCTTGGATGAGGCAATGCAAATTAGCTGACCTGAACACACAGTAGTCTGTGACTTGCCCAAAATTTGTGTCTTTGGCTAGATGTTTTGGGCCTTGGCTGGGCTTTCAAACTTGTATTTTGGTTGTCTTATAATCTTTTAAATGCTTTAGTTTGACTGCATGTTCTTACTCACTTGGAAAAGTATACTGTACACATTAGTGTGGCACATTTCTTGGAGTCGCGGGGGATGCTGGAGGATGCACTGGAAGTAGCTACAGATCCTAATTACAGATTTGATCTAGCTGTTCAACTGGGGAGATTGGAAGTTGCAAAGGTACAATTTTTTTGTGAATTTGTCCAAATTGTGGTGTACTTCGATGATTCGATCACAATTATTACTCCATTCAGTCTTGGGGTGCTTAAGGTTGTCTTGAATTTTATTTTCAGGCAATTGCTATTGAAGTACAGAGTGAATCAAAATGGAAACAGCTAGGAGAATTAGCCTTGTCATCTGGAAAGGTATTCTCTTATTCGCTGAAAACTGTATGGTAGGTAAGTAAACTTTAGTTTCTTCTGATCATATGTAGATGTATGTTATTGGTTGTTTCATCATCATCATCATCAGAGCCTTATCCCATTATTTGGGGTCGGCTACATGAGTCCTGTTCTGCCAAAGATTTCTATCAAGTGCTAGATTCGTTTTTAAACCCAAGAAGCCAATATTGAAAGGCATGGAACAAACTACATGGCCTCATACTTATCCATTGGATACATTGTCAACTGTTAGCCAGTAACAAATTCTTCCATGTCGATATCATTTAAAAATGGTTTAAGTTGGATTGGGTTTAATTTTTGTTTCCCTTTTAACTTAGGATGACTCAGTAGACCTTCTCTGTTCCATTTCTAGTCATAAGGGCTTTGTTCTAGATCTGCTTTCCTTTTTCTCTCTCTCTGCTATTTTCTAACTCACACGCTTGGCACCCCACATGGTTAAGATCATTTCTTATGGATTTATCTGATTATACATTTTCTGGTTGCAGTTAGAAATGGCTGAAGAATGTTTATCAAATGCTATGGATTTGAGTGGTTTATTGCTTCTTTACTCTTCTCTCGGAGATGCAGAAGGAATAACAAAACTTGCATCTCTTGCTAAAGAGCAAGGGAAGAATAATGTTGCCTTCCTCTGTCTCTTCATGTTAGGCAAATTGGAGGATTGCCTTCAACTTTTGGTGGAGAGGTACACAGCTTGTTGTTCACCTGATAAAATATTAGACACATTTTTCTGTCATTTTAATAATATATTCACGGGGACCATTTTCACATGGTTTTCTTGATTTGTAGCAATCGCACACCAGAAGCTGCTTTAATGGCAAGATCATATCTTCCAAGTGAAGTCTCTAAGATTGTTGGAATCTGGCGAAATGATCTCAACAAGGTTCCTTTTATCTTTATTGAATTATGGTGTTCTAAAAAATTGTTTATTTTTTGTTTCATACATGTATAAGCATTTGTTTGCTTTGGATCTCTTTGTTCACTTCTGTGATCTGAAGAGGGAGGGCATGGGTGAATTCTAACCTTTCTTTTTTGGTTTGAAAGGTTAACCCAAAAGCTGCAGAGTCTTTGGCAGATCCTGAGGAGTACCCTAATTTATTTGAGGACTGGCATCTTTCTCTTGAAGTTGAATCTAATCTTTCAGCGAAAAGGTGCCACTCCATAGTTTCACCTCCCTGTCTTCGACTTTCAGTTCTTTTCTGTTGTGGTGTAACCTTCCACAAGAAGCTTACCTTCCTGTCTTATGTTTCTCGTTCTCAGGTTCAGTCTCAATTTTGTAGTCTATTGATGGTATATTTTCTTGCATGTTTGGCATATTTTCTATTTCCTATTGAAAATCAATAAATTGGATGCAGTTCTTTTGCATCACTTTTAGATTCAGCTTTTTAGTTGCTTGAAAAGCATTTGGCTTTTTGTTGTTCTCCTCAATAAGCACGTCTGTTCTTGCTCTTTTATATGGATGATCATTTTTTAATAAAACCACAATGCTTAAGCCATTGTTGTTCTCCTTTTTGAAAAGGTATGTTGTGAAGAATTGGCTGGATTCTTATATGATCTGTTGCAAGTTTTATTGTGAGGAACCAAATGTGGTCTGGGATCAGATTTACATTTTTTTTTTTGAAATGTGGATAGTACCACAGAATATATTAATAGGAGGATGTACCAGTGTAGAGGTATAAACAAGAAAACCCTCTATAAAAAGGAACCCCTCACCAAAAGTTGAAACACACCACCTCAACTCCCCAGATGCAAAAAGAGGGGGGAGTTAATACCCTCTACCTTTCCCAAGAATTTTTCCCACAAAGAAATTCTATCTCTAACAAAATGAAAAAGGCTTTCTTCTAATCACGCTTCTCTTCTGAATATTCTACTATTCCTTTACATGTCTTAGGTGAATAAAAAGAAAAGTTTTGAAAGGGATCCCATTAGAATTGGCCAATCCTTGATCACGTCGGTATAACCTGATGGCTGCCAAATATCAAATGGAATATCTTTATTTGGACTTTTGTATTGAAGTTTGTGATAATTTGACACTACTAACTTCCCTTGCTAAAGAAGCCTTTTCTAGGATGCAAGTATAGTTTTTATCCTTACACTCTTTGTCATCAGGGTTCAAGATATGTCTATTGGGTGGCAGAAATTACAAACCCAATTACCACAGAGCAGGAAGCGTTCAGGAGTGTTCCAGCTATTGACAAAGCTCAGTGCAGAGAAGCTATGGCATTGGCTCATTGCTTCCACTCCCTTTCCCCTTCTGCGGCTTATTCAAACTTCAAAATGAGAAAGATGGCCCTAAAATAGGAGATACTTCATGAATTCGTATAAAGGGATTATGACAACAGAATCTGACCATCATTTAACAGAATATCCTTAAAATATTCTTGCAACAAAAAAGGCATAAAACTATGAACTGCTATTTCTTTAAAAATCTCTTTGTATCTTTCAACTTCCTAAGAATCTGATCAAGCTCTTTCCAAAAAAAAAATCTGTTCAGGCTTTAATTTATAGAGTAATCCTTATTCTATTTTATTTGTTAGGGATTACTTCTCCTTCTCGCCATATGTCACACTCATATCCTTATATCCTTTTAATTCTGTAGAAAACTGTACTTGTGTTGAGCCATTCTTGGTGGTATATGTATAGCATTTGAAACCACCTATTGTTTGTTGGGTTCTAATATGTGATTGGCACATCTCACACAATTAATCAGTGTGATATCAAGTCATGCTGTCCAACATGTCAAAGGACCCTGGTGTCCTGAAAAGGCCTTCTTTCCCATCTTAACTGACTTGCATTGCATATGCAATCTCCTTGATGTGGGTCCCATGACAAAGACTACTTTTCACTCATGTACCTCTCTAGCAAAGAATTCCCCGCTTATTGTCTCTGGCCATGGTTCCCACTTAGCATATTTCCTGAGAATCAGACTAGGATAAAGATAGAAGGAAATGGTCTGGTCGTCAATTATATAGATCTCCAGTTTACTTTACCCTGTCTATGTATTGAGCATTTTGAGAAGAGCCACCTTTAAGAGGTATTTACATATCCTGACTAATAACCTTGTACATTTAAATACTCATATGTGACTTCCCCTGGCTCTCAAGTCCATCATGAAGAAAAGTTCCTGCTGCTGCAGCTGGTCATATCCATGTGCTCTCTTGCCTCTTCAAGCTAGTGGGTTCCAGTGACAATAACACTTTTAGAGTCCACTGCATCTTGAGATTCTCATGGATAAGATGCAAGACTTTAAAGAGAACCATTGAAAATCTTCCGTGTTGATTGATTTTTTTCATCATCGTCATCATCATCATTAGAGCCTAATCCCATTATTTGGGGTTGGCTATATGAATCCTTTTCTGCCAAAGATTTCTATCAAGTGCTCTATTCATGTTTAAACCCAAGAAGTCAGTTTTTCCTAATAACATCACAACATCTCACTTTAGGCCTTCCCGTAGCTCTTTTACTAGCATCCACTAAGATTTGGTCACATCTTTTAACTGGCGCTGAGTTAGGGCATGACGCACGTGTCCAAACCACCTGAACCTATTTTCTCTCATTTTCCTATCAATTGGAGCTATCCCCAAGTCCTCACAGAAGCGTGCATTCCTAATCTTATCTTTCTTAGTCTTACCACACATCTATCTCAGCATCCTCGTTTGTGCTGTACACATTTTGTTAATGTGTTCTTTTCGCACTGCCCAACACTCGGTATCATATAACAAAGAAGGCCTCACTGCCGTTCTATAAAACTTCCCTTTAAGTTTCACAGGTATACAACGGTCGCAGAGGACTCCTGATGCATTTCTCCATTTTAACCAGCTTGTCTTAATCCTGTGTGCAACATCATCATAAATAATCATAGTTATTTATGATTATTTTTCTTGGGTTAATAATCATAGTTGACCCATAAGCAACACATTAACTGATGGATTATCAGGAGTCACTAAACAAGCTGTGTGATGTAGGATCCTTCACATGGGCATCAGTTTTCTAAGGTTTCTGATGTTGTGGGAGCGTCTAGATGTTGCTCCCTTCTAAAGAAGGATCATTACCATCAGTAGCATTAGACTGTAATTTTACTTTTGTGATCACTTCCTCATGGATATAGATTTTGAACACCACCTGTTACTTGCAAAGCACAGATCCCAGGTCATCCTCCAATGTGACGTACAATTTTCATTATGTGAGGCCGAGCGGCCACAATTTGGAGGGACATTTTTGCTCATTAATTCCATAGAACTTTGTGGTTGGATAATGATTCAGGAAGGTAAGAATTATCTTCCATAGAATTCGGTGATTGAATGACCATTCAGGTAAGTGAGAAGACGAGCCGGCCACAGGTTTAGCTCATCCTTTCGCCAAACATCTGTCAAAAAATGAAGATATCATTAATAGGCTACTTTTTTTTGCTTGTTCCAAATTGAACTCTTATATTGATTACCTGAAACTGCTTGAGAACCCTTAAGATACCTGTCATGGTATATTGTGTAGAATTCGTGCAAATTTCTGAGTTAAGTCCGATGCATTGATGGCTATATGGAGGTCTGTGGATGAGCATTATGCTATTTGCTGCATTTGGATGATGGTGCAAAAGATGATTAATGTAGTGACCATGATGTGGAATATTATTCCTCCACATGTTTGCTTACCTATGAGACATTTTACCTGGGGATACAACTTCTATTGTTTGGAAGGAACTAAGTGGTGCAACAACCATAATTTTTTTTGTAGTCCATCATTGCAATATTGAATTTGGACAAGCAGGGAAAGAAAATAACAAGTGCCAGTTTTGAGTCTTGAAAGGTATTTATTTGGAATAAAAGATATTGTTTTAATGGCTTGTTTTGTCAGCATTTTAAGTAATGTAATCTCTGGTTCACAAGATAGAGGGGCCACAAAGTCCACAATCTTTGATTATGTAATCCATAAGACACACAAAAAGTTGTCCAAGAATATGCTATATTTATGAATATTGATGATTCAGATCCACCCTTGACATTCTGAGGAGGTCATGATCAGATCCTGACAGCTTCATGTTTGCTTTCTCTTTGAAGATCATCTCATGCTATCAGGAACTTGTTGGTAGAATGAGAGAACTAATTTTTGTTATCTCTTAATTTTCTTTTTGATCATGAAATTAGATTCTGTGGGAACCTAGACATGGGATTCGTCTGCTCTGATGGAGGTGGGTCAGGTCATTGTGGGGTATAAAGAAAAGCCCTTATCCTATTCAATCCAGCTCGGCAGTCGTTGACCTTGTCTTGGATCAAACTGTCTTAAGTTTGGTTTTGAGTTGCTTTGCTGACCTTTGCCTGAAAGGTTTACTATGAGTCTATGACCTCGTTCTTCTCTATGTTCACTCGTTGGGTTAAATCTGATCTTTTTTCCAGATTGGATTGGGACAAGTTTTTGATGATTGTCAAACCTAAACAAGTTGATTCTCAAAGAAGCTTTTGTTTCTAAGAATTATATTTTACCAAGCAATGTTATTCCGCATTTCCTTCATTCTTCATAAATGATGTTTTTGGAAACAGGGGCATTATCCTCCTGCTGATCAGTACTTAGATTATGCTGGAAAAGCCAACACTAATCTTGTTGAAGCCTTCAAAAGCATGCAAATAGGTGAAGATGAAGTTCCTCTTGAAAATGGAGATTCTGGCCATGAGGTCTGTATTGTGCTTTTTTCTTACTTCTGACCTCTGTTCATTAGGCGACTTTTCAATGTTTTCCACAACTTTCAAGAGAAAAAACATCAGTCGCATGGTCCCCATTGCTTCTTATTCAAAATGCCAGATTAAAGTCCCTTTTATAAGATGTTATCCTACTGGCAATTCAAGAACTGACTGTTCTTGTTTCAAAACCATGATACTGCTATCTTTTGAGGAATATGAATGATCATGTCCATGACTACTACAGTGTTTGAACTTGGAATCATATTAGCAGCTTTGCATTCTAATTATTGTTTTCTTGTTTCTTGGCTTATCAAAATGGCTTGGCCTTGCCGCTGCTGTCTAAAGATCAAAAGAAGTTAGAAGCTAAAATCTAAGAAAGATGACTAGAAAATGGAAAGATTCTCAACATGAAGGGATATGTCACATTGCAAATTCATGTTGTTAAAATAAATGTTATATATATATTATTATTTTTTTTCAAATTGTAACTTGCTATATATTTGTTTTTTAGGCAGTAGAAGACAATGGAGAAGTTGAAGAGGAAGCCATTGAAGTTGATGCAGATGGTTCTACAGACGGTGCCGTCCTTGTGAACGGAAATGAGGGTGACGAACAGTGGGGTACGAATAACGAAGGAAGCCTGACAGCCTAAAAGCAATTGGTTGGGCAAGTGTATAATTCAAATTTTGTCTCTGGTGATTAATTGATTTTCCCTAAAATATCTTTTTGCATCTCATTCTGTAACTACCATGTGACGCATGTAGTATTGGAGAAACGTCTTGCAAATGGTGTTTGTGTTCATCTAGTTGGTTGAGTATGATGCACTTGCCTGAATGGGTTGATGGAGAGAACATTGAGCATTCACTCCCTACGTTCATACTGGTCTGCTTTGTAAAGCTCTGATCGTAGTATGCCAACTAAAGGCTCTTTATTGTCTGTAGTATCATCTATTGTTTCTTAACTTTCCTGCAATAACAGACCATTGGTTGTCTTGAAAAGAACTTCCCTGCAATAAAAACACAAACCATCATCACTCTTCCTCACTCAGAGGCTTTTCTGCTTGTGGAATATATGCATGAGGAGAATCATTCTGGATTAGGTTACAGCTAGTTGTCAATGTCATATTAGAGGTTGTTAACATCAGTACTCACACAAGATAGGATTTTAATTTATGCAAGTCTGATGACTAGCTCAGAAAAGTTTTGAATACTAGGTTAAATTTTCAATTGCTTGTCTTGAATTGAACTTTTTTTTTTCTTCTGCACTGTAAATATAAGTTTTGTGCTTCAGACTGTGAACATTTCTGTCCATGTGATGGTATGATGACATACATAGGTGATCTGCACTGGTCTGACTCAGTGTCTTTTGCTGGAATGCCAGTGCTTACTCCGCGTCACCAGTAGGGACTATCAAGGCTACTAATTCCAGCGGCTGTGCACCTGCTTCGTAAGGTGAAGATAGAGATTGTTCACCGTTGTACCGATGAGATGCACCATGTTTTCTTACTTCTGTTCCGTGCACAACCTTTTCTGTGTCATCTAAGCTAAATATGTAGCTCAGTTGGAGATTATTTTTTGTGGAACAGTCCCATTCCTTCATTTCTCTTGAGGCCTTTGTACATAAAATTTGTCACATTTAACCAGAGAGCATATTTTAAAGAATGCATGATTAATTTCCCACTGGTGAATAATCAGATTAGGAATGGTGCAATAATAATATTGGGAAATTCATGTAGTTTGAGTGGGGATGATTTTGCATCGTTTGGCATTAGTTTTTCCTTTTATTTGCATGCGATTGACACTTATCTGTCAAATGTGCGATTGACTGAAATTTGAAGAATGAGTTTTAATTGGTTGGAAAATATTTGCTCTGTATGCCATACAAAAGCTTGTATAACCCTACTTTCATGAAATAGATGTGGTTGGTAAAATATTTATCAAGCAGGTATTCTCAGAGCACTTAAATCCCCTAGATTCAGTTATCTATGAATTTATCTCAGTTAGGATTTATGAACTCCAACCAGGTTGGCGAGAGAAGGGCAAGTGGATGCCATTGCTCCACACTGATCAGCAGCCTCGTTTGTGCTCCTCGACTTGCAGAGTTTTACAGTAAAGTTAGTCCGGCGATTGGTTGTGAAGAGCTTGTGTACCATTAGAATTCTAGAAAGAAATGTTCATTTTAGAGTTGTTCTACCGATTGGTTTTTGTTTGTACCATCTATTTTTTTAGATCGCAATATATATTTGCTCCCCAGAATCGTGGTGGTTGCATATTCGAAAATTGTCTCTCAAAACTGTATGATCTGCTTTGTTCTAAATAGAAGATGCAATTGTTTTCCCCAGCATCCTTGCTTGTCAGGTTCTACAATAAGATGATATGTTTAGCAGAAGGCTTTGAGAAGAAGATGGCGTTCGTCCGCCATGTTTAGTGAAACCCTTGATCGAGTCACTTTATCTTCCACGTTGACGTGAAGTTGGCAAATCCTCCCTAAAAACAAATATTTTTCCTCCCTTGGAGTTTGACTGGAAATAAAGCATGTTAGGCAACAGTATTGCGTTAAAGTCAATTTTGGCTTCCACTTTTAACATAAGAAAGACAAATTGGAGGTAGTAATAATTATTGTGAGCTAGTTATACAAGTAAAACTTTTCTAACAATCCTACTTTTACTCGTTTAGGAAGCGACAAATCGGAGCTTTTGGTGGGAAGTCGAGGATCTCTTTAAGCTAATATGAATGGCTTCTGAAGACAACCATTCCCTCAGCCACAATAATTGAGTTAAAGTCACGAAGTATTTCTAGTTCACGATTATTCCAAACATGCTATAAGAAAGTTACAGACACGAGTGTTAAAACCTATATTTAGCGATTTCGCTTAAAAATAAATAGGTCAGGTGGATTAGATAGCTCTAAGCTATCTTCAGCTGGAGCCTGCGCCATACTTGTACCTGGAGAGACCAAAGACTCCAAGGTACTACAGACTTGAGCGCTAAGAGGCGCCATGGATCCAAAAATGGGTGCTCAAGTGCTCGCTCAAGCGAAGCATCATGTATTCACGTTCGTTTAACGATGTTGTACTGTTACAGTTTGCAGGGGCTGACTAAGATCTTCAATTTATATGCGTTATGTTCCAAAAAAAAAAAAAAAAGAGACTAAGATCTTCAATTTATATGTTCCCATGTGTATCAGCACTCTGAGGAAGTTTGTTAGGTTTCGGCCTGTCGAAAGACGATACGACTGTAACACGAAACTTGTTGGGGATTCTATTGTTGTTCATGGATTATCGGAAGATTTTGATTTGACGAAAGATTTTCTATGAAAAGAAAATTGCGCAGTAATGTAAGTATCCCATTATTATAAAGATATCTGTTCATAAGAAAACATTAAACCAAAATATAGTGTTCATATGATAATAAGATATCATTACCAAAAATATGTTTACAATGTACTTGGCCCATTGATAGGTTCCTGTGCTCGATCCATCTCAGTCTGACCTGGGATAATATTCGCAATGACCTAGTGCAATAGGTCAGCCCAGGACGACTTAGAGGAGCACATGCAATGGTTGTCATTAGCCGAACAATTATCACACACCCACATCTGCGTGAGGAGTCATGGTGAAAGACCTATGGGTCCATTTGGTTGCATGTAAAATAATTTTAGAGGAAAATAGTTTTTCACGGAATAATTTTTATGTGAAAATGAAAACGTAATTGTCTATTTAGTTGTTAGGAAAATATAAAGTTGTATGGAGAAGTATGAGATCTTACGATCTACTCAAATGAGAGAGAGTCGTATACTCTTTGTGTATTAACACTATGCATCATTTTTTCATTTTTTTTATTTTTAATATTTTTAAAAAATAAAAAATTAAATAACTAATGAAAAACAAATAACTTTAACAAAAATAATTTAAAGTAGGAGAAATAAAATAAAAATATTATTTGAATGAATAGTATTCTATAGATATTTTAATAAAAAGTAAAAATTAAATTAACTACTAAAAAAAATTAAATTTAACAAAAAATATTTAAATGAGTGAAAAAAAATAAAAAAATCAACTTGCATGAATAGTGTATAGAAGCTATTCCTGTAGCGCAGCAGCAACAACACGGAAAATGGCATCCGCGTTTTTTGCGCGGATGCCAAAATCTGGAAATTTCAGGATCCGATTTTATAGATTTTGTTTTTTCAGGTTAACAAATGACGTAAGAAATAAGGTTTTCCTGAAAATCTTTCTAAACTGAGGTTTTACACCTAACCAAACGTACATTCCACGCATGATCAACACACATCTAGAGCAGAACTTGACAACTCTGTCTGTGAACATTAGAACAACAACCATGCCCTCTTTCCTTATCATTATCTTATAAGACTACAGCCACAATGTAAAGGTGATGGAACTAGCGAGACCTCTTGACACTAGCTCTCTCTCTCTCTCTCCCTCTACTCCTTTCAAAAGACCAATTTCTAATTGGATCGACCTTGGAAACTTTATTTTGGGATTGAATTCTTGCAGAGTTGCAGGTATATCTTGATGTTGGCGTAACAAGCGGCGACCTTATTTCCATCTCCATCCACCTTGAGTACTCAACCTCGGATCTCAACGTCAAATCATCCCAACTTTTACGTATTCTCGGACCGGCTTCATTAGCCACAAAAATAATTCACCAACATTTAAGATACCAAACATGTCTTTCCTTCGTTTGATAACTCTTAAACGAAAGTCTAATAAAAAATTCTTATCTTAGGTTATATTTGAAGTTTTATATCTCAAAGTCCACTTACAATATAAGTCGCTGGAGGTGGCTTATTATTATTTTTAAGTAATGAAAAATTAAAAAAAAAATCAAAATACGTAATAGACACTCTAAGTCTGTTATACCTAAAGTTCAGATCTAGAAAGGAAAAGTCATATAAAAAAGTCTCCTCTATTAGTTGTGTTTTTCTCCGCATTTATCATCATGGTTCTGTTTGTTGTTTGTCGGAATCTGATGATCGTCGGCTGCTGAATTTTGATTATTCAATTTAAAAAAAATATTTTTAATAATTCTAAATTTTGAACTCAAGACCTATCTATTAGAAGTATAACATCTAACCAATTATGTTACAATTCAAATGTTGTCTAAGTTAGTTATCAAACACCTCTTAAATTATGTTTGATATATATTAAGTTCTTCTTAAGTTTCAAATTTAGAGAATAAATGACAAATAAGATTTAAGATTTAAGTGTTATCAAACACCAACTAAGTTTGAGACTATGATATGAAAAATATTTCCACAAAGTTTGGTGGGGCGTTGCAATTTAAAGGAGCTAACAACTTGTGTTGTCCGGTTCTCCTCTTGGACCTCCCAATTCTCTGTTGGAAGAATGGTTTTGCATGGTGAATCAGAGAGTGGCTCTCTTGGAGAAGTCACATATACGTTTGACTTTTTTTTATTAAATTTTGAATTTTTAGTGTTCTATGTGATTTATTTGAATTATCAAATTTTTAGATTGATTAAATTATGAGAGATTAGAAAGTTAGCATTTCGCTAAAATCACCGAAATTACGATTTTCTTCTTCGATGGGAGAGTTTACTTTTTATTGGTAAGAGATAAGATTTTTTTGATATTTTTATTAGATTCAAATGGGAGGTACTTCATTATTTACATGTAATATCTTAAATAAATGAAGTTTTAAATACTAATATTTATTTAAATGATATTCAGATAAATAGGTCTGAATCGCCGCTCCAGCAAACCATGGTTGAAAGTGGGAGGGGGATAGAAAAGGGTTCCCCTCCCACTTAACGTTGGTCTTAAACGGAAGTTGTATAATTATAAAAAAAATAAATAAATAAGGGTAAATTAATTATAGGTTTTTATCAAAGGGGGATCTTAATTGCAAGTCTTTGTCAAAAATATATGTACAAAAAATCCAACAATTTTTAGAGATGTTAATTTCTAGCCCCTCTTTTATTGAGATCTATGCAAATAATTTTTTACTAATATTTTCTATCTTCTGATTGTGAACAACTGTTATTTTAAAGTTTTTTTAACTGAAGTTACACTTTCAATTATATCAACAATTATTTTAAATCTCACATACTTTAACCGATTTTCTCTTCTTCTTTAACAAATTTCTTCTTCAACTTTAAATGGTTTCATCATCTACTTTAACACATTACAACTACTATTTTACCAGATAATGACTACAACTTTAACAATCTATAACTACTATTTTAACGTACTGTGATTACTATTTTAACAGACCAGACATTTTAATAGATTTTCTCTTTTTTTTAATATATTTTATTTTATTTAATAAGTTTGCTCTTCTATTTTAACTAATTTTTTCTCTTATTTTAAAATCTTCAAATTAGACTTTAATTCATACTAACAGTAACTTTAAGTCTCACATACTTTAACTCAATATCACACATATTTTAACGACTTTGAACTCTTATTTTAACGCCTTTGAACGCTTACTTTACGTCTTCAAACTTGAACTCTAATTTATTTCAACAGTTACTTTTAAATCTCAGGCACTTTAACTCAGCTATAACACATACTTTAACAACTCCAAACTCTTACTTTATCACCTTAGAACATAGGCTTTAAGTTATGTTAACAGTGACTTCAAGTCTCACATATTTTAACTAACCGTCACACATACTTTAACATCTTTGAACTCTTACTTTAACACCTTCAAACTTAGACTTTAAGTCATGCCAACAGTTACACTTTAAATCATATCAACAGTTACTTTAAATCTCACATATTTTAATTCACTGTGTCACACATATTTTAACAAATTCAAAATTTTTTATTTTAACGACTTAGAACTTAAACTTTAAGTTATGTCAACAGTTCCACTTTAAATTATATCAATAATTATTTTAAATCACACATATTTTAACTCACTGTCACACATACTTTAACAACTTCGAACTCTTATTTTGACGTTTTAGAATTTAGATTTTAAGTGTTGTTAAAATATGAACACAATGGTCATACGTATCTGATGGCACAAAAATAGACACAAGAGAAAAACAAAGAAAAAATAGAAGATAAAAATTAACTGTCTTGTTAAGAATTGATTGATAAAGTCTACCAAAAAGAGAGACTATTTGAGACATTTTTTATAGGGACCAAGAAATAAGTCCCCTCATCCGATAAAGACCTATAATTAATTGCCCAAGAAAAAAAGATAGTTTTGCAGTTGCCTGGGCCTTGACTCAATCGCCTTCCAGCTATAAACACACGTATAATAATATCAGTTAAGAATGCTGTCAAACTATTTCATTTTTCAGATATCTTTTTTAAAATAAATGTTTAGTGGTCTCTAAAGAGGGTAAAAAAATGATGTGAATTGACTCACAAGTAATGTCATTAGTTGAAAGTTTGATAAAATATATTTCTCTTTATCTCTGTTTTTCAACTATAAAATTATTTGTCACACAATCCACAACATTTCGATGGAGACTAAGGGTCCATTGGTTGTATGTAAAACAGTTTCATAGGGAAATAATTTTCCACGGAATAACTTTTCCGTGAAAATGATAACGTAATTGTGTATTTGGTTGTTAGGAAAGTATAAAGTTGTATGAAAGGATATGAGATCTTATGATCTACTCAAATGAGAGAGAGTCATATATTCCTTGTGTACTAACACTATTCATCATTTTTAATTTTATTTTATTTTATTTTTTTAATATTTTTAAAAATAAAATAAAATTAAACAACTAATGAAAAATAAGTAATTTTGACAAAGATAATTTAAAGTTGGAGAAATAAAATAAAAATGTAATTTGAATGAATAATATTCTAAATATATTTTAATAAAAAAGTAAAAATAAATTAACTATTGAGAAATAATTAAATTTGAAAAATATTATTTAAATAAGTAGAAAAAAAAAATAAAAATTCATGTTGAAGGAATAGTGCACATGGGTGAAATGGCGCAGCAGCACCATTTGGAAAACGGCATCCGCCTTTTCCGCGCGGATGCAGAAATCCAGAATTTTATGGATTTTATTTTACATATTTTATTTTTACATGATAACAAATGACTTAAAGCATGAACTTTTCCTGAAAAACTTTTCCTGAGTGGTGTTTTACGATTAAACAAACAGACCCTAAGTATTTCTCATTTTTTAAAACATATTTTGATACAATCCTTGCCACTAATATACATTTGATAGAAGTTATATAATTATATGACTAGATGGTTTCAATGAAACACTACTCTATGAAGCTTGGTTCGTTATTGTTGGCAAGTAGTTATCCAGCTAAAATTATTTGAACAGAGAATGACACGTTCTATTCCATTCAATAATCTCAGCTCTTTTAAGAGTGGAATCTAATTAGTGCCTATTCTGATCATTCTTCGAGAATTTAATTATGGCTCATGTCAAGAGTTCCCCTATTTTCCATCCGTTTCAACTCTTTTAAGCACAATTGGAGAGGAAAATAATATGTTGCCTGTGAGAAAGGACTGAAGAACTAATATGACCTTCTCTCTCTCTCTCTCTCTCTCTCTCTCTCTCTCTCTCTCTCTCTCTCTCTCTCTCTCTCTCTCGTAATTGATTTATGTACTCATGATCGTTACAATATATGTATGAAACAATGACAAATATACACAAATTGGATGTTCATAGAAAGGTTATGTTCTTTCCTAAGATTTTGTTGCTACACTCACCCTAAGTTACGAGTGCATGGGCTAATCTATATTATGCGGGATTGATCTGTTGTGACATATTTGCAGTGACACACTATTGGCCAGAGTTAAAAAGTGCCTGGTTATTTAACTTCTTTGAGACACCCAATTTTGCCAATTTAGAGTTCATTATTGTTGCTGCCATGTATTATTTTTCATCTGCAAGAAGCTCAATTTTTTTTAGAGTAATGCTTGGCGTTCGGGTGCTCGGCAAATAATTTGCCCGGGCGCCGGGTCAGGATGCGCCCGCACTGGACACCCGGTCGCCCAGCAGCGCCCCGGCAACACCTAATGCGGCGCGCCCTGGTCCGGCACCCGGGCAAATCATTTGCCCGGGCGCACAGGTATACAGCATTTCCCTTTTTTTTAATCTGTTTTGTTCACACTATAGGGAATCTGCATCTAAGATTTCAACATCGTTTTCTTTTATTCAAATTTAAACCAAAAATCATAATCTTAATCTTGTAACCTATTTTTATTTTGTTTCAATTCTTTTTTTCTATTGAAAAGTTCTTCATATATTAGTGTTGGAAGGGATGGATATTTCAATCTTAAAATCTTGTTGACTCAATTACCCTGATCCTATTTGAGATATCACCACCGTTCCCTTGTTTGAGATTACAATAAGCCTGTTTACCAAACGGAAGACCAATAAACTTTACTATTTTTTGGCATCTTTTCTGCACAGATTTTTAAATAAGAGTTGTCATATTGAAGAACTTTCCATGTAAGATTGTGGGCTGAGCATCCTTGGATTTGAGGTGGCATCATGTACTTGAAAAACTAACCTTCAATAGCCTTTTGAGCACTTTCAAACTGGAAAATGTATACTTCTCTAAAGATAAACCAATAAAATCGAGCAAATGTAGTGATCATGGAACACATTTGACTGGTCCACATACAACTTTAGAAATATGATAAGAAATTTTCGCCGCCCCTTTTCATTCATTATTTTCATAAATATAATTGGTTAGTTTTACTCTTTTTTTTTTCTTTTCTCATCGTTCATGCTTTACATAATTTCACTTGTTACAACATTTGTTAGGACCTGCACAGAGAATGTTAAGTGTCGTAAATGTAGTAGTTATATCAGCTCCTCATCCGGACTCCTTCACTGATGCTGCATCACGAGTCATTCTATACGTAAAATTCAAAGAATAGACAAGCTGCCCCATAATGATGTCATTTGTACTCCTCTGAAATTCCAAAAAGTACATTTTCGGACAATGGCATAGAGACAAGGATATACAGATTGAAAAATTCTCCTTAAATCTGAAACTTGAAACAACTTTTTGACTACCATTTGAATGCAATCTTAAATTGGGGTCAATTCCTAAGTTTAAATTGTATAGCAAGAACCAAGCTGCAGTAGCTTAATGGCTGCTCCAATGAACTTCTTATTTTATCTCCGTCAAGGGATCTTGGAAACAGACGACAGAACTATTTACATAACGATGCCAAGATCAAGAGCGATGCCCATGATTAAGAAAAACAAACCCATGAAGAATATCTTCCGTTACTTCAATACTCGCGGTCCAATGCAAGTAATACCGCATCAAGATCATAACACATGGCTCCAGTAGCTTTGAAAAAGATTACCTATATGAATGGAACATGTTGTTGGCTTGCACCTTTCATCATAGCACAAAACTCCTCGTAATTGATCCTTCCATCCTGAAATTGACATACACAGTGATATCCATCCCTGATAATACAATCCCAAATTAGAGATTCCAAACAAGATAGAAAACTCACATTATCTGCATCAACCTCGGAGATTATTTCCTTAATACTAGCAGCATCTCCCATTCCATGCTCCTTCATAGCCGATTCTAGTTCATCCTTTGTAATAAACCTGATTAATGGTATTTTCCAGAGACTAAGGTAACTTGCACCAACAGATTCACAATAATGGGATTGACAAAAATAAACGGAGTGGCTCTCAAATAACTGGCATCAAAAGCCCAAAGGAAAGCAGGGAAAGCAGTTTAAATTATGTCAATCACATACCCACTATGGTCTTTATCAAAGTATTGAAATGCATTGTACAGATGCTCCTCTCTGTCTAGTCTGTGTCTATGCATTGTAGCAGTGATGAATTCTATATAGTCAATTGCTCCATTGCCATCAATGTCAGCCTATGAAATTCATAATAATATGTCAGTCTCTTGTGATTAGAAAAGATAAATTTAGAAATGGAGAGTATTTTACAGCATCCATGAGCTGTTTGACTTCTGCCTCAGAAAGCTTTGATCCTAACCGAGCCAATCCAGTTTTCAGTTCTTCATAAGTAATAGTCCCACTTTTGTCAGTGTCCATATTCATGAACATTTGTTTCAAGCCTTTGATTTCCTCTTCAGAAAGGTTTTCAGCAATCACCTAAACGCATTTAAATTTCATCAGAATATAAGAAGTAAAACAGAAAATCCACTCTCAATGACCAACCTTCAGTGCCATCTGCTTCAGTTTGTTCATAGCTCTGAATTGCTTCATTCTAGAAAGAACAGCACAGTCTATTGGCTTGTCAGAAGCTTCTCCATCTTCTCTAAGCCATGGATGTTCTGCATGAGAATCGATATGCGGTAAACAATAAGAACTGTCAAATGCATGCACAGAGTATCTCAAGAAGAAGAAAAACAACAGACAGATGGACAAAAGGACAGACCAAGAACTTGGGCGGCAGTAATTCGATGTTTTGGATCTGGGGTCAGCATCTTCCTAACCAAATCCTTGGCCATATTTGATATAGAGGGCCATGGTGCACTATGAAAGTCAATGTCTCCTTGCAAGATAGCATCAAATATTCCTCTATCCGTCTCTGCATGCTCACAAAACACATTTACCATTGCCAAGGAAATAAGCTCGAATGAAGACTATTTTTGAGAATATAGATTCTTCATGAGGAATGAGATTGACACAAGCACTCACCAGCCCAGAATGGGGGAACACCGCTGAGAAGTATATACAAGATAACTCCAGCGCTCCAGATATCAACTTCTTTTCCATACTTACGTTTTAGGACTTCAGGAGCCACATAGTAAGCACTCCCTACTATATCCTTGTACAGCTTCCCTAAACAAGATTTTTTGAGTGAAAAAGTTTTTATATTTCTTTATGAATAGTAAAAATTAGAAAATAAAAACTTTCATGAAACTTGAATCTAAAGCAGTCTGTAAAGCTACAATTAAGAGAATCAAACCAATTCAATAACATAATCCCAAATACGTGGTACATTGGTCAGGGCAGTGGAAGATCCTAAGCTTACTGGCACCACAAGGCATCACAAACCAGATCACCTAGTCATTCACCAAAGGGAATCCACACTGAACCTTGAATAGCAAACTTGACTACATGGACCAGCCATGCCATCTGGGTAGGCACTCTTCCCAGACTATGTAAAATGTTTCTAAAATCTCTCTCCATATTTTGGTTCGATTATTACATTGAGAAACATCATCAGATATCTTATATACACTGAGAAGGGGAACGAACAAAGTCACCATGCCCACTTAGGTCCTCCCCTCAATCCCATAATGATCTCTCTTTGAGAAAAGAGTACAGAGTTAAAGGATATTAATGATCATCTTTGATTTTAGAAGATAAATGGTCATCTTTAAGCCAAACTTGCTTCCAAGGTTGCCTCGTCTCCATGCTGTTTCACAAATGATAGAAATAATACTCTACTTATGAAAGAACATAGAAAAAGTGACATTGACTTCAAAAAGATTGACAAAGATTTTGGAGAATAAGAGTAAGATAAAGAGGACCATCTTTCCGAGATGGAAGGAGTAATCAACAATCACTTATTCATTCAACTAACGAAGGCATATGGATCTCCTACCCTGCTTTAATGCTTTATGTTCTTCAATTAAATGGTGTACCAAACTCGCAGGTTCAGTTGGCATTTCCTCGGCATTCAAGTAAAAATGGACTAGCATAACAACAACATAAGGTACAGAATTTCTGATAAACCATTGTTTAGTTTTCGACCTGTGTAATTCTTCATATTTAAATAGCTCCTCAAATATATTATTTGTCTATAAGCCCTTGAAATCTAACATTTCAAAAAAAAAAAATAAGCCCTTGAAATCTAAAGTTATTCAGTGAAGTCAAATATCATTACGAGTAAGCCCTTCAAATGTTTATAAAAGACCTTGAAAAAGATGTTTAATGTTAGAGTTAGTTTCAGTATGGGCTTATTTGTCATTGTGTCAATGTAATTTTTGTAGTTATCTTATAGTGTACCTAGGGTACAACTTATACTGTGTACTCAGGTATAAATATTCAGCTCCCATCTAATGAAATACCTAATTACTTCTTTTCTCAAAATCAAAACATGGTATCAGAGCGGCAGATCCCTGGTTAGGGCTTCAAGCCGCTGCCCCACCCCCTTCCTTCCTTCCTCCTCCTCTGCCTTCTTCTGCCTCCATCCTCCACGTTTCCTCGTTCCACCTCCATCCTTCTCTTCCTCTGCCTCTTCCTCCTCCTATCTTCCTGTGACAGACCATAAGGAGGGCGCCTGGAAGACCCCAGGAGGCCGTATGTTCTGGGGCTTCATCTCTCTCAGCCCACCGTCGCAACAGGGGATGCTCTGGAGGACGCTGCATCACTGACGACCCAGCAAGAGTCTCGTTCATCTTCTATGATCCGCACATAGGGAACTCGACTATCTCTCTCTCTCTCTCTCTATGTGCTGATCACCTCTGCTCGGCGACGTCCATGTACATCTTCTTGTGAAACTAGTTCTTGCAGCTATGGGCGATTCTTCAGCAAATAGGAGTTCCTCGACATCTATTCTCCCCGCAGAAGGCAAAAACTACCACATGGTGGCTACCTCTGTCAAACTGAATGGCGCCAACTATCCTCAGTGGTCGAGGGCTTTTCGTTTTCTGTTGATGTCGATGAAGAAACTTTCTCATATTGACGAAGATCCGCCAGATAAATCAGATCCGAAAGTGTATGAAGCATGGCAGGCGGATGATGGGATGGTGATTTCGGTGATTGGGAATAGTTGTGAACCCTATATTTTTAATAATGTGCTTTTTCTAGAAACCGCAAAGGAGATGTGGAATTCTCTGAAAAATACATTCTCTGGCCAGACAAATATTTCCCACATCTATAATCTTTATTCTCGACTGTTTGCGACTAAGCAAGATGGTCGACATGTTGCTCTATACTTCTCGGAATTGCAAGGATTGTGGAATGAACTTCAGCTATATCAACCAACTACTACAGATGCGGCAAAGATTCAGAAACAACGTGATGAATTTATTGTTGCAAAGTTTCTCTCTGGTCTTGATGATAATCTACGGCATGTTCGAGATAATTTGCTAGCAGATACAGTTATTCCAAAGCTGACAGATGCTTTCTCGCGCTTGTTACGGGCTAGCACTGCATCCCATTCTGATCCCAGTGGATCTTCAGGTGAGTCATTAAATGTCACTAGTGATCTAGGTAATACCTCTGCCCTTGCAGCAAATGGTCGTGGTCGAGGACGTGGACGTGGTCGTCAGCCATGCTCACATTGTGGACGGTCCAACCATAGTTCAGATTTTTGCTGGAAGAAGTATGGCAAAGGAGGAAGCAAGTTGAAACCCATTGCAAACCTTGGAGTTGCATCTGATATGGGAACCACAGTCTCCAGTACATTATTGCAGCAATCACAGACAGATGGCACACCAAAAGAGGGAGGCATAACATTATCTCGGGAAGAGTATGACGCAATACAAAACATTATTAAAGGCTCTGCATCCTCTTCATCCTCGTTCCATGCTGTTACACCCTCAGGTAAAGCCCTTGCAGCTCATAACTCTTTGGGTAGTGGACTCTGGAGCCTCGTCTCATATGACAGGTGATGAATTCCTTTTCTCCTCTCTTGATTTTTCTAGCTCACATGCACCTGTTGCTGTAGCAGATGGATCTTATTCCTCAGTAGCAGGAAAAGGCACTGTTCAGTTGGCTACTCTTACTTTGGACAATGTTCTCTATGTTCCCAAGTTTCCTGTTAGCCTTCTTTCTATTAGCAGGTTGACTCGTTCCTTGCAATGTTCTGTGACATTCTATCCATCTTATTGTATCTTTCAGGACCTTCGAACGAGGAAGAAGATTGGTGGGGGTCGTGAATCTGGTGGACTCTATTATATCACTGCTGATAGACCGCAAAATTCTCAAGCATTGTCGGCCAGTCAGACTCCTTATCAGTGGCATTGCAGATTGGGTCATCCTTCAATTGCTGTGCTTCGTGGAGTTGTTCCTGTTTCATCCACAGTTAATAAGTTTCAGTGTGATGCCTGTGAATTAGGCAACATCATAGAGTTTCATTTCCTTTGAGTCAGAATACACGGAGCACTACTCCTTTGCTCTTTTCACTCTGATGTCTGGGGACCGTCTCCTGTCTCCTCTAGGCTCGGTTTCCGCTATTTTGTTACGTTCGTTGATGATTTTTCTCGTATGACTTGGGTCTTTCTTATCAAATCTAGATCTGATGTATTTCATACTTTTAAACATTTTTATGCTGAAATAAAAACTCAGTATTCTGCTTCTATCAAAATTGTGCGTACAGACAATGCATTAGAGTACACTCAGACTTCTTTTGCGTCTTTTTGCTTGTCTCATGGGATTGTTCATCAAACTTCTTGCATCTATACATCCCAGCAAAATGGCATTGCTGAGAGAAAAAATAGGCATCTTCTTGATGTTGCTCGGACGCTTATGTTTCATATGAATGTTCCAAAACAATTCTGGGGTGATGCTGTTCTTACCTCATGTTATCTTATCAACCGTGTTCCAGTAAAGTGTTAGATGGACAATCACCGTTTTTATGTCTACACTCTAAAAAGGCGCCATTTCCTCTTATTCCTAGGGTGTTTGGGTGTAAGTGTTTTGTTCACTTACTTGGTCCGGGTCGTGATAAACTATCTCCCAGATCAGTTCCTTGTATTTTTCTTGGATACTCTAGAACCCAAAAAGGGTACCGTTGTTTTGAACCCCGGTCCAGGAAGTCCTTTGTCTCCGCTGATGTTACTTTTTATGAGACTACACCTTTTTTTCTTAAATCAACTGTGCAAGCCTCTCCCTCTGTTCTTGATGTTCCTACTCCACCTGTTTTGTTTCCTTCTGGCTCACATCCTCCCACTGACAATGAAGCCTCTATGCCACATGCTATAGATAAACTCTATGGACAGGTCTATCAGCGCCGTGCACCACCTCAAGCAGCTGTCTCCCCACCATCCTCTCCTCGGCGGTGGATCCTCCTCCTTCTGGTGAGCTCCCTTCCCCACCTGTTACAGATCTCCATCTTCCTATTGCTATTCGGAAAGGGGTGCGGTCTTGTAAAAGTATTTATCAACACCCCATTGGCAATTTTGTTTCCTACACTTCTTTGGCCCCGTCCTTCTATCAGTTTGCCTTGTCTATTTCAACCATCTCTATTCCCAGGTCTGTTTCTGAGGCCCTTTCACAACTTGCATGGAAAGCTGCAATGGATGATGAAATGTGTGCCTTAATCTCTCGTGATACTTGGGTCCTGGTACCTCGACAGCTAATGTTACTCCTGTCTCCTGTCGTTGGGTGTTTAATGTGAAATATTCTCCTGATGGGACTGTTGAGAGGTACAAGGCTAGATTAGTTGCAAAAGGGTTTACACAAACCTATGGGGTTGACTATTTTGAAACATTCTCTCCTGTTGCACGGTTGAATTCCGTTCGTGTGCTTTTCTCTCTGGCTATTAATCAAGGGTGGCAGATGGTGCAGATGGACGTCAAAAATGCCTTTTTGTATGGAGACCTTCATGAGGAAGTGTATATGGAGCAACCTCCAGGGTACGTTGCTCAGGGGGAGTTAGTGTGCAAGTTGAAGAAAGCTATTTATGGGCTGAAACAAAGTCCACGCGCCTGGTTTGACAAGTTTAGTCAAATTGCTTTAGCAATTGGATTGAAAAGAAGTCAAGCAGATCACTCTGTTTTTATTCGTCATCTTCTAGGTGTTGTCATTTTAATTGTTTATGTCGATGATATGCTTCTCACTGGTAGTGACACAGGTGGTGTTGAAGAAGTTCGGAAATATCTAGAGAAACATTTTGTCACTAAAAATCTTGGAAGACCACGCTATTTTCTGGGTATTGAAATTGCTCATGGGAAGGATGGTGTTTCTCTCTCTCAGAGAAAGTATGCTCTTGATCTACTTCAAGAAATGAGTCTACTTGGGTGTAAACCAGCTGAGACACCCACTGTTTCTCAGCAAGACCTTGATATTGAGGGCAGTCCTTGTTTTGATGATCCTGCAAATATAGGAGATTATGTGGGAAACTTATTTACTTGACGGTCACTAGACCTGATGTCTCCTTTGCTGTGGGAGCTATTAGTCAGTTTATGCAGAAGCCAAAAGTGTGTCATTGGCAAGCTGCTCTGAAAATTTACATTATATCAAGGCTGCTCCGGGAAAAGGTTTATTATACAAGAAGCATGGTCATTTGCAAATTGAAGCCTTTTCTGATGCAGACTATGCCGGGTCTAAACTAGACAGGAGGTCCACTTCAGGATTCTGCACTTATTTGGGGGAATTTGGTTACTTGGAGGAGTAAGAAGCAGAATGTCGTTGCCAGGTCTAGTGCTGAAGCTGAGTACCGTGCTATGGCTCAGACAGCATGTGAGATGATGTGGTTGCAAAGATTGATGGTTGATTTTGGTGTAACCTACTCTGAACCCATGAAGATGCACTGTGACAACCAAGCTGCTATTCACATTGCAAAAAATCCCATTTTCCATGAGCGAACCAAACATATTGAGGTTGACTGTCACTTTGTAAGGGATGCTGTTATGTCATTGCGGATATGCACTCCTTTCACTCCCACAGAAGATCAGCTTGCAGATTTATTTACCAAAGCTCTTGGAAATTCTCGATTTGCTACTCTTTGCTGCAAGCTGGGCATGTTCGACATATATGCTCCAGCTTGAGGGGGAGTGTTAGAGTTAGTTTCAGTATGGGCTTATTGTCATTGTGTCAATGTAATTTTTGTAGTTATCTTATAGTGTACCTAGGGTACAACTTATACTGTGTACTCAGGTATAAATATTCAGCTCCCATCTAATGAAATACCTAATTAACTTCTTTTCTCAAAATCAAAACATTTAACAAATAAATGGTAACTATGAGAGCTTATAAATAAATATAAGAACTAGAGGGATTAATCTGTAAATGCAAAAAAAGGGGTTGAAAACAAAGATCTTTGAATAAGGTGTTTATTGATTGACAAGAACATATGGTGAAGTACAAAGAAATGACATTTGCATGCGCACCGCTAGATATGATGGTCTACCTAGCTCTAACGAGAGAATCCTTCATCAGAGCAGATCACTTCTTTGTGATATTGCTTCCATGTACCGCCCAAAGCATGTTTCTTCTGAGGAAAGATCTTCTTTGCGCGATGGGTACGCCCCTCCTAGACCTACTCTTGTTAATTGGGTCTGTAACAACCGGGATTTTCAAAATATTGATAAAATAAAATTTTCTTAAAGAACAAAACTAAAAACCAATCAAACAAAAGTTTAATAGAATATTACAAGTGCAAATGGACCAAAGAAAGGCTTAAATAGAGATTAAAGAGAAAAAAGTAATTAGATTCGGAATACCCAATTACCCAATATTAAACTGGGCCAAATAAGCTTAAACCCAAGGTTAATGGCCATTAATGGAGTCTAAACTCTAGCCCAAGAAAAGAGATTCAAATTTCTGCCAAACTTCAAATCAAAACAGGAGTTAAAGGAGGAAATTGGCCTCAATTCGAATTGGAATCGGATTGGTATCCTACACATTAGGTAAGAGTCAAATTAGGATTCTTAAAACCAAGGGTTTGTTCATTCTAATCAGATTGGGGAAAGGAGGCTCTAATTTGAGTAGAAAATTACAGGAAATCGTAACCTTTCTTCTCTCCTAGAGTTTGAGTCCCAATTGGACTCTTTTGAGTCATAGGTCTATAAATAAATCCTCAAACTCTCTTGGACGACTCTTACTACTGTTGGGGAGATTCTAGGATGTGGGGAAGGCCGGCTGAAGAGAGAAGATTCGCAGCAAAGCTCTAAAGACCTGTTGTTCTTCGACATTCTTCATCCCCCTCTTCCTAAATCATCAAAAAGGTAGGTATTCTCTTAGGCTAAACATGATTATTTCTTTCTGTAGGTGATCTCATGGCAAAAACATAAATAATAGTTCCTGTAGGTACCTCTATGGGCGTAGAATCATGTGCACCTTGTTCTTTAATTCCAGATTGTTATTGCTACTTCATGATATTTCCTGATTTGCATGGTTCATGTTGTTGAAAGGCCATGTTCATGTGCCTTATCGAGCTATAATTCAGAGGTGCCTTGAATTCCATCACTATGTATCATGCTTGATTCTCTTCCTTGAATTTCGTTCATGGAACTTTTGATCATGAGTTAAAGATTGATTCATACTCTTAATCTGAGCTAGAGTCTTCTAGAATTATCTCACTATTAATAAGCCAAGAATCGAGTTTCAATCTATTAATAAATGTCCCAATTTATTAATAAATCGAGTTTCAGTCATAATTGAGTCTCAAACAAAATCGAGTCTCAGTCAAAATCAAGTATCAGACTAAAAGAATCGAGTCTCAAACTCATAAAGAATCGATTCCCCGTATTATTAAGAATCAACTACCTGTGGTATTAAGAATCGACTCCCTGAGTTTTCAAGAATCGACTCCCTATGTTATTAAGAATCGCACTTAACTGTTTATAAATCAAGTCTAAGACCAAAGAATTGACTCTCACTTGCTTTACAAATCAACTCTTACCTGGTTATAAATTCTCTCAAACCAAAGAATTGACTCTCACTTGCTTTACAATCGACTTTGACCTGCTTTAATGAATCGACTCTCAGTCAAGACCCAATAGTCAAGCAATTAAACCTTAAACTATTATTCCTTTTGATTGATTATTCTTAATGAATTCTTTTTCTTTTTCCTTTTTTGAGATCTCTTGGAGCTGTTTCTGCAAAATCTTGTACTATGCTATCCCTTAAAATTACTTACTATAAACTCTGAACTATGTCTTGGAATATATGGGATCTTGTATCCACGACCTAATACCTGGTGTTAATAGGGCCCAATCCGATCTTGGGAGGAGCACCTAAAAGTACTTGTGCCAGAAGGAGTTTGAAAGACCATCGTGTTGGCATTGCACCAAAATACTTGACTTGCTTGATTGGTCTATAACAATCATCTTGTGAATAATTGTTTGACATGTTAATTGTGTGACTTGTACTTGTAACATTGTACTCATGTTATGGCCAATTCTACATCATTATGCATGCTACATATTGTTGTCCTACTTGCACTTGAACTCTTGATATTGTCTTTCTCTTACTTGATACTGTAATACTCATTCATATTTTCTTGTTACCTTGATTCTAGTTATCAACTCTTGTTAAATTTTGCTCTCTTAGCATTAGATTATTCTGCTTGAGAACATGTTAATCACTTAAAAGCTTGCCCAGTAAAGAGATATAACTCTTACTGAGCGTCTTGCTCATTTAGAGATACATGTGTTTTTCAGGAGACTCTGATAAGGACGAGCACACTGATGGTGATGGGCAAGAGTGACAAGCATCCCAGATTATCATAAAAGAGTTGTAGAATCCACAGTAAAGTCTTAGTAGAGTTATGATTTATTTCTAGCAAGTCAAATGCCATGATGGGCCCCATGTATCGGCTCTAATTAGTTGTTGTAGTTGACATTAGTGACTTAAGATCAATAAAAGCATTAGTTGACTATTTTAGCATTCAATTTTGAGTATTGTCCAATGGATGTTATTTATAATTTAGTTCTTGCTCTGATCAACTCGACTGATTGATATATGTGTATCCGTTCACGTCCCGATATTCCGCGTCAGGGCGCAACAGGATCAAGCTGAATATTGATGAGTGTTTTCATGGCAACCTAGGTCTGTCAGCTTGCGCTTCTATCCTTAGGGACGATGAAGGTCATCTTCTTCCTGCTAGTTGTGACTTCCTTGATCACACTATTAGCACTGATGTTAAGTTAAAAGCTCTTATTCTCGGCCTCCAAGTTTGTCTGTAGCAAGGCTTTTCCACTCTCATTGTCGAGTCTGGCTATTAGGTTGTCATTTCTCTCATCAACTGCACTCAAGATTATATTCATTGGATTCTCTACCCTAGGTGGTCCGATCTTATTTCTCTCCGGCATGTAATGAATATTGAGTTCTGTCATATATTGTCGGAAGGTGTAACAGAGCTGCAGACTCCTAACGAATTTTCCCTGTACCTCTCGTATCATACAGTTTTACTTAGAAATTTTGGCTTTGCCTGCTGCTGTACAAGGTGAGATCACCATGGATAGATCTGCTCTGCAAAGATATTATATACAGAATACCTTTTCTTCTCTAACTGTGAAGATATTAAGGCATGTGCCATGGTCAACAGAATTAGTCAAGGAATGAGAGCATAGGCTTCTGAATCAGTGAAACTAAGGAAGATGTGTATCTGCGGTATTTTGATGAGTTCTTATGTGTCATTGCCTTTTTGACTTTCTATGTGCTTTACATCTTCTCAAGGTGTGGCAAAAATGTAGAGATGAAAAAGAATGACTAGAAATGTACATCCCTATCCAAAGCTTATATTCTATATGGGATATACATTTATGGATAAGAATAAGGGTATCCTTTCATTTAGGATAAAAGAAAAAACAGCTCTTCCATATCCTATAACCTGCTTACCTGCCCATTTATATCTGAGAATATTAGTTGCAACTCAAATATTCTGTGTGAGTTGCTGATTAAATGTGATTACTTGATCTACAGCAATCATTAGGGATACTTGAACTCTAAACTGCAAAAACCTAAACCCCTATCATGATCCCAAGTGTCATGTGCACACAGAGTGGAAAATCTCTGGTGCCCTGTTTCGCAGAGCCTCAGACTCTCTTTGGTGCCACACTCTCCAAGAAGTCTTAGTGTCAAACACATGGAGATTGATGAACATAGACTCATCAAAAAGAGCCTTCATGTGGGACATGTCTTTCCACAGCTTTGTTTTGGGCGGGATATCCACAGATCAACCTGGACTTATCATAGGATAAATGCAAAGAAAGTGATTTGGCAATCGGGAGTACCACAGATCAACCTGAATCTAGTAACCGGGTTTCTCCATTAAACAAGTGAGGAGCCTCGCATCAAACGACAATATTTTCCTCAAATTAAAAAAAAATGATGAAATCAATGGTATCAATTCAAACAAAAAGGACAGAGTGATAGCTACCAAAAATCGAGAGTCTATCATGCTTGGGTTGGATTTAGAGTATATGTTAGTGTTAATTAGAATTTCTGTCTAACCTCCTAAATGATGCCTTTTAATCATACCTCACACATCACTTTTCATGGAATTTAATTAAGTCTGTTTTGAGAACTTGATTAAATATATGGGCTATGATATGGCTCTCTTAGTGCCTACACCCTATTATCCTCCCTATAGTGAGTTCTTTAAATATACACTTTATACTTGGATCAATTGCATCTTTCCATTCCTATTACCACTCACTTTTTGATATTGTCAAAAAGAGGGAGAGAATATGTAGATTTTATATTCTAGTTTTTGGGGAGAGATTGTGTACAAAAGAAAGAAAGAGAGTAAGTCTTTTAGAGAGGAGTGTTCTTGCATGATTGTTTGCTTGATTACCTACATGTATGTTTGTATGAAAAACAAAAAGAGAAAAGTCTATAGGTATCTAAGGTGTGTTTTGCGTGAAAAATCTACAAGTATTTCGTCATCATAAAAAATGAGGAGATTGTTGTACCTTGTAGATTTTGATGATCACAAAACACCAACTATTGTTCTTGTTCGATAAGATCATAAAACACTAACTTATGTCCATTTTAATGACCCAAGTAATTGAGTTATTTATATTAAGTTGAGAGTCTAATTTGTGTGTTAAGTGTGTAGGAAAATAGATTGAGGTTTGGTTCTGAAAAATCGGCTTAAAGTTGACAGTCGGTCAACTGAACTCTAAGTTTCAGTTGAAGCTGCCAGAGTTCCAGAGCCAAACAATCGACCAAATTCTGTGTTTCAATCGACCGATCCTTCCAGGGAACTGCATCTGAGGTCGAGACTAAGAATGGTCAACCGAACTTTGTGTTTAGGACGACCGAACCTTCCAGTGGATCCAGATTTTGAGACCCAAGGAGAAAGGTCGATCGAACTCCAATAATCGGTCGACCGATGTGCAGAAGTGATTTCGACTCCAAGACCGTTTTGAAGAATGGTCGACCGAACCCCTGAAATCGGTCGACCAATTCCGACGACGGGGTTTCCATATTTAAGTAGGACTCTTTCCTTCATCAGAACTCTTGGCAAAGTTGCGGTCTTTTGGTGTTGTACTATATGTTCCAACATGTCTTAGTGGTCGAAGAGAGTTCTCCACGCCCCCAAGAGATCATCTTGTGTCCTAGAGTTCAAGAGAGGGGTTGTGTTGCCCTGGAGAGGATCTGTTGAAGTCCTGACCTTGCAGAAGCTTGGAGAACGAGTCTTTATCGTCCAGAAGCCTTTCAAACGTTTCAAGGAGTTGTTGTTGATCTGAAAGACGTGAACTTGGTGCTCCAACCAGAGGATCTTCATCCTGGAGCTTTCTCCATCGGCAGCCTTCTACTATTCAGACAAGAGAATTCCTCTCAATCTCTTTTATTGTTTGTTCTCTATCTTTTGGGCTACAAGGGTCATTCATAAACTCATCGTATAATTGATTTTCTATGTGTGTGTGGTGCGGGTTTTGCACTACACTGTGTGGGTTGTCTCGTCCCTTGACACGAGGTGGGATTGGTGTTGTCCCCGAAAATAACAGTATGTGTGTAGAGGGGTTTATCGTCTTGTACCCGGGAAACAAGGTAGTGAAGAAATCTTCACGGGGTGTGAGGTAGTGGATGTAGGCGCACATGGTGTGTGGCTGAACCTCTCTAAAACTCCTGCGTGTTCTTGTGGTTTGATCCATTTTTTCAATCTTCATTCTACGCACGCTTGGATAGCCAATCTCGTTGGTTTCACCTGTTGTCTAGATTATATTTTGTTGTGCACCTCACATATTAGATTTGCATACTCGAGTTTAAGTCTATAATTGTGAAAAAGTTTTTATTTGACAATAACCACTTCACCCCTCCCCTCTTGGTTGGTTGACCATCGCATACTCGTGGCACATCACTTTCCACACCAGCAGCCTTGATCTTGGCCAAGTTCTCCTCTTACTTAAACTAGCTCTTTTTAACATCACCTTTCCTGTTGTCTTCTTACTTCCAAGATCCCCAGTCCATTCCTCCTCTTGGAGACAGAACAAAAGCATGTGATGATTCATATCAATGGTAGATACAAAAGGAAAATAGTTTATTCATCAAAGGACAATCTTCAAAAAAGGCATGGCTGAACAAAGATCTTCCCATTGTTGACTGGTTAGACAAACTTCTAAAATATGATACAGAAAGTGAGTTCTAGTACTAAACCCACATAATTCTACATAAATTTATGGATTTGTTCTATGCCACACTTAACATTTATTTGTGATTTTCTATTTATTTGATCTCCGCATTCCCTTTATTCTACTTTGTCCTGCTGACAAGCTTTTAGGACACCTTTTGCAATCTGCTGGCTCCACATTTGTATGGTACATTATGACAGTGACAGTTTGGCTACAAAGTAAATTTCACTGGGCTTCAAGGGAAGGGAATGCAACACTAAGAAATATGAATAACAGGTCAGTCTTCAATAATAATGTATAGAAGTATGAGAAATTTTGTTGGCAGTAGAAATACCCTTGAAAATTTCTAATATACATTAAAGGGAAAAGAGATCACAAAACCTACAAATGGATAATGATTGAGCATGCAACAGAAAATTTACCTTCCTCTATGAAGACAGAGAGGCCAAAATCCGTAGCCTTGAGCATCGCCCCTTCATCTTTGGTTGAGAGCAAGAAATTCTCAGGCTTAAGATCACGGTGCATGACTCCCATGAAATGGCATATATGCACGACATTCACAATGGACCTGCAGATTGCGGCAGCAGCCCTCTCCGAGTATTGCCCCTTGGCAATTATACGATCGAACAGCTCCCCCCCGGTGCAAAGCTCCATCACAACGTGCACCGAGTGCTTGTCCTCAAATGTGCCTTTGAATTCCACAATATTAGGCTGCCCACTCAAATGCTGCATGATCTGAATCTCCCTCCTGACATCCTCCTTGTCACTCCTGTGCACAAGCTTGCGCTTGGAGATGGACTTGCAGGCGTACTGGTGGCCAGTTGCCTTGGCTGTACAGAGGTAGGTGACACCAAATTGACCTCGCCCTAGCTCCTTTCCAAAGGTGTAGTGAGCATTCACATCTTCGAAGGGATTCCCCAGGATGGTACCTTGGGCAAGGGCAGGCTTGAGGCCGGGTGGAGATGGAGGGGCCTGCTTATTGGGGGATGGTGGAGCATGGCAGGTTTCCGGCTTCGGCGGCACAGGGTGGTGGGCGTGTTGGGTATGGCGAGGTTGCTGTGACTGGTGGGAAGTGGGAGGCACAGAAGGCTTGGCCTGCTGATGGTGTGGCCAGTCGCCATATCCATTGCCAGTTGGTTCATGCTCCTTTCCCTTGCTGAAACAGTGACCCATCCCTTCCTTGCAGTTGCAGAACGCAGAAACCTCGTTCTTCCCAACTCAAGCTTGGCACATTTAGCTTAATTCCTTGGTAAAACCCAACACGTAGAGCAACGCAAATCAGGTCTGTTTGCAGAGGTTCATCAAAAAACGGAGAGTACTATTTGCAAACCAGCAGAAGAAACCCAAAGCAGGACCGTTTGCCGAGATAACATCAAAAACAGAAGCACACGATTCGCAAACCAGAAGTGTCAACAAAATCAAAGTTGGGATTTTTTTTAAATAGACTTCCTTGTTAAATATCGGCAACAAAAAAAAAGTATACCTTTAACAAGATGAATGCCAGGATTCAAGCTTCCGAGACAGACCCAGATCAGCTTTCCTCCAGCTGAATCTGTTCCCGGACATTTACGAGTGATTTCGATTGTCTAGCGACTCGAGACCCTGGAAGAGAGTATGTATACAGAGAGAGGGGGGGATGAAGGAGAGAAACAGAGACCGTCTTTCTTCACCTGTAGGCATAGGACCCTTCACACGAGCAACACGTTTCCTCGTTGGCGTGTCTTTCAGAAAATACTCTTCTTCTTTTTGTTCTGGGACCGCCTACAACGACGCAGGCACGCTTCACCTGTCGAGTTTACCCACCTCCTCCTCTTCTCTCCTCTGTCTTCTACTCATCTTCTTCTTCTCCCCCACTTTCCTCTTGTCAGCAACCGTGGAGTGGACGGGACTGTGGAGACGAGGAAGAACACCTCCTGACCTCCTATGTACGAATGGTCTCTACTCGTTTTCAGTGGGATTTTGTGGAATATGGGATTCGTGCACGGCAAGTACAAGGGCTCATGACAAGGCATGCAGTGCTCCGAGAAGTTTCAGAGGAGGAGAGGTTTCCGGGCTTGACACGATACAAGAAGTTTCAAGCCTCTGTACCATGCTGGTCGTAAGGAATGTTACTACATCACATGCTTTTTTTAACGTCATTATATAGGGAGAATTAATAATTATTCTATAGTAGAGAATTGATATTATTTTTTAATCTCTATCAAATTTTCTAACACTGCATAATATTTATTTTTTGTAAGACTTGTTTTTAGGTCCTCCCTGTATAACCAACCATGTAAGTATGTAAATATATAAATTATGTAAATATATAAGTTATGTAATTATGTAAGTATGTAACTTGTACTTCACTAGTTATATATTTACATAATTATGAAGTACTTACATAATTATGTAACTCACATAATCAGTGAAGTACAAATTATATATTTAAATAATTACATAACTTACATAGTTATATAGGAGAGACCTAAAAATAAACCTCGCAAAAAATAAAAATCATGTGGTGCTGACAAATTTGTCAAGGATTGAAAATAATGTTTGTCTTCTACCGGCAGTAATTATTAATTCTCACTATTATATATAAACATATAAATATTGATATGTATTGTATATATGTTTCTGTTAGAAGCTATGCAATCATGTGATCGTACCCTTTCCTTAGTGGAGGCACTTTACATTTCTTTTATCGGTGAGTGGAGTGGTCAATGAGAATTTTCAAACCAGATTATTGAGTGGGGTACTAGAGTAATAAATAATCTTTAATAAAAGGTTTTTAAAGTTTTAATCTTTGTCCAGTGAAATATCCTTAATATCAATATTTAAAGGAAGAGTAATTATACTCGCTGCAAATTGTTACAAATCCTTCTGTTGTTGATGGAAGGTTTTTTTTTAATTAAGAGAATAATCATAAAGCTATTTCTAATCATAAAAATAGTCACCAGCTTTGACACATGGTAGTTTTGGGTTTTATTAAAAAAATTTTTAAAAAATGTAAATAATCCATTAATCACATGATGGAATTCACATATTTTTTCTTTTATTATCTTTTTGTTACATATATATTTAAGTAAGGGGGACGGAGTTGCCTCCCATTAGCTTACATGAAACCAATGAATGTCCATAGGCAGGAGACCCACAACCGTCCCATTAATCTCACATATATCAATAGATCTGTGCAGGTGGTTCTTTTCTTACTATTTATCAATTAATTCAGATCAAAAATTTCTCTAAATTAGGACTAGCTAGTAACATGGGATGGCCCAGTGCAAGAATCCTGGATAAGAATGCTGCAGCATCATTCTCACATAGGATGGGGACTTGCTTGGCAGCCCACGTTTGTGAGAATGTTATGACCTTTTGGGAAGAAGACAAAAGAATGAGAAGAGACAGTCTAAAGACTCTAAACTATATCGAGGAGTGGCTGCAAAATAGGTTAATCTAAGAATTGGTTGCAACTCTACCCGGTTTGTCATCTCCCTGTTTGGTATGGGATTAAAAAAAAGAAATGAAAGTAAATTAATTTGGAGATATATTATCCTCATTTATAATTCACCTCTTATTTGATATTTTTAGTAATAAATTATTGAAGATAACCATATTCTTTGTTTGGTAGAAAATGGTTAGTGTGAGGATAGAACTTTTATTTTTACTTTTGGTCGTCTCTTGATCTCTCGTCACATGATTGATATTCAGGGCCGATAACTAAGAAGTACAACGTAAATTATCTCACCGAAAAAAATAGGTGATTTGGAGGAAAAAAAATGGATGTAGAAAATGAAGATAAGTTATCCCACAAAAAAATAAGATAAATTATCTTAAAATACTTAAATTATATTTATCTTTATTTTTTAAACATCAAATGTAAAATAAAATTAACTTAACTCTTATCCCCTATTTAACCTCTACCAAATATACACTTATTAACCACTACCAACGCCCACTGATGGGCCACAAAAAGACATGGCTGCAATCCTAATCTCCTATACGTACACTCAATCCAACTCTTGTCCTTTTATAATCTAAAAATTGGTGCAGCTGTGGAAGGTCCAACCAGACCGACCCATTTCAACTTTCAAGTCCCATCGGACAACAACATTTGCTTTGTCTATTCAATTAAAATAGTTAGTAAAAGTTGAAGATTTTTCGCGAGGGAATAAGAATGTAAATTTAGGAAAGATGGTTGTTGATTATTCGTCGCCATCCGTTGTCATTGTTATATCATGTTGCTCTTACATAGACCAATCAAGTTAATTCTCATTAATCCATGTTAATTTTGATATAAGTGGAGTGCACAGAGATAATAAGTATTTCTTGGCCATTAAATATTTTAAAATTTGACTGTCGTTAGACTTGAACCTTTGATATTTTAAAGATATATTTGATATTAAAATAGATCAAAAATAGAATGAGGATATCTGAATATATCTTCACTCTATCTCTGATCTATCTTAATATAAATATATTCTAAATATTTTTTTACTTGGATAGAGATCTCTAAAAGGAGGAGCCACCAGTGAAGAAGGATGCTGGATCCCTTTCATGGCACATCCAAATTGTGAGAGTCCAGTATTACTAGTTATTATTGTAGGGTCATATTAATACTCTGGGGTAATATAAGTTAGGATAGTCTGAGGACCATACTCTTTACATTTGATAATTAACTTGGTCGAACATGTTTAAATTGTGTTCTAATTATTTTGATAGAAAGACAAAGAACAATAGCACACAGACAATTAGATTAGATTAGAGCTAATTATTCTTAACCAAATTATTAAAATCAAATTTGAAGTTATCTTAATTAACAAAAAGTTTTATGAAACCTTATTCACCTACCAAAGTGGTTCATGGTTACATGAAAGGTGGGTGGTAGGACTTGTGTGTCAGCAAGCATGAATGTGTGACATAAATATGTAACACTCTAAATACTTGGCGTAAGAGAATTTTTGCAATAAAAATAATGTGAATTATAAAATAAAACAATTTCATTGATTAATGGAAGAGAGAGAAAATTTTTGTCAAGTCCTCTCAACTAATAGGATTCATTTTTCATCAATCCACATGACTTTTATTCTAAAAATCCTCTTTCAGTAAAGTATATATTTTTCCTCGTGTAAATAGAATATTCTAGGTAAGGTTCGCAGCCTAAGAACGATCAGCCATAGTTGCACTGGAGACCTAATTGGACATTCTTGTAATTGTTATAATCTTCAACAATACGTTCATGATGGTCACAAGACAACAATACAAACATCATTCCCTGGTATAATATATGGAGAAATGGTGGTACGTACTAATATGTGGAGAAATCGACATGAAGAACATGGCAAACAATGTTTCTATTTTACAACGTCGTACTCACAAGTAGATATAAATATAAATAGTAAAATATGTATATATACATGTGTAGATATGTATGTATATATAGAGAAGTGCTAGAGTGCGACTCTGCAGCACCTCATTACGGCCAGCAAAAAAAAAAAAGTGTGTTGCATTTGCTTGCGGCGCATGCAATGCACATTGATTTTTGAATGGCCATCCAACGGGCAACGATATGTGCGACGGGGCTGTACTGCTGCACCCCAACTTTTCTCTGTGTATATATATTTCATCCTAGTTGGACATTCTCATTAGGGATGTCAATGGGCCGGGCCTGGACCGGGTTTGGTCTGCCGCAGATCCAGCCCGATTTCTAGATGATAGGTCCAGGCTCAGCCCAGGCCCAGAGAAAAGCCCAGTTTTTAGAAAAGAGGCACAGCCCGGGGTGAATTTTTAAGGCCCGGCCCAGGCCCGGTCCGGCCCGGCCTGGGGGAGCTGTACGGGGCGAGCGGCGTGCGTGGGCGCGGGGGCGTGCACTACAGGAAAAATCGGAAATAGAGACCGAAATATTCGGTCTCTATTCGGTCCCTAAACAGCTCAGAGACCGAATAGTGACCGAATTTGTCGGTGAAGAATTTATAGTCACAAATCTGTGACCGACTGAATTCGGTCCCTATTCGGTCATTAAATAGGGACCGAATGATTCGGTCATAGTTCGGTCCCTATTTTAGGGACCGAATTGGGACCGAATGTGTTCGGTCCCTAATGGTGACCGAACTGATTCGGTCCCTATTCGGTCCCTATTTTAGGGACCGAATCATTTCGATCCCTAAATAGGGACTGAATTGATTCGGTCCCTAAAATAGGGACTGAATAGTGACTGAATAGTAGGGACCGAATAGTGACTGATTATAATCAGTCACTAATCGGTCTCTATTTTTTAATTTTTTTAAATATATTCATTTTTAGAAAAATAACCTGCGTAAAATAAATAACAATATCCTCAACAATAATAATTATCCACAAGGAAAATGTCTACAACACAACAATAACAAAAATATCCACAACAATAATAAAATTATCCACAACATCACAATAATAAAATTGTCCACAACAATAATAAAATGTCCACAAGATAAAAATAATCAAAATGTCTACAATACAACAATAATAAAAATATCCACAACACAACAATAATAAACTGTCCACAACATCAACAATAATAAAAATATCCACAACACAACAATAATAAAATGTCCATAACATCTGAATAATAAAATGTCCACAATAATAATAAAAATATCCACAACATCACAATAATAAAATGCCAACAACAATAATAAAAATGTCTAGAACAATAATAATAATGAAATGAAAATCATGAATCCTCGTCCTCGTCTTCATCCTCGTGCTCGTCTCCTCCCACTCCACCCGATGAAGGAACCTACAATACATATATAACAATAATAAGTTAAAATTAAATACTATTATAAGCAATAACTTATTTTAGAAGCATAAATTAAATACTATTATAAGCAATAAATTATTTAATTTCATAGATTTTTATTCACTCACTTTCGGTCAATATTTTGATCGCACTATATATTTTTGTCACACAAATCGGGAGTTCGAATTGAACTCCGCAGTTACCACAATCACACTCATCGCCCCGACCGTGCTGGAACAAACCGGAGGCCAATCGGATGAGTATTTCTAATTTTGGACCCACAAACCTAAGTTTTTCATTTCTTAACTAAACTAACTTGTTTATTGTGACTTTGAGCGTCGAGCTCAAACCGGGAGTCCGAATTGAACTCCGTTAGTTTCCATAAGTCACACTCATCGCCCCGACCGTGCTGGAACAAACCGGAGGCCAATCGGATGAGTATTTCTAATTTTGAACTTCCAAACCTAAGTTCTTCATTTTTCATCTAAACTAACTTGCTTAATGTAAGTTTGAGGCGTCAAGCTAAAACCGGGAGTCCGAATTGAACTCTGTCAGTTTTCACAAATCACACTCATCGCCCCGACCGTGCTGGAACAAACCGCAGGCCAATCGGATGAGTATTTCTAATTTTGGACCCACAACCTAAGTTTTTCATTTTTTAACTAAACTAATTTATTTATTGTGACTTTGAGCTTCGAGCTCAAACCGGGAGTCCGAATTGAACTTCGCCAGTTTCCACAAGTCACACTCATCGTCCCGACCGTGCTGGAACAAATCGGAGGCCAATCGAATGAGTATTTCTAATTTTGGACCCACAAACCTAAGTTTTTCATTTTTTAACTAAACTAACTTGTTTATTGTGACTTTGAGTGTCGAGCTCAAACCGGGAGTCCGAATTGAACTCCGTAAGTTTCCACAAGTCACATTCATCGCCCCGACCGTGCTGGAACAAATCGGAGGCCAATCGAATGAGTATTTCTAATTTTGGACCCACAAACCTAAGTTTTTCATTTTTTAACTAAACTAACTTGTTTATTGTGACTTTGAGTGTCGAGCTCAAACCGGGAGTCCGAATTGAACTCCGTAAGTTTCCACAAGTCACATTCATCGCCCCGACCGTGCTGGAACAAACCGGAGGCCAATCAGACGAGTATTTCTAATTTTGTACCCACAAACCTAAGTTTTTCATTTTTTTAACTAAACTAACTTGCTTATTGTGACTTTGAGCGTCGAGCTCAAACCGGGAGTTCGAATTGAACTCCGTTAGTTTCCACAAGGCACAATCATCGCCCCGACCGTGATGGAACAAACCGGAGGCCAATTGGATGAGTATTTCTAATTTTGGACCCTCAAACCTAGCTAAATTCTTCCTTTTTAAACTAAACTAACTTGCTTAAGATGAAATTGAGCGTCGAGCTCAAACTAGGAGTCCAAATTGAGCGTCGAGAACAATAACAATGAGTGCCTATAATACAAACAGAGGGGCAAAGTTCAAGAATTCTTGGCATGCTATGTGGATTCCTTCTTTTAATCCTTCCCCAAATAGCTAAACAATTTCAATAAGGTAACATTTTTTTATGAGAAACACTAGAAAAAAAATTCATACAATAAATGAAACAGAGATGAGGAAAGAGATAGGAACCAACAAATTGTCCTTGATAGAAGATAAAAAGATATTACAAATTACAAAAGGATAACTATATACTAAATTCAGAGCTAACCTTTATAACTTCTGCAATGGCAACTGTCTTGTTGATAGCTTGCCCCATTCCCTTCAACACAATTTTCCTCATCCGTTTTTCCTGAATAACCAGTGAAATGATCCACAATTAAAAAAGTGATTCAGAAAAAAAAACATTGATAAGTGGTATTGAACCTTTTTTTAAAGTGAATGGTACCACAAGTATATTAATGAAAATAAGAAAGAATGTACAAGTGTAGGCATACAAAAAGGCCCATGTCACTGATTTTACGTATATTTTGAAATTGAACTGAAAGATTAAAAAAAATGTGTTCAAGTTGATTAGATTATATACCTAAGACCTCATATTTATTAATTTGACTCCTGACATCTAGAAAAACATTTATTTTGAACATATCTAGAATTGACCTGCATACTTTTTAGACACCAATGTCAGCTTAAAATATATTCCTCACTCTCATTAACTTGACTCTCATGTTTTGCCACTCCAGACATCACATTCACATGGCAAGTTATAAAAGCCTCTTCCAATAAGGAAAGACATCATATATAGGCAGCTACAGGCAAATCCAATCCATCAATGATTCAACATCCTTTGCAAAATCATGCATATACCAGTACAACAACTTTGGGATAGCCATCTTGTTGGTGTTGGAGATGCCAACTGCTGCCTGCAAGTAATCTCTTTTAGCAATTTCCAACTCATTCTCAACTTGAGATGCTGTATACACTCTCACCTGAAATCAGCCAACAATTCAACTCATCAGCATACATACTCATAGCTTTGAAACCCCCACAGAAAATTTTGAAGCCTTTTATTATGTAGGTTTAACAAAAAGATATTACATAGATGTAGGGAATCTCCACATATAGTATTATTGGTCATATATGAACATACAAAATTGGTCCAAATTTCCTTCCAAATCATCATAGTACTTAGATCACTCATGGACAATCAAAGCTTCCCCCAACAAGCTGATGAATAAAACTATAATTTACCAGATCCTCTGGCTAATCTAAACACTCATGCTAATAGATGATAAAACAAGCAGGACACATTAAACAGTATACTTCATGTCCACCATAGTTGAGATCGTCAAATTATATGCATCGCTAGTCTAATAAAAGAAGAAAGACCCCATCCTAACAATTGATATAGCACAAAGTAGAACCATAATGACACTCATTCTAAAATGAAGCAAATGACTTACAGCTGATGCAAACATGAAAAACTAGAGAAAAAAAAACTTTGAAAACAAAGAAATCTATTAACCAAATACTTTGTAGTCAAGGAAGACTGCAAATCCAAAAGCTGAGCATAGAATTCTAAGTAGAGTTTTGAAGTTCAGAAATTCTGAACTTCAAAATTCTGAACTCTGCTCATTCTGTGTTCCTCATTTCTGAACTTCAGAATTCTGAATTATAAGCACCATATACATCAGATCTACAGAGTCTAAGAACCATACGCATGAGATTTACAGTCTTTTTTCATTTCTGAACTCTGAGCAGGGTTCAGAATTTTTGAACTTCAGAATTCTGAAGTTCATAATTATAAGAGCAAGTTCCTTACTGTTTCATTTGGAGAATATGCTGAAGGTCTTATTTGGAGAATAATTGACAAGAAGTCCATTGGGTTTGAATCTGAAGAAAAGTCCATCCTTCCTTGATTTGATGCTGCATTGCTTTTCAACCATTTCCATTGGTTCATCTTTCTTATATTTTGTTCATGAGGTTTACATGATGCTGCATCACTCTTCAACCCTTTTCAACTTAATTTGATAGAAAATAAAATTCTGTGCAAATTCAAGCAAGTAAATATCCACAATTGTTGGCATGCACACCAATTTGAGAAAACCAGGTTGTGGTTCTTGGTTTTGCTACCTCATAAACCTGATCAGTTTGGTCCTGATTGAAAACAATTCTTAAGCAAAAAACAATGAAAGATAGGCTTCATTTGCTCGCATTATGCATGTCTACTTCATATCTACATCTTGATTATATCCTTGATTTTGGACTGCTGGTGGCTGCGAGTAAGTAGATTCACCATATAAGCCCTGTGCATTACCAGAGAATACATGTCATAATATATAGCAAATCACTAAAATATAGACATCAAGTACAATAAAGACCTGGGTTAAAATAAAACAATGGACCATAAAATATGTATATATCCTACAGAAGATTTCTAGCAGAAAATGTTCCCAGGTTTGATATATGCCCAGAATTTCTAAGAGTGGTTACTAGAACATGTAGCTCATACTTTTTACTTGGACCACTTGAGTACATGAACAAATGCAAATCAAACTAGTAAGCACAATGAAAAGTTAAACACTTGGTACATTAAATATGATGTTGTTTTAAGTGATGGTTTCCCCAGCAACCAGTTTCAGCCCAACCAGACCAAGTCAGATGAATATTACTGTAAAATCATGAAAACAATTCTCAAGCAAAAAACATATCATGGTGCTGCCTATCAGAAATCAATGAATTATTTTTATGAATGGATCTTGATGCAAGTGACATGATATAGTACTTACCTGAAAGGGATATGACTGTTTTTTTGTGGCAAGTGCAGAAATGACATGTCCAAGAGCTAAAATGGATCTATTGATGTTTGAGCTTCCTTAAGCCTCTCCCCTTGCACATCTGTCTTTGCTAGCCTCTCACTTCTAGCAAAATCAACAAGCCAAAGTGTGCTATTCAGACTTTAATAAATTCACTTATATATCATCTATAGCCATTAACCACCAAACAAAGTCCAAATCAATGACATCTTTGTAATCTGAAATTTAAAGTCAATATGAAATGCCCATCTAGTAGACTGCTAAACCTTCAGCAGAGACCTAATCCTAACAGTAAAGTATCTAATAAAACAAAATGCCTTTGCTCATCTAGTAGACTGCTAAAGTTTACAGATACAATTCAGCTAAAGCACTCTATAATGACCATCAGAAATTGGCTTTGCTCATCTTCAGTGAAATTCTAAGTTTTTTGCAGTCTACAATGAACATCTAAAATTGCCTTTGCTCATCTTCAGTCAAACTCTAGGTCTTTCTTGCTGCCCTCCTAAAATTCTAGTATTAAAGTAGTCTACAATGAACATCAGAAATTACCTTTTTTGTGATGGTTTTATGTTCATGGACTTAAGAAAGGGGATAATGGTAGGCCTGAGCTTTGCTTTGCTTTGTTACAATAGTTTGAAATTCATCCAATGTTTGCATCCTGCATTAAAATACATTCACACATCCTGTAAAAAATATATTCACGCATCCACACATAATATAAAAGTTGAGCCACCACCCAGGCTCGCTGGATTAAATAAAAATGAGCCACCACCCAGGCTCGCTGTATTAAATAAAAATGAGCATGTACCCAAGCTCGCTGGATTAAATAAAAATGAGCCACCACCCAGACTCGTTGGATTAAATAAAAATGAGCCACCACCCAGGCTCGCTGGATTAAATAAAAATGAGCCACCACCCAGGCTCGCTGGATTAAATAGAGATGAGCCACCACCCAGGCTTGCTAGATCTTACCTGAACAAAGTGCCTCCAAAGATGAAAGCAACTAGCTCGATTTTCGCACGTGTTCCAAACAAAACCTGTCATCATATTTTACAAAAAATATATATTAATAAAAAGATGGGTAAGCCAACACAATTTATTAAATACATAACACAACATTCCAAGTACTAAGAAATCTCCTTCATGCACACATCTAGGGGCATGCAGACAGAGAAGAAAAAAAATTAACATTGTAAATTTGTGTGATTAGGAGAAATAATGCTTAACATTGTGATTGAGGATTGATGTTTAACAAATTAGTTACATGATCTCCATGTAAAGTAGGTAGATCTGAAAATTCCATTGGTCAAATTGAGATGATTGTCTCACCTATGTTTTTGAAGTATGGATGCTGAATATTTTATATATTGACAGAAACATCTAGGGAGTTCTCACCTTCTAAATGGGTGAAAATCAAGAGCTTCATATGAGCGAAGTTCATATTGTATATCAAAATTCTTGAGCAAAAATAGACTAATGAGACTGGGTGGTTGTTTTAACTATTAAGCAAAAATAGATTAATGCCATAACAAAAAACATTTCTGATATCAAGCAACCTGAATTCCTTATCAAACGGTTGCAGAGAGAGGTAGGGAGAACACATATTCAACTTTCATATATTTTTATATTTCAACATGTAACATAGGAAGTTTTTTTCCCCACTATTCCCAGGGGGTTGTTTTATTTTTAATACTTGGTTAGATGACATCTCAACAAACACATCTGTGGTAGCAAGACATAAAGAGTAATTCCAATTTAGTTAAAGAAAAAAAAATCTCCAAAATAGAACATCCAAAGAAATAATTTGAGTGCTGCAAACTAATAGAACCAAAGCAAGAAAGTAAAGACAACTTCTACTCACTGAGCATTAGATTAGATTCTTGGCACCTCGATCTGTGGTCAACAATGATCACTCCATCCTTGTCCTCTACCAACCATTTCTCCCTTACAGATCCTTCGTTATTAACACTCAGAGAGGACGTGCTACAAAAAGATCGAGTTTTTGAAGAATTTATGTGCAAACAGTACATATCTATAACTCTCACCCTAAAAGCAGAATAGATATTGTTAGTAGTATGTTGGAATGAAATAGCTATAAAAGTCACTGTGTGTTACCTTTTTTTATCATGGCTTTTTAGAGTCGTCCCCAATACTATACTTTTGGGGACGACTTTTTTTATAGCCGTCGCAAATACTCTTTTTAGCGACGGCTTTTTAGAGCCGTCGCCAATACTCCGTCCCTAATACTCCCTTTTCTTGTAGTGATTATAAGTTAAATATTAATTTTTTATTATTTGCATTTAAAATAGTAAGATCTTATAAATTATATTTAAATATTAATTTACAAACTAAAATTACTAATATTTATGTATCCATCAGAATATTAATTTCAATGTATTAATATAAATGTAAAAAATGAATAGGATTTAATATAAAATGAAATATATAGTATAGATTATAGATACATATATATAGATTATATATATGGATATATAGATATAAATTATAGATATATAGATTAGAGATATAGATTATAGATACATAGATATATATCTATGTGCTAATAGATATAGATATATAGATTGGAGATATAGATTATAGATACATAGATATATATCTATGTACGTATATATATATATTAGACATAGATAGATATATGTAGACGATTGAAAATAGTCGTCTACAAATGTTACTTTTTGTAGACGACCACGATCTACAGTCGTCTACATGTATCAGCTTTCTTGTAGTGTGAGGTTAATTTTGTTAAGACCAATCTCTTGATTAACAAGCATAGAAAAGCAAGAGAGAGTCAACACATATCCTTCATAGAGTCGACTCTACTCTTCATAGAGTTGACACTATCCTTCAGAGAGTCGACTATACTCTTCAGATAGTCAACACAATATTGGATTTCATTCAATCTAAAATTCGATCATTAGATTCGCTCTCGATCTATGTATACTTGATCAGTTGGGTTTGTTACCAACCTAAAATAATATGATCAAGATCCCTACATTGGATTTTCTCTAGGTCCAAATCCTAATCGCTGGATTTAAGTTTGAACAAAATGTGACAGTTGGATTCACTATCGATATTCATTTGATCAAAGATCTGACCATTGAATTCACTTTCGATCTATATATATCTAATCAGTTAGATTTGTTGTCAATCTATAACAATCTAATCACGATTCACACATTGAATTTGTTACAGATCTAAATCCTGATTGTTGGATTTGAGTTTGACAGTCGAATTCACTCCCAATCTAAATTTGATCAAGATCTAACCATTGAACATATTGTCAATCAAAATCGAACCGTTGGATTTCATCATAATAAAAAATCTGCCTGTCAGATTCGCTCTCAATCTAAAATCTAATCGATGAGTTACATAATATTAAATGAGTATAATATATATATCTCATATGAAATATAAAAGTTAAACATTACTATTTTGAATATATAATAAATAATATAATATATTTTAAGCATAATGTTTTATCATATAATTATATTCACTAAACAATATAATACATTTACAAATATGTAATGCAATGTGTATATATATATATATATATATATATATATATATATCAACTAGACAAAAACGTAACTTATAAATTTATATTGTATATATTTATCTTCACCTTATTTTATTTTATATAACAATTATATATAATATATATATATTTATTTGAATAATTCAAATAATTGTATATATAATATAGCTAAACTACCATAATATAAATAAAATAGGTAATAGTTAGCACCAATGGTTAATGAAAATTAAGTAAAATAACATATAATGTACACATATATTCAATAAACTAAAAGTGTAACTAATAAATTTGTATTTGTTTTATTTATTTTTTAAAATAATATATATTCCATATATAATAAATATAGATAACTATATCTATAATATAACTAAACTACTAATAAATAATATAATTAATAGTTAGCAACACTTGTTAGTTAAGTATACTCTAAACAGCGACGGATCAACGACGAAAATTCTGTCGCCAATTAGAGAGAACAATTTCATCGCCGAATAGTGACCGATTGTGACCGAACATAATCGGTCCCAAAATATAAAGACCGAAACTTTCGGTCACTATTTTGTGACCGAATTGTGACTGAGATTAATCAGTCCCAAATATAGAGACCGAAAAATTCGGTCACTATTCGGTCCCTATTTTGGGACCGATTCGGTCCCTATTTTGGGACCGAATAGTGACCGAATCCAATCGGTCCCAAATATAGAGACCGAAAATTTCGGTCACTATTCGGTCCCAAAATAGGGACCGAATAGTGACTGAATTTTTCGGTCCCTATTCAGTCACTATTTAAGGACCGAATAGGGACTGAAATATTTCAGTCCCAAATATAGAGACCGAAATATTTCGGTCTCTATTCGGTCTCTAAATAGGGACTGAAATAAATCGGTCCCAAAATATAGAGACCAAATTATTTCGGTCCCTATTCGGTCCTCAAATAGTGACCGAATAGGGACCGAAATAATCGGTCCCAAAATATAGAGACCGAAATATTTCAGTCCCTATTCGGTCCCTATTTTGGGACCGAATAGAGATCGAACTATTTCGGTCTCTATATTTGGGACCGAAATTTTTGGTCCCTATTCGGTCCCAAAATAGGGACCGAATAGGGACCGAATAGGGACCAAAATATTCGGTCTCTATATGCGCTTTTTGTTGTAGTGACGTGGGGCGTGAGGTGGGGGCACGGGGAGCAAGGCGGGGGCGTGGGGAGCGAGGCGTGGGGCGCGAGGTGGGGGCGTGGGGAGCGAGGCGGGGGGTGCGAGGCGGCGGGGGCGCGAGGAGCGAGGCGGGTGGCGCGGGGCGATCCTGCGTGGGCGCGGGGCGTGGGCACGGTGGGCGTGCATGGGCGCCTGCGTGGGCGCGGGGTGAGCGGGCCGCCGGGCCGGGCGGGCCGGGCCATGCAAAGCCCGGAATCGGCCCAGATTTATTCCGGACCGGGCCGGGCTGAAATTTAAAAATAGATAAAAAAAATAAAGCCCAAGCCCGAGTTATACCGGGCCGGCCCGGTCCAATTGACATCCCTAATTCCCATTGGAGTTATGTTGAGGAAATGGCCAAACTTAATGGCCTAATTTAATCTAATCCATTAAGTTTTGGGGCTTTAAAATGTGAGATGTTACACGACCATCATAGAAGTTTTACTTTTATAATTTATTTCAACAATTTGATGTTGGACATTTCTCACTTATGAACTTATCAACCACGGAATTTGATATATATCATTTGTCCCCTGGGTAGTTCATAAAATTTGATATATTAGTTATGTGGTGGAAAGAATCGTGAGACCTATGATAGTAGCCCAATCGACTGGCCTATTAGCTCAATCGAAGGTAAAATGGACCCACATTGAATATTGTTCGGTAACAACGCTGCACACAAGGTCGGATGAGTTTAGGTCTGTATCATATTATGATGCGGAACATCAAAACGTGCAGATATATATCAATCAAACGAGTAAATCATAGCAAATATTAAAGTATAACTTAATTTTAAGTGACAACATTGAACATAATATTAAATTTGTTATTTTATTGACATCAAATTATTAGATTTTATTACAACCACTAATTCATAGTCATTATATAGGATCCATCATGACAAGTATATCAAACTAATATAAATAAGAAATTCTGCTACTTTTTTTTTTACCATTCTACTACTACGTCAATGACAATCTAGATAACTCCTCAATGATAGTGTAGGATGCTCATCACTCCCCATCGTCATACACATTGATCATCTGACTCATCTGAAAAACACATGTAGTAATTAGATGTGCATGACACACCATTGGATTATCTCATGATCAGGCGGATTTTAAGTGATTAACATGTTAATAAATATAATAAAATAACAAGTAAATAAATTGATAGGAAAATAACAAGATTACCATATGGATAGCAAAGACGATTATTCCAACAAGAAGAGATATAATAACAAGTAGCATGATAATAATTAGATATTTGGCAACCAAGGGCACATGTATAAGTCAAGTAATAGCAAATAAAACAATATTTTCACGAGATGATTGTCATAGATTAATCAAACAAGTTATACACTTCGGTGCAATATCAACACTTTTGTCAATTAACTCTTGCAAACACTAATAATTTTCAGGTGCTCTTCTCTGAACCAGATCAGACCCCATTAAAGCCAAACATTATGTTGTGGATCTAAGATCCATATTTATCTAGACAATATTATTTAATGGCCAACGAGTTCTAAGAAATAAGTCAAATACGAATAATAGAAAGTATAAGATGATTGCGATAGAAAAAGAAAAACTTTTTGACCTTTTAGAGATGTACAGAAGAACTAGTAGAACACGTACGGGGTGAGAAAACTTCAAAAAACATGATATGCACAGCATACACAAGCTACCGGCAGTGTTGAGTTGAACGCGGTCAGGACCTTAACCGCCATTAATATAACGCGGTCGAGGTACAAAGTGTGTTTAAGGTAAAGACGCAGATGGGGTCACAGGCGCATTATGAACGCGATTGTGAAGGTAGACATGTTCATGCACAATACACATATTTTACTTAAAGGCAGATCAAAATATGCAGTAAAGTTCGAGAGTGTTTTTAAAAAAGTTTGAAGTACAACTTGTTTAGTGACCATGTGAAAATCTATGACTAGTAGAGATTTACGGAGATCACAATGAAACAATTCCAATTCAACAAAAAGAATAATCAACGAAAGGTCCTAACTTTATTGAGGGATGTTTCGATAAAATGATGATGGTAGAAGTATGCCACACAAAGTGACATGGTTCACGAAAACATCGGTAATGATTGTACATTTATCATGTATCATTTGGAAATAATAATTAAAACAAGGGTTTGCATATAAATAAGAAAGATCATATGTTCATGAAAATTATCATGAGAAAACAAACAATGAAATTTTTTTTAGGATCAATAGACACAGAGATTTAATTGACAATATCAAAATATAATAAGGGCTTGATTATAGTTTAAGCATATATAAAAGGATTCAAGGGGATGACACAAGAAAGATCAATCATGCATGATTAATGAGGGTTAATCATCTTTTATGATATGTTTTATCATTATTTAGCATGATTAAGAAAGAAACAATCATTAATTAACATAAATTATTGATGCAAAATATTATTTTGAAGAAAAAGTCAAATTTCTGGAAAGATAGGAAGAACGTGCCTCAGAGTCAGTGTCACGCCCCGACATTTAACAACAGAAATAAATATCGGGATGCGTGAACGATATAAGTATGAGTATCACAGTCGAGTAATTCAGAGTAACAACTAAGTATAACACAAGACTTGAGACAATAATATTGTCAGCCAATTAATACTCTTTATTTCATTTTCATCAAACTAATTTAAAACCTTACATCATCAGAGCCAAACACAGGCCCAATATTGTATTTCAAATATATAAGTCATTAAAGGAAATAAACCTATCTATTACAGACTCTTTCAATTCTAATCTTCTTGGCTGACCAATTATAAGGACGGGTACAGTTGAGCAACTCATCACTCGTCCTCGGTCCCATCATTCTCCAATTCTTCATAATCATTACTTAAAAATATTAGGGATAATAGGTGTGAGCGCACTAGCGCTCAGTAGGATTTACATCTCATGGTGCGGGCATGCTTTACGTAATTAACATGTTAACAGTGGCAATACTATCATGCAATACTCATGTCAATAACGATGGAAACTGTTTCAAGCTATAACATGTACAAGGATGGTTCGGTAACAATTCATGACAATTCTCAGATAGGACAGAACAATTATCAATGATAATGATGACAGTACGATCACTTGACATATAGAAGAGATTCGATAATGTATACAATGGATATCTCATGTTGAATTCCGTAGAATTCAATGGACAATGACATATAGGGTTCAATAACGATGACATGTACACTAGATTTGGCCATTTCACATATACAATTCAATCAATCATTCAATAACAGTGTGGAAATTACCCAGATCAATCTTGCATTCAATTAGGTGATTTCTAGACACCTCAATGGATCATATATGTAGACACGCGAATTTGGCTCCACCGCGGACAAATTTTCAAGTTGCGTCGTAACGCCACAAATGGTCTTCTTTTGCCTCGCAAGAGTGTTTTTCTAATATTTCTGGATATCGTCCATTCTTCCACGGTGCTTCCTCAGGGGGTCTGGTCACGGGGGTCCGGGGGCAGCGCCCCGGCGGGGGTCTCCGGGGGCAGCGCCCCCGGAAGCAAAATTCAATTCGCGTCCACTATAGTGGACGTTTTTCATCGAACCGCCTTTCAAATCGCGTCCTGGATCCCTGACGCGATTCAGAGTCTGACAGCGGCCCAGAAAGTCTTCACGCGTAGGCCTGTAATCATGATAAAATTCCTGAATCGCGTCCTTGTCAGACGACGCGATTTAGAGAGGTCAAATCCAGAATGTCACGTCAGCAGACAGCGCATTCGGGAGTCGGTTGCCTCGAAACTATGCAAGTCTTAATCGCGTCCGACCAGGTGGACGCGATTCAAGTCGCGGTGGCCTGCCCAGATGTGATTCAGAGAGGCGGTGCAACGATTCCCGCGCGTATGTCCCATCAGACCGACCTTCTTAATCGCGGCCTGCCGATCGGACGCGATTTAGCATTAAATTGCGGCTGCTGTCCTGGACGCGATTTAGCTCCAGTGCCTATAAAAATGAAGTCTCAGAGCAGGGGCAGGGGTTCGGGGTTCGGTTTCTTTCCTTTTTTAGAGAGAGAGAGAGAGAGAGAGAGAGAGAGAGAGAGAGAGAGAGAGAGAGAGAGAGAGAGAGAGAGAGAGAGAGAGAGAGGATCTCGGAGCGGCGAACCCCTGCTGGTTTCTCGCCTCGACGTCCGACTCTGGAGTCTTCTTCCACGTCACGCCGTCCATTCCATCCCTTGGAGCGCGGCGCCGTCGTCCCCGTCGTCTCCTCCACGCATACCGGAGCCAGGCGGGAGCGCTCCTCTTCCTCCTCTCCGTCCAACCGGCAACGCCGCGGCGCCGACACGCCATCCGTTTTGGGGAAGCACCCCCCCCCCCTTTCTTCCTTTTCTATTTGCATTTTCACTTCCTCCAGGCCCCACGTGGCTCTTTATATTTTCTTCTCTTCCGGGCCCCACGTGCCCCTTTTACTTCTTTTTAACACACACACACATGCATGCATACACACACACACCTATCTTAGGGGTTCAAAGGCCACCATTCGGTAAGCCGCCCCCATGTCATTCATTTATTTCATTTATTTTTAGAATTGCATGCTACACATTTTGGGCTAATCCCCTTCTTTTATTTGTCTTATTTTTCAGGGTAATCAAACAAGAAAACGCCCTCTACCACGGCCGGCCGTGCTTGTAGAGGAAGAAAGGACCCATATCATCTCCCGCGCAATCTCCCCACGCTCCAAACGGTACGCTCGCGATCACTTTCTTCCACTCGCACCCCTCGCGTTGTGCATCTCCATTCGGCACCTCCTAGGACCGAACTGGGATCTATTTGCACAGGCATAGTTGTGAACCGAAGTTCCAATAGTTTCTGGTAATTCCATTCATTCATTTATGGCCAACGTGATTTTCCAAGCAATGGACAATTATGAACTAAAGATCATGTCAATGATGATAGAGAACAAGGCAATGGGACATGATCCAGATTAATTTCGGTAGCATAACGGTTTAATCTCATTAGTTCAATCTTTACATTTAATGGCTTAGTTTCAATGTTATCAAATCACTCTCACGAGAAGTAGATAAGAATAGAGGTGCAATCTATCTTCCGGATACTTCATTGGTACAACCAACTCGGTCTCCATGAGGGAATCCACAGAGTACGGAGGTTTACAAAGGTCTTAAGAGAAATGTCACTAGACTGCCGATATGGAATGACCGGCCGTGAGTTTCCAATCCCCCAAGAAAGGGCTGCCTATAAGTGCAATGTAACGTGTAGAGCGTGTCTCAATCCACAATCCATCAGTTTGAAACATGATGAAAACTTATAACAAACATGCATAACATATATGCAATTCAATCTATCACATGGTTGTTGTACTTTAAGCATATAATCACTTTTCAATTATGGACAAGACAAAGTATGGACATAGCATATATCAATCACATGAACACATGGTAGATGAAATCAATCAATCATTAACACTTAGAATAGAAGTTCATATTCTTATGGTTTTCATGTAGATTGATCACTTTTAGGCCATTGCATAACTATATGACATGATATGACAATAGGGCATACATATGGTAGACTGAACAGCTCATTAAAACAGTCTCGGGTTGGCCTTTAAATCGCGACGGGTTCAGTCGTCGCACTTCAAAGGGCCATACACAATCAAAACGCGGTTCTATAACAAGTAACTAAATCACGACGTGTGAGCAGGTGTAGCCCAGTGGCTGGGCCTCTGCAGCACACCAGATTTGGGCAGGGTTCGATCCCTGCCTATTGCGCGCTGCGGCGCTTTGTGAGATTTTAAGGGATTTTTCAAAGGTGGTTCAAAGGCAGAGGGGCAAGGGTCAGGAGGGAGGGGCCCCGGGTTTCGAACCCGGGACAGGCTGCATTTACCCAATGGCAAATTGCCATTGGGCTACAACCAAAAAAAAAAAAAAAACTAAATCACGACGTACCTATCCATCGCGTTCAAATCGCGATGGGTCATATGGTCGCCTTTTACAATGGGAATCGATTGCCGAATCGACTATGCAGTCAGAATCACGACGGTCCTGTCTGTCACGTTCACAATGCGATAGGCCGATATGTCACAACATCCTTGAAATCGTGACGGTCATCTCCGTCGCATTCATACCGCTATTCTCTGAATCGCGATGGTTCGACCCGTTGCGTTCAGAAGATAGTTCAAAAACTCGAATATAAAAATAGATAGAAATCCTTGGGCGGGAAAACATGTCAAATCGCGACGGCATATGCTGTCGCGTTCAAGACAGCACTGAAACCCACGCGACGCATAGTTTCATGCATCAGGGTTGACTGGTCAGACATCAAATCACGACGGAATGATATGTTGCCTTTTCTTGAATCGATAGCGACGTCTGGAGTCATCGCGTTCTTGGTTCTTGCCAGAAAATGCAGAAAAACGTGATACTCCTTCATGATAGACTTATAACTCAACATACAGAGGTCTTTAGCCAAAACTTTGAACATGAAAAATGTCTAGGACATCAAGTAGAAGAGAACCACTATTTTGGTTTGACCCAATTCGGCCTCGGTTTACGTGAAAATAGCAAGAACACATAAAGCCCTATCTTTGCACGACTCTTAGAAAACGCTTAATACTACTCACATGGTTTATGAAAATTGGGCAAAATACATGCAAATGAAACTAGACTTGATGCTCTTTCCATTGGTATGTGTAACGTTTAGGTTAAGTCCGAGGTCACCTACCTTTGTGTAGTTCTAAGAGATGTCAATGCACAGGTCGCAGCAGAGACAGTTGGGGAAGAAGCTCCGGTTCTTGGCCGTTCTCCTCTCCTCCTGGTGCCCTAGCCCGCCTCCACACGACCCTAACACAATGGTAAACCTTCCCAATCCATCTTATGACGATTATTTATAAATTTAGAGTTAAATCCATGCCCTAAAGAGACTAGGAAAGGTGGGCTGCGATTTTGGCTTGGCCTCTTCCAAGTTTTGGGGATTCTCCTTCTAATTGGAGTAGGAATGCCATTAGGAAACCTCTCATCATGGTTGGGTATGGATTTGGTTGCCATCCATGGCTAATCACCCATGTTTCAACCCTAATTTGTCCTTCCCTATTTTCTACACAATTATGGTTACGAATTTTGGAGTTTAATATCATTGGGCTTTGTTCTTTGGCCCAATTAGAGTTGTCTTGGCCCAAAATAATTCAAATAGTTGATTTCTCTTTTTGGGAGTTTAACTATGATTTTATTTTTATTTTATTTGAACATTTTTATTCGTTACTATTTTCATGCTTGAATTTGTTTGTGGGTCATAAGTTGTCCATTGGTCCAAATTCTTTTATGGGCTATCCCCACATATTGTTTGGAGTCCATTCATAAAATTTATTATAATTTAGGACTCCGTTAAGTACATGTGATAATGATTTTCTGACTTATTCCCTAATTACGATAATCAATCGCAAATGCCTTAAACTTGGACCATTAGATTTTTCTTTGCACGAATTTCTTCGTGGGTCATTAGAGAGTATTATTTAAAGTTGAACTATGATTTTTATAGAATTTTCTAATGTGTTTTTCTACCTACGATAATAGCACGTACGTTTTTGCTATTTCACTAATATTGAATCTATCATTTCAATTTATTTCTAATTTTTCAATTACTGAATTTCCGAGGTGTTATAGTCAGGGTGCCTAGAACATTGTTCCATACTAGACACATTCACATTAAGTGAACATGGAATAATAGGAGGGTGTGTCTAGAATGTTGTCTATCGTAAGGGCGCATTCTGGAGATGGCCAGTGATAAAGGCGTGTTTCATTGCAGTAGCCTATTTTTGGCGTTTCTTGGTCCAAAAATCAAAATAATTGATGCACGATAATTTAAAAAGGGGGGAAATACAAGAAAACACTAAAACACATGTTTATGAACTTACAAAAAGATTGAAACAAGATCAAAGACATGATTTTTAACGTCTTTAAAGAGATTTAAGAACAAACCTTAAAACTAGACACTTGATCCTAAAATGTTTAATACATGCAAACAATAAAAATAAGAGGAAACATGATTGTAGTGATCTAAATATGGAAAATAACTTGATGGTATGATCAATTAAGGTTTGGCCTCGGAGAACAACTACCTTTAGGTGATCTAAGAAGCTAGGGTTAGAACCGATGAAGAACACCACGATCATGAGGTTCCCTTGCGATTCTTCCTTCCAATAGCGTTTCCCTATGTCCAAAGTGTAATGCCCCGATGCAGAATATCGAAGCTGTAATACAGTTATATAAATAGTATAGAGCAAGAAATAACATCAAACCATTACACAATTTGGAATAACGCCAAATGAAATCCAACTTCATTGATAACTTCTCAAATCAACTATTACATTCACTAATTAGAGCCAAAACTAGGGCCCAAAGTACTTTATTCAAATCTAAACTATTACAAACTGACTGACTCATAACTAATTAACTAAAAGTAGTGGTTGTCGAAATGTGGGGTCACTCTTACTCCTCCTCATTCCCTTTCTCGTGAGTGTGGTAGTCTCCATCAGACTCACCTGAAAAATATGAAATAAATAGCGCAGGATGAGCGATAAACGCTCAGTAGGACTTAATATCTCGTATAAACATGCATGTTTTAAGTGATTAATGTCTTGTAGAGCAGGATAACTAGAGAGAACGATCAAGTAATGTCGCATGACAACGAGAAACAATAACACTTTTCATGAGAGTATAGCACAACAAGTATGTTAACGAATTGGCCATCTAACAAAATAGCATGTAACGTTTGCACAAAGGTGCACTAGTAGAGATAGCATTTTTGGTCGAGCTTCTTGTCAATCGAGAGAACATAATATAGTGATTGATTGTCATAGATTAAATCTTAATAGTATAAATGGCACTGGATGTATGCCGACATCCTGATCATTGAACTCCCATGGGCAAATAGCACTTTTCGGGCGCACCTCCTAGGACCATATCAAGCCCTATTGCTTGGCATTGGTTATGTTCATTATCTTAGACAATCACAAGTGTATGGCCAAATAGAGTACCAAGAATAGATGAGAGTAATTGACGAATAGATGAGAGTATAGAGAGAACGTGAATAGACGAGAGTGTAGAGATAGTAGATGAGAACATAGTCAAAATCGTAAAACAACGATAAACAGACGATAATCACAGTTGCACAGCACTTGGTCGTGTGCCGACAGTCTGGTAGAAGACACAAAACCGTGCTATGTACGCAGGCTAGAGGTCCGGCGCGATCTCAAGGTAAGAGAGAACACACTAAGGTCGTTGGATCATGCTGATCACCCTAAGGGTATAATAGGTTTTAATGGTACAACCCGCTCGTCGGCAATGGATATTTGCCAAAGCCAAGGAGGCTTATGGAGGCATCGACAAGGAGTTTTTGGTCCTGTTAGGAGTATTCCCAACAGAGAGGTCGTCCAAGCCAAGATAGAAGTGTGTATAAAATAATTGTTTGTCATGCCTTGAGTGCTCGAAGGCAGAGGGACGCGATAGCGATAATAAATCACGCGAATAAAATGAAGACAAGTCCATTAAAATAAATAGGGAATTTATGTGAATAATTGTACTTAATTACCAGATATCTTATTGAGAAAATTGATAAGGTTTTATAGTAAACATTATGTATAGTGGTGCTTATGTAAGGTAATCATGATAGCAAGAATTAATTGTGCACATAGCTTTTATTTAATGAAAAATCATGATATTAATACCCATTATCAATAAACAGATCATTATTGTTCATAACAGTACAAATTAAGGGTTAAACAGTGATTAATTGGCATGATTAGCAAGGGTTGCATGGAAATTAGGGTTATGTCAAACACAGGTGAAAACACGACGAGGGTATCTGTCGCGGTTCAAATCGCGACGGGATGGTTGGTCGCGATTATGAGAACGGAATCAAGCCAATTGACAGATGCTCTAAACGCGACAGGGTGAACAGTCGCGATTAGGGCAGTCGATCCATGATCGCGACGTCGAGGTCTGTCGCTGTAGTACCCCGTAAAATCCATTAATTAAAAATTATGGATAAATCAAAATTTTATCAATTAATAAATTCAATTAGTTAAAAAGGTACGCATCATTATCACATGCGTATAAACCTATATAAAAATTCCGTAAAAATAATAATTATACTTTAAGTAATATTCTCTAATGACCCATCATGAAATTTGGGCATAGAAAAATCGTTTGGACTTAGTTTAAGAATTTATGCGACTTATTAGCATAATTAAGGAATAAGTCGGAGAACACATTATTTTATGACCCAAAGTGGATTATAAATGAAATTAAACATGTGGGTAGACTTTAAATAATATGGGATGATAGCCCATTATGACATTTGGACCAATGGACAATCTTGGCCCATGAATAAATTCTCTAATAAAAGGATAATTAAAAATTCAATAAGTAAAGTAAGTACATGGGTTGTACAATTAAGCTCACACGAGTTATTGGGCCAAGAGTAAGAGCCCAAATGATGAAGGTTAGAAATATTGGCATGAATAATATTTAATTGAAATAAAAATATGAAATTACTTGAATAAGTGTGATAAATAGATTTACATAAGGATAAATGGTGAATAATTAGAATTAAATCAATACCTATTAAGTCAATTAGTAATGGGTTTTACTAATGGTCCTAGCATAAAGTTTTGGGCCCAATTATGAAGAGTCCACCATGAGATGAGAGTTAAATAAGTGAAATTCGTACCTAAAATATTAATAAATAGAAAAGGGTTAAGATAATGAGTATTTTAACTCTTATCATCTTAAAAAGAGTCCTAACCTTAGTCTAACCCAATAGGACTCTATCCTAATCTAAAATTGGGATTTAGATGAGAGACAATTGGGTTAAATATAAGAGACCCAAATTAAATAGGGAAATTCGTAACTATAACTATATTATCTCTTAATTAAAAAGGAGTCATTAAAGCACTAATATGACTCATATATATCTTAATAAGAGTCCTAATCCTATCCTAAACCACTACCCACAAATTAGACCTCTCCCTTACCCAATTAGATAGATATAGCAAGAAAAATATGTGATAATTATGAAAATTCGTAATTAAATGAGGAGGAAAGAGTTTTAGGTGATTTAGAACTCTACAAGCCATCAAAACACCCCCCATTTGACCCTAGCACCCCACAATTTCGTGCTAAGACTTTTGGAGAGGAAGATGAGAAGATTTGGACCAAAGAGCAAGGAAGGAGAAGGCTTGGAGCAAGAAGGGTTTTCTTATTTTCGTCATTCAAACTAGGGTTTTCTTACTTCACGAAAAAGGTAGGCAATCTCTCAAGAAAAAATCATGAAATAATTACCATAGGTAGCCTTCATATACCTCTTCAAAAGCCCTATGGTTTCGTTGCATTTCGTTCATCCATTTGGGCGAATTTAATTCATGAAGTCCTGCTGTTACCATGAACTAAGATCTTGTATTTTCTATAATCCCCAACGTGTACTTGCTCTCATGCCATGATAAAATTTTCAGATATACTACATCATACTAGCTTTCCAAAGCCCCTAGTCTTGCTTGATTTCGATCTCTCATGAGAGAGAATTAAATCTTTGAATATCTGTCAGACCTGTGCACTCGACCCTCCTTGTTTCCTTTTAATCTCGTGCACACTTGACATCATTCCATGATAAAATTATCATAAATATTACTACATGTTAGCTTTCAAACGCCGCTGGTTTCATAATTTTTCATGATGTATTCATCCCTGAATAATTCATTGACCCTGACTGCGCCTGTTTAGGTCACCGAAATGTAACCTGATCAATGCATATCTAAACCTTGTCTATTTTTTCAAATTAATCGTGCATGTTGATAGATATACATGTCTACTTTCGTTTAAAACTAGTTTCGTACTTTTTGGATCACCATACTATTTTATATGTAATTTAGAACATCCATGTATCACAGAGGGCTTGCCCTGAAAAAAAGGAAAAAGAGCAAACCCACATGTTATCGCGACGGCGCGACCCGCCGCGATAACAGTGTGGTCGCGCCGGCCATTGACGTCGCGTCAAGAACGCGGCAGCATGAGCCGCCGCGATTCGCTCCGGACCGGGCCAGACCGGCCAGGCCCCGTGTCGCGTCCGACCGTCCTGTCGCGACTTGAATCGTGACGGGTAGGTCCGTCGCGTTCTTGAAATTTCGGCCAGAACCTTTAATTGCTCTTATATCCCTGCTTTAAATGCCATCTAATCCTTGTACAAGTTAAACCATGTACTGTTAAGCTTAATAAATGATCTGAATATTTTTATTTGATAATATTTAAATGACTCTTATTAATTTAAAAGCCGTGAGCACGACTTACTATTTCCCATGATTTCTTTACACTTGCACACTAAACATTGTTTATTGCCATTTGACCCTATTAAATTATTCAATAATGTATCTGGTAATTAAGTGAAATAATTACCTAATTTACCTATTATTTAAATGACACATGTCTTCGTTTTACTCGCGTGATTTGTACATCGTTATCGCGTCCCTCTGCCTTCGAGCACTCGAGGCAAGACGGACAACGTTTCGTTACACACTTTTTCTTGACATGGACCACCTCTCCATCGGGAATACTCTCGACTGGACCAGGGACTCCTTGTCAAGGCCTCCGTAAGTCTTCTTGGCTTTGGCGCACGTCCTTAGCCGACGAGCTGGTTGTACCTTTAAATCCCGTTACACTCTTAGGGATCAGTACGATCCAACAGCCTTAGTGAGATCTCTCTTATCTTGTGATCACGCCGGACCATCTGGCTCGTGTACGCGGCACGGCTAATGGGCGGATGTGACTTCTACCAGACTGCCGGTATCCGACCTGGTACTGTGCAACCGTTACTATTGTGGTTTATCGTTGTTTTACGATTATACCCCTATCTCATCTACTATCTTTGTACTCTCATCTATTCACGTTCACTCTACTATCTCGTCTATTCATCTAGTACTCTCTTGAGGCTCTTGAGCTGTTGTGGCTCCCATTGCTTGTACTATGCATGACTGTCTAGCGCCATAATATGGGTCTGGTGACCTACTGACTTGAATGCTAATGTGTGCAGGGCACGGAGAGTGTCCGAGGGGCTCCAATCTAGTCCAGGGGCAGAGAGCCACCCGAAAAAACCTGCAGGGGCTATTGACGGTGTTATGCATTGCACCGGTTCTGACTATCTCGACATTGGCTAGACATCTAATTGTTTTACTATTAGTCTGAGGAGTTCAGACATAGTGTGCCAGTTCTGTGCTATTAGTGTGCTAGCACTGACTGATTAACATTTGTCTGAGGAGTTCAGACGAAATGTACTATTGTTAAATGGCTACTGTCCCAAAGTGACTATTGCCATACTCGACTAGTGCACCGTGGTGCTACCATACATGCTATCTCTATACAAGCTATCTCGTTACACGTCACCTTGATACAAGCTATCATATTACATGTTATTTTGATACACGCTATCTTGTTATACACTATCTTGTTACACGCTATCTCGTTATGTTGTCATCCTAATTTTGCAATACTCTTGAGAAATGTATTATCGTTCACTTGTTATCTTGTACTATTTCTCTCTTGACTATACTTGGTCGTTCTCTCTAGTTAACCTACTTTACAAGATATTAATCACTTAAAGCATGCTTGTTTACACGAGATATTAAGTCCTACTGAGCGTTATCGCTCACCCTTCGTTATTTGTTATTGTGTTTTCAGGTAAGTCAAGTGATGACCTTACACCCAAGAACGGGATTGGACTGGAGTGATGAGCGTCCTGAAGTCATAGCGATGGAATGACCTTAGTACCTTAGAGTCTAGTTAGATATTTGCTTTAGATTTCTTATCCAATGTAATAATGTCATTGAGCCCTATGTTTTGGCTCTGAATTAGTGGTTGTAATAGTTTAGATGAATTATCAATAAAATGATGAGTTTTATTACAATTATTGTTCATTAGTTGCTCTGATATTTGCGAATGTATGCGCAATTACATTACCATACTCGTTGTTCATGCCTCCCCGATTTATTCCGCTGCTAAATTGGCGGGGCATGACAGTCGCGTTCTGGACAATCGGTACGGGCATGGAGATCGCGACGAGTCGAGCCGTCGCATTCATGACTCGACGCGCTCTTCTGTTGCGACCCTATTGAGAATCGCGACTGTAATACCCCAAATTTATATTACTATTTATTTATTCCAAAACAAGGATAATTAAGTTATAATACCTTAACGATGTCAAAAATTGAAATAATGGACATGTAAGTATGACTGGTGGTAACGAACATTACCCTAGTGACGCGCATCGAAGTGCGTGCCTCCACAGGGCGATTCTGGAAACGACGTCAAAATAAAAATCCGAGAGCATCATATTTCCAGAAAAATGTGGAGAAATTTATTATGTAATTACATGAAATTTTCGACGTACGGATTTTAATGTACAATTGACGCGACCATTTTTCGGGTGATTTTTCACCTACTGCAAAATAAAATCTAAAAATTAAACTAAAATTACTACAAGTTGTAAAACCATTCTATTAGCCTATGGTTAAAATTTCATGACAAAAGGACACCATTTAGATATGTTTGCCTAGCAAACATTGAACCAGTTGATTTATTGAGTATTTACGGTTTGCATTTCCTTTGGTTTTTCTGAAAGCTTACGTGTAAGCCTATGGGAAGGCCAGCACATGGGGTAAATCTCATAACCACTTACCTGAGTGTCCTAACCAAGATTGCATGTTACCCGTGTCATGTGGTAAAAACTTTTCACTCTTACTGCGACACCTATGTGACTATCGTGTCACCATGCATGAGAGATATCCTTTGGTATAATAGACCTTAGAGACCATCCTAGCTACCTTCTCCACTTGCTCTACTGTTATGCTGCTGCTATTCTGTGGGTAATCTCAGGAGTGAGAGGTTTCTGAGTGTCCACCTTGGTGAAGAAGCTATTTCGGAGGGTGCAATTACCTCTCTTTCTCTCTTTCTGTTCATGCATCTTGCCTCTGCTCAAAGTTCTGATTGAAGCTGTTGCTAAGGAGCAACTGGAGGGTTATCGTGAAGACTAAAGCTTTTATTATACCAAGCTACACCTTCCTACTTCTAATTGTGGTTATCATCTTCGTATCTTTCAAGCTAAGGTAGAATTCTATTCTTGTATCCATCTTCCACATACTTTTGACATCTTCTTTAGTTTAAGAAGTTTTGATCACTTGTTAATTGCTTTAAGTGTGTGAGTTATCTTGTGAGAATCATGTATCTCTTCTTTATAAGGTTATCTTAGTATGAGGTCTTAGAGATCCATTCTTATTCATGTTCTTTTCCTTCCACAATTCAGTGCAATCTAAGTAGATAAGTAATCATTTCTCTTGAGTTTGTTGACCTTCAGATTTGGGGATTCATTCTATGATAAGTTCAAGCCTTCATCACATAAGGTTTTATGTTTTCCATGAAAGACAATGTCATCCTTTTCTTCCATTAACCTTTGTGCCATTTTGAGATCATGTTGACTACAATTCTTGGATCTTATCGATCATTTAGATAAACTACATTCCATATCTTTTCCTTGACTTTATTGTCATGTTTAGCTTCATGTTTGAGGATAAAATCATACCTTATAAGGTCCGAATCGTGTTAGGTATGATAGGTGGGTATATTAGTATCATTTCTGGGTGATCTTAGCCCATTTTTGCAAGTTTACACTGCACCTGTCGACAGCCGAACCTTGCCCTGTCGACAGGGGCCTCTGTCCAGAGCCAGAAAAATGAGGACTGACAGGGGCTGTCGACAGCAGCCCCTGTAACACCCCCGCCCCTTGGGCCCTTGGCCCCGTCCTCTGGGTCGCGGCAGGGCGACTGTCGCGACGTGGTTCTGATCGTGAGCAATGTCTGGTTCTGCTTCATAATGCGACAGGGGTATGTCGCCTTCTTGAATGCGACATACCCTATGTCGCCTTCTGGTTTGATGATTGCGACAGGGGGTGTGTCGCCTTCTTGAAGGCGACATACCCTATGTCGCCTTCCCATCGCGTCGCCCCAGACGCAGTCTGACAGACGTGACAGGCGTCCTTTGTGTCAGTACGGCTCTGGCGGTGTCGGGTGAACGCGACAAGATGGCTGTCGCCTTCACTTTTTTGAATTTCGAGATTTGACCGTTGTCAGTGGGTTGCGACGGGGGGTGTGTCGCCTTCTGGTTCCCAATGCGACACAAGGTGTGTCGCCTTCTCAGGATCCGGGCTTAAAACCCGGCGCCCGAGCTCTTCCCCCTCTCTCTCGCGTTTTTCCTTTCCCCCTCTTTCCCTCTCGCCCTCTCGGAGTTCCGGCGGTGTTGGGGGTGCCTCCCCCGTGTTGAGGCGGCCGTGCTGAGGAGGTGTCGCTCCGTTCGTGCAGGGGTCGCGTTCGTGCCGTGCGGTGCGAGGAGGAGACGTTTCTACCTACGAGAAGGCCCCAACGGGTTCGTTCTTCGCGTGGAGGTAGGGACTCTTGATCCTCTCGCCCTAAGCATGCTCCCCTTCCCTGCAAAGCGTGTTTTCCTTGTGATTTGAGGGTTGGGAGTGTGAGTTTCCATGCTCGTGTGAGTGAGGTTTTCCTCCGAGCGTAGAATCAATGTTCTTGGGTGTTTGAGGGTGGTTTGAATGCTTTACTAGCTTCCTAGCATGATAAGCATGCTCCCCTCCCTCGTCGTGTAGCGTTTCTCCTTTCGGGGAGGTTCCGGAGGAAGAATCTCTGGAACCCCCACTGGCCTGAATGCGACATACCCTGTGTCGCCTTCTGACTGGTAATGCGACGGGGCCTATGTCGCCTTCTTGAAGGTGACAGGCCCTATGTCGCATTCAGAATGCGACAGGGGCTGTGTCGCATTCTGAATGCGACATACCCTATGTCGCCTTCTCAGTCCAGAGGCAGGTTGTGCTTCCGCCGCTTCCGTTTTCGCTTTACTGTACCCGTGGCACCTGTGCTAGTTCCCTAGTACGGTCTCACACTAGTCGTTCGCCCGGTGCGCGGCACTTGAGGGCTTGTCCCGTGCGAGAGGTTGTTACCGTTACCTGGGACCCCCGTCCTCGGGAGCCTGTTGAGGGAGTACTCCGGGCTACGAGTGTGCTCGAGTTGGCAGCCACCAGGCGGACTCTGGAGCTGAGGGGAAAACGGTGGTTAGGACAGTGGCGTGTGAGTCGCTTGCAGAGCTCTCGTGGTTGGTCTGGGACGCTGAGGACAGTTGGAGTTCTACCCGGTGCAGGCCAGCCAGTCCTTCTTCTCACTGCCTCGCTCCTTACGGCCCCGGAACCGTTTGGAGAGGTCAGGCGTGGGACCGTAGTCCGGCCAGACTACGGCGGTTACTGTTGTGGTGCTTGTGTCCTACCTCGCTCTGACGAGACGCGAGGGTCAGGACCTAGGTCGAGGATAAGACGTCTGTGGACGCACCTGACCGTCTGACTAGTGGTGTTGTTCCCGTAGCTAGTGTTCCTTGTCCAGGCGGAGTTCCCTCCGTCTGTGTTTTGCTAGCCGTGTGGTGGTCACGACGAGCAGTCGTACGGAGTTTCCGACCGAGAGTACTTTCCGTACCGTGCTAGCTTTAGCTTCGTTTCCGCACTTCCGTTGTAGGTAGAAAGATATAAACTGTTGTCTTTCCCTTATTAATAGTTATATATGTTCCTCTTCCTGTTTAGAGCCAGTAGGAGATTGGTAGTCCCTACTGAGCTTCTGTTGTGAAGCTCATCCCTCCGTTTTCCAGGTGAGTCTTCTCAGCAGCGGCAGGGCGCGCGTCGGGCGGAGGGGACGGGGCGGTAGTCGAGGTCCCCGTAGCTAGCAGTGGTTCCCCCTCTCAGTGTACGTCACCCTCGGGGTATGCCCCTAAGGGACTTGTCTCTCCCCTTTCCTTACTTGTACTAGTGTGCGTGCGTTGGGACTGTACTTAGAGCAGTACGCAGCGGTCTCGCTTTACTTTCCTGTTTCCACTTGTACGCTTCTAGCTTAGCAGTTGACGTTTACTTCCGTTACATATCCTGTCAGACGCGTGTTATAGCCCTTTCGGGTCCCCCGGATCCGTGGGTGGCGATCGCGAAAATCGGGTCCTCGGCGTGGGCCGAGGGTCGGGTTCTCGGGTCGTTACAGCCCCCTTGCTGTCGACAGCAAAAGACAGGCAGAGCACCAGTCTTCTAGAAAAAGTCTCCCTGTCGACAGGAAGACTTTGCCTGTCGACAGGCACCTTCAGTCCAGCAATTTTTGCACTTGTTTTGTGATTGGAATCACACCCAATTGATCCCATCAAATGTTCACTCAATTATAGATGTTTTTATCACTCAAAACACCTACTAAATCAGTCAAGCTTATCCCTTTATACCTGAACTTTCACTCCAAAGTTCCGAGCACATTGACTTCGTGAAATTGGTGTTACTTGAACTCCATGAAGGAATTTAGTTCCCAAACTCTTGTGTATAAACTATAAATCTTGTATCCTTGATCTATTGCATGAATGAGTGTGTAAAGATGACCATATTTGAGTCTCGGACTCGTTTGATAATTATGCCAGGCAAATAAGGGCCGGTTCAGTCCTGGGGAGAGCGCCCGAATTCGTCACTGGCCGCGCGGGGACGTTGAGAATTTCTGGATGTTGGCATGCATCAATTATGTTTGATTAGTCATCATATCATGCTTGTGTGTATGAGAATATCTGTTTCTGAATTTAAGTATCCTCTTGCGAGAATACTCTTGCTTCTGAAAGCACTCATGCGAATTTGTGTATCTTGATTATGTCATACTTGTTCGTTATCTTGAACTTCATGTCAGTGATCCACACTTGTTTCTATCCTTGATTATAATCATCTAAATCCTCTTGATTTAAAAGAATTGAGTTCTACTGGGCTAGTTAGCTCATTAAATTTAACATTTTCAGGTGATCAAGATGGAGTTGATGCTTAAGGGGAATTTGTGTGCTGAGTGGATAATCCGATGCCGAGCAAAGCTATTAGTTTTTGCTTTCTTTGTAGATAAAAGGAGAATGTAATAAAGATACAATCTACTTTTGTTTAATCCTCATTTAGACTATAATGAGGAGTATCGTGTAATAAGTTCTGTGAACCGAGTTGGTTATAAATATTCCTTTCGTTATTTGCATGTTTATAATCTGTCATTTCCAATAAATGCAATTTTATTAGGACGTGACAGCGACAGGTCGGGCCGTCGCGTTCTCAGAGGGCCTGGCCGGGTGAACTGGTTCCTTTGGGTTTTTGGGCCAGTCCTCCATGGACTTGATACAAGGCCATTCAAAATTAAATATAAAATCGTATACATGTCTAAAATTCTAAAACCAATTTTAAACAAAAATAGACATGCATATGTATCAACAGGAACAAGTAATTAGAAAATAGGCAAGGTATGGACATGCTTTGATTAGGTGACATTTCGGTGACCTAAAATCATACACAGTGATGAAATTCGACTTAATTCGAAGATGATACATGATAAAAATTTGGGAAAATAGGATCATTCGAATCTTAACATCATGGAGCATGTCTGATAAAATTTGCAAGGCACGAGATAAAGTGTATACATGGATTGGAGGTAAACAAGTGGGTTCGGATACATGTACATGACATGAATTGGAGCATGAAATACTCCTAAATGGCATGGTAAAAATTGGGGAAAATATGAGGCTTTGCAAGAGGCGATCATGGTCTACCTATGGACGAATTTAATTTATTTTTGCTTGAGAGATTGCCTACCTTTCACGCTGTGAAAATTCTAGGGCTGAAAGGTTGAAGAAACGAAATCCCCTTTGATCCAAGCCTCCTTCTCCTTGCTCTCCTCGTCCAAAGCCTCCTATCCTTCATTCTTCAAGCCTCAGAGAAGTCTAGGGTTGGGTAGAGACGAATTGGAGGTGTATTTGTTTGTTTTAAGAGTTCTTATTCACTTAAAACTCTTCCCTCTCCTCTAGTTACGAAATTCCCATATTTATCTCTATTTTCCTAATATTTATGCACCTAAATAATTTGGGGAGAGTCCCAATTTCGTGACTAAGGGATTAGGATAAGCCTATGACTCTTTTTAAGATAATTAAGAGTTAAAATAATACTTATCTTAACCCTTTTTCTGTTTATTATTAATTTAGAGTGCGAATTTTCACTTAATTATCTCCCATCCAACTTGGGCCCTTCCCATTTAGGCCCAATAACTTATGTATGGACCATTTTGTGTAACCCATTATCTAATTGGCTTGTTGGGTTTTAGCTTAATTCAATTTTATTCAAATTTATTCACTTTTTATTCTAATTTAAATATATTTATAAAAGTTTAAATTTTAAAGTTGCTACACAAAGCCTTCCCAACAATATTTAGGATTAGCTAAGGAGAGATTGACAGCTATGATTCAAACACATAGGGTTGCATTTTGAATAACTTTCTACCAAATTTAGAGTCTCTCAACCCTAATTAGGCTGTAGTTTTGGTGGGAAATGAATTCTCTTATTGGGTTAAGATTTAAACATGATTTTATACCATTAAACATTTAGTTTAAGCTTATTTAGATTGGATAATTTGATATTCCAAATTTAATAATATTCTCATCTCTTAAACTATTTTTAAATCTTTTCTTTAGCCCATATACATTCTAAAATTCTCCATTCAAATTCTTTATTAAACTTTTATTTGTTGATCACTAATTTATTCTTTTTAAAACTTTATATTTATTTATTATTTAAAAATTCGAATTACTATAACATGATAGCCTAGACCAACGGGACATTCACTCTTCATATTGGCCACATTGAGTCCTCAACCCCTTCTAACCACGTAACAACTTCTTTTTGCATGGCTTATGGTGTCCCACTCCTATCAAATGACTTATACCTATCACAACAAGGAGTGGCCTGCCCGATAACCCTATGACGTGCCCCTATGATGAATAGTAGAGTCCCTTCCTCTTCGAGTCCCGAGCTATTAAAGAGGGGTTAGCATGCAATGCTCCATAGGAGGGGGCTAATAGGCCCTCCACACGAAAAGGTCCAACCACGGGGATGAGACATGCCTCCCACATGCTTTGGCAAACAATGACTATGTGCAATGTTGGCTCCATTCCTGGATCGATTGTCTAATAAGTGGGAGAGAAAGATATACTCAGGGATGCCCATGCGACATCATCTTCATTCCTCTATGATTAGTCTATTTGACCAAGAGAGAGAGATACATCCAAAGATTTTCTCTGTGGTGCTACTCCCTCTATCTCCCTTACGACATGTCCATGTAGTTGGGAAATGGGATAAGGGCTCGAGATGCCTCTGATGGACAGTTAAAGAGGGACGTCTTGGTCATGATAAGAGACACAATTGGAGACCCGAAAAATCACAGGGGAGAAAAGATCCTCCCCTTATCTCCTCCTTTATTTTTGTGTTTTGACTAACTCGTTGACTTGAGTATCAAAAAATTGTCTTTCTAAACCACTTTTGCAGTCCCCCCTCTCCCTAATCTCTCGTTCAATTTTGTAAGTGCAAGTCATTATTCTCTCTGACAAACAAATAAAAAAATGATGGAGATCCGACGGTAAAAACTCGTTGTCCACTTTCTAATCGCTACAAATTCTAACTACACGTCATTTTCTTTCATGAGTTGCATGATTTTAGTTAATTGGATGTGTGGCATCACCACATCATATCTTTGCAGGTTAATAGTAGTATTTTTAAATAAATAATATTTTAATTATTTATTATAAAATTTCAAAATGCTACAATACATATGAAGTGGTAAAACACATTATACCATAAAGAGAAAGGATTCTACTCGACCGAACGAATAGAAATCCTATGTGAGTTGCTCGGCATCTAACTTAATTGGTTAGGCACCGCATTGTACGCGTATTTGGTGTGCATGAAGTTCGACATTTGATTAATCAAATCGGATGCCAAGTATTCCACTGCGGCATTTTTAGTTTTTACCTAGTAGAAAGTTTTTTTCTACTATAAATATTTATCGTTTTTTCCCCGTCAAAAAATATTGCGTTTATTATGGTATATCTAAAATTTATCAATTATTTAGGGGTTTCCTATAATTTACTGTCTCCTTACTCCTTAGTCCTTACCCCGCTCGGTCCGCCCTTCCTCCTCACGCGCCCAAGGCCCCAAGCCTTTTAACCCTAATTCACCAGTGCAGGGGGGAGGAAGGGACGGGGGAAGCGTGCGGTTCCTCCTCGGTCTGCGCTCCTCCATCTGGTGCGTTGTCTTCTCTCGCGTGTGGTCCTCTCTCTTCCCTTCTCGCTTCCTCCTCTTCGTTAGCTACCATTCCCGGCGTCAAGGATTCGTGCTCCCAGAGTGCACTGTCCATGCGGCGGTTGCGATCTGAGCGCGTCTTCGCTCCCAAGAGGTGGGTTTGCCGTCCCATTCGGGTTCGGGCGCTGGACGAAGCGAATATCTGCTTCGAAGGTTTGGGATGCATTCCGTAACTGATAACATGGTAATGCTCTGGTAGTTTTACCTGAACGCGGTGGCGTTTGATGTTCTGTAAAATGGGTGGGCTTGAATCGAATGTCGTGGCGGGCAAAGTATTGTCTTGCATGAATCCTTGATGAAATTATAAGTTAGAGTTTGTTAAAGGTATTTTCTACACCACGATAAATCAGCTTCCAAGAAGTGGATTTGCTATGCCGGTTAAGGATCAGAATCTGAAACAAGAGAGCTTACTTCTAAGATTTGGGATTCGTATTATAACCGGGTTACCTTGTAATTCTCTAATGTCTTCGTGAAGGTTTGTGATTGAAGGTCTGTTTAATGTGTGGATGAGAAATTGAGTAAGCCACGGGCATGCCTTCTGGAAATTTTTTACTTACAAGCATAATACAGAGTTCGTTTCAGCGTGGTATTGTTATATCATATTTCTTGAAGATGTAGCCTGAAGTAGGGTTCAATGTGTGTGGCACATTCAACCAATGATCAGTGCTAGGGAGTGGGAAAAAATGTTCGAACCGGAGAAGTTTTATGTAGGGAGTGAACTGTTGGCCATGAAGGGAGAGAGAGTTTGGGGTTTCCAGCTTGTGTATACAGGAGTGTTCTCTGACACAATCCACATGTAAGAAATTTTATGAAGAAATTTCCTTTACTTGTAGTAACACAAATATTTTCAAGAACCATGGAAATTCATGAAGAGTGCACTTAGGCAGAAAACATCAACAATGTTTCTTTCTCTCTGTTTTCTTTAATGCAATGAGACTAGTTGAAAGAAACAATTCTAAAACTTTTGATGTCTTGAGAAGGAAAACTTTTTATTCCCAGACTAGGAGATATTTAACATATTTCAGAGTAAAAGTAAAATTTCTGCTAGGGGTTATTAGGAAAATTCAGATGTTGTGTGTTTAATCTCAGGAATTGTAAAGGGCAAAGAAAGCAAGCAGATGATAGATTCATAACAATCACATTTCTTTTCTTGTTAGAAGATTTTTTAACATTACCTGATTATCCTTTGATTGCTACAAGGCTTTTTTTCCTCTTATGGACAAATGTGGGCTCCCATTATTATCTTGGTATTTGATCTAATGTATAATGCTCTGTTGTCAAACCCGATCAACTCTGAAGAAATAGAGTTTGTCAGACTCTGTTTGGAGACTAAGCCATCGCAAAATTTTCTTGTACAAAGATACTATTGGATAAAGGGTTTTGTGGAAAGTACAGGATACAGCCAAGTGGAGACTGTGAACAAAGGGTCTTAAGACCTCTCTGTGAAATCACCCAGTGGAGCTGTTAACATAATAATTGCTGAAGAAGGCAAGGCAACCTTGCTTGGCATGAACTCTTCTAAACTAGCTTCAGCACAGAAGACTACCTGAAGATGTATTTTATGCAACAGTGAACAAGTTGTAGATTAAGACAATGAAATCAAGGAAAAACAAAACAAACAATGTCATTTCACAGCATGGCATGATGTTTGATTGAGACTCTGTTTTACTGCACTAGAGTATTTCAGATTTTCAGATCAGAATGCTCGTAGAGCTAGGCATATCTGACATGTCTAGAGATGACTTCTAGTTTTTACATGTGTGGGATTGCTTCTAGGAGAAATTGTCAAATCGATCAACTAGCACTTTTATGAAGAGTGTGGCTTTGGACAACTGCTAAGAATACATAGGAGAAGGCAGGAAATGGACATCCTTGCATGAGAACTAGTTTGAAGGATGCAACAAGAAGTGGTATGTCAGATGGAAATGGAATAATCTCTAAGCTTGGCATTGGTTTTCAAATGCAGAGGAATGAGACCAGAGCTTCAAAGAAGTTGATGAGATTCTTCTTCAAGTTTGCATGTTTCCCTGCATCTCGTCTATCTATGTGCCCTTTCCAAAGTATTGAGTAGAAATGCTTTTTCTCAATTGTAACTTTGCATATCCCATTTTTTTGGAACTGCTGCATGCACATCTTTGCAAACATTGATATTGAAAAATGATCAAATTGATTGAACTAGGTGTCAAATGCAATTTACTGTGCATATGCTTAAGATGAAGAAAAAAAACTTTCAGGAAAAAGATGTTACACATCTTGCATGGCACCTGAGAGGGTTGTAGCTTAAATCTTGGACACTCAACCTAGCAGTTCATTGAGCATGGTCATGTTTCTGAATGTGTGCTAGTGGCATTTTGGAGTTCTTTGGATGTTTTTAAAATTTTCTCTGTTTCTTTGTTGACTTGAGGCACCTGGCATAATACACTTTTGGAATTTGGATTAATTGTTTTTAATTTAGTTTAAATATCAATGTTGCCTTATTTGAATAGGGTGGAATGTAGCGAATGTAATGTTGATCTTGGAGGTTACTTAGCATATTCTGGTTGTTTTCTCACTAGTACTCTGGGAGGGAGGGGTGTGGGGAGAGAGCTTTTTCTCGGTGCTACTCTCAGCTATAAGTTGCAAAAGTGAGACTTGGTTGCCATTCAATTTTCTTGTACATATTAATTTATCTTATAGGCTAATGGTTAGCATTATTCTTTTTTCCTTGCTGGCAGATATGGAGCCAAGCTCTCCCAATATAAGTTCTGAAGGTCTTCCTGTAGCAGAATTGGATCTCAACCTTCTCACAAACAAAAATGAAAGTGAGGCCCACAAAACTGAAGCTAGGAGTAATTACGTGGAGGATGGGAGTCAGCTTGAACACTCTACGTCGTCCATACTTCCCTCTGATGTTCATTATGATGGAAGTGCTTCTCATTCTGTTATGTCTGATTTGTGGACAAGTGAACCTTGCTTGCCATCTCAGTCAGAGCTTTCTGATGATGATGGGCAGAGGGGAGCAATGGACTCTGAAGGACTTAGTTCCCCTGTGAAGGTTGACATTTATCATGATGAAAATAAATATGATGCTTCTCTACTAAACTGCCTTCCCCACTATGAACAAAAAATTTCATGTCGGATTAGAAATTAATACTTAGCTCCCTGTTTGCAGGAACCATTTTTTGGTCATGAGGAAGTCTTGAACAGAGAAGTTTCTGACCAAAAGAACCATGAATTACCCTTAACTGATGAGCCAGCAAATATGCACTCTGTTGACATCTCAGGAAGCACAAAATTTGGAACGACAGAATTGTATCATGAAGATGCATATGAAAGGAATGGTGATCATCATGCTAAAATGGAAGGGGAGTTTTACTCAGACAAGCAGCACTCTGATCATGAAGAAGATGCACCAGGTGAGTCTGATGCTTATTTTCCTCGAGGATTCCAGGAAAGGTCCACATCTCCAGTGGAAAGAGAGAGGTCCATCATTCCAGAAAGTCCTCCACATATTCAAGCATCAATGCAAGGGGAAACGCCATCAGATGTAAACCATACCAGAGGATCACCATACTCCAATGGATCTCCTAGGTATGAATTTTCACCATCACCTAAAGGACCTGATAAAGGTCGCAGAAGAGCTTCATCTCACGACCGCTTATCTCCACCTAAAAGAAGAAGACCATCTCCAGGAAGGCAAGATGTTGGAGATTCTTATCAGAGGGTTGATTCTCCATGTGAGAGAAGGTCTTCTTCTCCAGGGAGGACACCTCAGATAGATTTATATAATAGGGATGGTTCTCCTGGGAAACACTTGTCTGTTTCACCATTGAGAGAAGATTCATCAAGGAAACATGGTTCACCAAAGGATCAAGATTCACTGAGGAGTTCACCACAGAGGAAAGACTCATCATATAAACGAGATTCACCGCAAAGAGAAGATTCACCAAGACGGCGGGATTCACCACATAAAGGGGATTCACCAAGAAGGCATGACTCACCAAGGAGGGGAGAGTCACCAAGGAGGCGGAATTCACCACGTAAGGGGGATTCACCCACAAGGAGAGATTCACCACACAGGGGAGCTTCACCAAGAAGACGGGATTCACCACGGAGGGGAGATTCTCCTCGGAAGAGTGGTTCATCACGGAGACGAGATTCACCGCGAAAACAAGATTCACCTGGAGGTGTTTCTCCTAGGAAGCATATATCTTCATCTCCACGAAGGCAAGATTCATCTCGGAGAAAGGAAAGATCAATGTCTCGGTCTCCATCTGGGAGAAGAGATTCATCTAGATATAAAAGAGACCGCCATGGTAGATCTCGGTCAAGGTCTCCGTATGGAAGGGATCATCATAGGAGATCCCCCAGGTAAATAAATTGGTCTACTGTTGTCTAGCTTAAAGTGTTGATGCTATTGATTATTGGTCTACATTTCTCTTTTCAATTTCCAGTCAAAAAAACATGTTATTAAATGGTAGCAGCTTTTGAATCTTGTGTCATTTCATCTGTTTTGGAATTCAAGACCACATGATTCTCTTATTTCTTTTTTGACTCAGCATTGTAAAATCTAAGCTTTATACCTGTCTGTTGATGATTCCCTTATTTACACCTTGTTTTTCTCCTTTATCTGCTATATCTAAACTATCTTCAGTAAAGAGCGTCCTGTTGAATTATCAGATATTCTGATCTGATTTGCCTTATTTTCTGATGTTTATTTTTTCTAGGAGAAGGCACTCTCCTAGGCGCAGGTCTCCTTCCTCAGCTCACCATTCTCGTCGGCATTCTCCAAGAAGGCGGCCTTGGTCACCACCTTCTAACCGCAGCACTGGGATTGGTAGGCCTGGTAAAAATTTGTTTGTTGCTGGATTTAGTTTTGTCACTACAGAGAGAGATCTGGAGAAGAAATTCTCTAGGTATGGTCGTGTGACGGATGTCCGCATTGTTCGAGATAAGAGGTACCTATTGTGCATTGTCATCTATTATAATACATTATTGTTTTTGCTGGTGACTCCACAAGCTTATCACAATTATTCCTTATCTTGGGATCAAGTCAACCATCCAATTTCGTAGGATATTCGAACACCTACATCTTGTGCAAGTTGCTTATATCCATGTTTATTGCTGTGTATTCTGGTCTAATTCTGGCTTGCTGAACATATTTTCTCCGTGCTTTTAATATGCATTCTGGAAAATGATGGCTTGAGTCATTTGCTTTCATCTGTGTTGACTAGAGAAGAACCAGTGTCTTTTTTTTTTTGGGGGGGGGGAATGTTCACATTTTTTAAAATATGTCCTGCAAAATATCTACTGTCTTCAATCTCACTCAGCAGGTTAACAAGACTAAAGTAAGTTTATTATGAGATGCTTCTGATGCTGTTGATACAGAGCAAACATCCACAACTCTAATACTTCAGAGAAATGAAATTTTCTTGACTTTGTGGGATGTTATACTTGCATCATAATCTCAAAAACTAGTCTGCTTCAATTTTTTTTTTTTTTTGGGGGGGGGGAATCGGATGGTATCACTAGTATATAAATAAGAATTTAAAGAATGTACAAATATAGGCTATCAAAACCACAAAAAACAGCCCTGCCAGGCTGCACGCCTATACAACACTCTCCATCCTTTAATGGATAATTAAGCACCCTCCTCTAACAAGACAAAAAGAGATGAATTAGACTCATTCACATTACTAATTGTTAGGGTTGCTCCGAGGGGGGTCGGCTTGAGCCGAGGTGACAAAGAAAGTCTGCGGATAGCCGATGAGGAATGTTGCGCGCTGAGGCCGAGACTTGCAGGCCATTGAGGGAACTCGGTGGGGAGACACTCTGACGCTCAAGTTAGTGGGGATCGAGAGGCGGAGAGGGGTGTAGTGCAGATAGATTGCATACCTGTTTGCTGGATGAGTGTCTTCCCTATATATAGAGGTTTAGTTGCCCTCTGGTCTGACTAACAAGGGCCTTGGACCAGTGTGTATCCCCTCGGGCCGGGATAGGTAGCGTCGCACTACTGTACTGGATATTTCGTGTCGTCATGCCCGGCTTGCATGACCACCATACTGGGCACACCTTGCCACCATACTTGGCATCCCACGCCTCTGTACCAGGCACGTCGCTCACAAGGCGCACCACGCTGCCCTACGGGTCGGCGCCTGCCAGCACGTCCAGCCTAGGCCAACAGACGGGTGGTTGCGTGAGGCATGTAGACTGGAACTAACCCTCGACGCCTGGGATCGGCCTGAGCTGCCGCGGCCCTCTCGTCGGATTGAGCCGACCACCATGTTTGGTCCTCGAGCCCGAAGGTTGGGGGGGGGGGTCTTGTCACCACCTGGGCCGACATCATCACCTCGGCCTCAACCTGAGGTGGTCCAATTGTTCTTACTGGTCTCAAACGCTGACTATAACCGGCGTCTCTGACCGAGCGTGCAGGAGTCACTTGCGTCACTAATAATTGATGCCCATTCCCTAACTTTGGTACAAATCCCACCCAGAAGAGCCTCTGCATCACGAGCAGTCCTCCAAAAGATGTGTCTGTTCCTTTTCCCCTAGATCATCCATGGAGGAACATGCAGAATGAGCCACCAAACTGTCCTGTCATCTTTGTTAGACCATTGTCTTCTCCACTTCGCAATCGACTGCCCAACCTCAAAATGATAGGAGATGATGCGATAAGTTCTTGTGGCTAGCTCCCTCCAAGGTTTGCTAGAATAGGAGCACCCAGGGAAAATATGATCAATAGACTCCTCCTCCACACAAAGGACACATGTAGTCTGGATGGCTGACAGAAAGTGGTGTAGTCTGTCTCTCGTGGGGAGCCTAACAATGGAAATTCTCCACATCAAAACTTTCACCTTGAGGGGGCTCCTAGGCTTCTAAACTTGATCATGCAGCCCATGCCAAACTCCTCCATTTAAAATGATACTATAAGCCCCTCTAATTGAGAAACAACCTGCCCTCTCCCAACGCCACACCCACGAGTTCTCACCATCTGCTAGAGCAATGGTGGAAAGTCGGGAAACAGGTCCTAAAGTTGAAGATTACATATATGTATGAATTGAATGTATCTATATACCTATTATATCAGCACACAAAGAAATTGACAATAGATGATTGTGTTGTTCAATGATTCAGATTCCAACCCACTTCAAAAGTCAAACCCCACCAAAGATGCAAGGAAACGGAGACACAGCAGGCACTTGATTTCAGGCTGTCCAGTCACATATGTGCTATTTACACATGCATACATTCGCACACGTGTATGCACATTATATATGTATATATAGCTGTATGCCTGTATGCCTGCATATGTGATTTGTTTCTTGGTATTCTTTCAATATTGCTTCTTTATCTATTGTAGACATGTTTTTATTAGTCTGCTAGATATGCTACAGCTTCTCTGTTTCAACATGCTTTGCATCATTTATTAACAAGTTCTAGCTGTGGCTGGTCAAGGTCGGGGGATTCTCGTGGCTTTGGATTTTTGTCTTTAGAAAGAGATGAAGAAGCTGATGCAGCAATTCGAGCACTTGATCAGACTGAGTGGAATGGTAGGATTGTCTTGGTGGAGAAAGCAAAGACCTCCGTTCGCTAACCCTCAAAATTATTTTTCGTGCTTGAAGATAATTGAAAGTTTCTGGACATGGTGTGGGCGAAGATCATGACTATTTCATTTGTCTCCTTTTTGTTCATCCCGGTTCTCCACACAGTATGACATAGTTATGAAGACATGGCAAGTATCACTTGAAACTGGACTCAAGTTTGTAAGGAATATATCTTTTTATATTCTGCATTTTTTTTGTTTTTTAAATCAATTGAACTATACCAAATCTTCATTTAGTCTGTTTGGATATTTCTATTGTATGTCTTAAACAATTCAGATGTCCAAGATGGGCATTTGCTACTTGATGTTTCACATCACATTTCAGGGTTTAAGCAGTTAGTAATCACAGTTTCTCTGCCTACTTCTGTGCCTTCCTGCAACCTTGAAAGAGTACCCCTACAAGCCTGGTCAGTTGGATGCAATTCCTGTTTGATCCTCCTGGAGTTCAATGTAGGTCCTGTCACTGCTTGCTGAGCCAGGCGCACTCCCTTCTTGGACTTGAATAGTGCTTATGTCTTGGTGATGGCAATCTATGCGCAAATCTTTTTGCGTTTTTGTAATCAGTTTATAGTGTATTTTGCAGATGATGTCTCTTTTTATGCAGGTTATTTTTAGTGGTATTCAGGTTGGTACCGGTAATAGGTTTGCCTTTTTTGTGCACGATGTGTTAGTCCTGAAGCTGCTCCTTTCGCCACTGAACACCAGTGAAATTTTCCTATCCTTTTCAGTTTTAAATATGCTTTCCATCAACTTTGCGTGCCCAATTCATTATGTACCGTTGAGATTCTGGGATGATGCACCTTCATCTATGTTCTTACAGATACTACTAGTTCTTATTTTATTCTCATCGTTCTGAAGATATATCATGAACTCCCTGCAGGCTTGTCAACTTGTTCTTAGCACACAGTACCCATAAAATCAGGCCCAATGGCCTCTCTTCTATGCACTTCGCCCACCTGGAAAATATGGTCCTACTGCCTGCTATTTGATTCAAAGCGGTGTGGAGTTCATGTACCATGCAAAAAATTTCATCCTGATCCCTGGGCCATTGACTGAAAGAGGCTACATTATGGAGGATTGCATGGAGAAGGCATGACGATTTATGGATCATTCTTTTTGTTTTTCATTAAAGTAACTTCTAATAGCATATATTAGTTGTTTGTTTGAAAAACTATACTGCGAACTGATCTTAGCAGCATTCTTGATATAACTGTGACCAGCTGAATTTGGTTTCATTCGAGGAAATCACGTTCTGGCAGTCTGTAGGCAACTTTGTAAAGTTGAAGCTGACGATGTCGATAAATCATTAGGTGGCCTTGCATGTCATAGGTTATGGTGTTTGTTGGGCTTTGTGACTGGCGGTTTGTAATTTTGTGGCACATGATTTATGAAGTTGGTATGTCCGTAGTAAGGATGTGAAGCATGGCAAAACATTTTGTCCAATTATTGCTCTTATCTCCCTGGGCATTCATGCCATGACAAAGGTATCTTCTTGAGGATTCATAACACCACTAAGGGGGTGCCGATGGAGATTTTGTTTTTTGGTGTTTTCATGCATTAAGTTCATTTAAACTTCTCTAGCCTTTTTCTCAGTAGCTGTTTCAACTCTGCAAGCTGTTTCTCCTTAGCAGGGAGAACCAGGCATTAGGGAATCTTCACTGCGATGGATACTCATTTTTGTGGTGTTCTTTTCGTTCTCTGCTCGATGATCTGATCTGCTTAATGCACATGATGGGAAGCCATTCTTCCAGGGAAGAAGGCCGTAGGAAGAGAACTGCAGGCAGCTGCAACATCACAAAAGGAGGGTTTTTTTGTCGGGTGTAGTATAGATATCCAATTAGGCCCGAGTTGTCCGCGCAAGCTATTGTCCCGTCTCTTGAAAGAAATATACGATTCTTAAAGAGGAAAATGCTTACAACTTATGCATTAGTTTCATGCAGATGTAAGATATCTATTTGCCTGTTGAGATGCAAGAGAATACTTTTACATGGTGGTAGATCTGGAGGTAGATCTGCATACAACTGCTAGATAAAGATTTCACAGTATGATTAGTGAAGCATACCCTCACGGTCGGTCCTTCCTGTTTACAGCAGCCTCGTTGCCGTGATGGGCAACACATCCGGCGTGTCAGTTATGTCATCATCCTGCATACTTTCTTTGGCCGCCTCCTGGGAACGTTCGTACAGATGAGATTTCTCCCCTATTGACGCTCGTACGGATGAGATTATACCATTTTGTCCCTCGGTGATCAAGCATCTCTCGTTGTGAGCTTTCAGGTTAAAGATGCTATCATGGTTTTCTCAGGTTCAGTGTTACCAATTAAGTACGATAGCATCTTTAATGTAGCGAGAAAGGTTTGGTGTATTTTTTATTGTGTTTAAATGTAATATGATTAGATATTAAATTCATGTGACATTTTTCACATGGGAGTGATAAAGTGATAATTTAATTATTAGGTGTCACATAGATTTAGTGTTTAGTTATATCACACTTAACAATAAGAAAGTGCACTAAATCTTTCTTTAATGTAGCAATGATTTATATGAAAAAGAAATCTTGTGCAAAGGGTGTATGGGATAATAATGTTCGTGAACTTTCAAGGAGAAAAGAAGGCACAAGAGAGATTATAAAAATGGTGAGATCTCTCTCTCTCTCTCAAAAATAAACATTTTTCTTCGGAAAATACCAAGTGTATCGAGTAGGGTGGAGGAAGGAGACGGATTGTCTGCTCTCACTCCTATTCCATCTCCACCACCATTAATTGCTTTAGCGTTTTATAGTGTGAACACATCTCCGAGTGGTAATAGAGGTAGGAACAAGGTCGACGAGGTGAGGGCGTCTACCGTCTTCCTCCACAGTACGTACGTAGTGAGTGCAGGCAACCAACCCAAGCTGGTGGAACATCTACAAAGATATTTATTCAGTCGTGGGGCCGTTCGAAGTGTCTCACATATGAAACGAGACAGGCCTCTCTGCCCCTCTCTCTCTGATCACGCATGGCGGCCATGCCACCACCTCCGACCACTACTCGGGGGTGGGTGGGTGGGCTTTAAATGCCCCCATTGATGAGCTGAGCCGCCTCCAACACGTCCGCCCGCTCCTCACATCGTCTTCCTCGCCTGGCCGGCATCGGCCACGGCTGCAGCAAGGCGATGCCATTCCCGTCAGCAGCCCACGGGTTTTAGCAGCGCCCGCGTTTTGTGGGTTCCCAAGGTTTCTGCCGGCGTGAGTGGTTTCCAACCATGGCCATGCACAGGGCCACCACCTCCATCTCTCTGTCTCACTGCGAACGCAAGCATGCACTGCGCTTAAAGAGTTGCTCTCACTGACTCACCATCACCTTCTTAAATGCCACTGCAGACGCCAGCCCCTTCACGTTTCCCCAGAGATGGAGTTTGCAGCGGCAGCCTCTGTGCCTATGCCAGGCAGTCTCTCTCTCTCTCTCCCTCCCTCTCTCTCCTCTCTCTCTCTCTCTCCATCTTCCATATGTATTCCCGTTTCTTACTGCAATTGGTCATTCACTTTACTCTCTCTCTCTCTCTCTCGGTTCTGGAAGGGTTTTAGCTGACGAGGAGTCTCTCTCTCTCTCTCTCTCTCTCTCGTGCCATCAAACTGTTCCTTATATATTTCTTTCTCAGTCTCCGCCTCTCTCTCCAATGTTTAGGAGGGTCTCTGCGTCATCCCGCCATCCTGTTTCAACATATATCCTTCTCTGTCTCTCTCCAGGGTCTGGGAAGGGTTTAAGCTGAAGAAGGGGAGAGCCAAAACATTCGTTTTGGAAGGAGAAAAGAGGAGTACTAGGTGGAGAAAGGAGATTAGCTAGGATGGAGGGTTCAACTCTCATGGCTATCGTAAAGTTTGGTAGCTTTGGAATTGGCTCTTGCTTGAGAGCTTCAAGGAGGCTCGCCTTTGCAGGGGTCACCTGCACCTTTGCCGTGGGTACGCTTCTTTCCACATGTTTCTATCTCCCATCTTCCCTTCTCTGTTCCCCCCTGTTTTTAGCTTTGATGTTGGTCCTGAATGTTGACACATTCAGATATGAAATCGTCAATACTTTTAATCACGGAGACCTCTATCTCTCTCTCCCCACACACACACACTGTCTCTCGCTTCCCCATGCCCTAAACCCTCACCGCCACTGTCTATTTGATTCTTCTCTCGGAAAGTTTGAACGTTCTTTACAACATGGATCTCCCGTTGCAGGTGGAGTCATTGTAGGGACCATCTCAGGTGCACTCAAGGGCCAAACCACGGAGACTGGCCTACTCAGTGGGGCGGGTATCGGCGCCGTCGCCGGTGCGCTCGTGTCCGTCGACCTGCTGGAGTCCCTTCTCCTTGGAGAACCCTTGTCCAAGGTGACGTAGTATTCCTCTGTTCTGTCTCTTTCCCATATGGATCTCATGTTCAAGGCAGTTGGCTCTTTTTCTGATAAATACTGTGTTCCACCACCACCATGTACTGCATACTTTCGTAAGCATTTGCTCGGGCAATGTGACTGGACCAAGTAGGACGAGTCTTAACATAAATTTGATGTCTAGACATATACTGCTATATTGGGGGAAAAAAAGTCGAAACTTTCATGCATCTAAGAATTGCTTTAGTGATCACAACCTGTCTAATTGCTTCCCCGTTATCAAACAAAAGGTATAGAAGTTTTAAGGAACGGATGATCTTTCTATCCTGTTGGGTTTTGTTCTCGGGCTAAATCGTTGAATGTTGCATGCAAGAAGGCATGAAATGTTACATGCCCACATCGGGTTCCTCAATAGGTTGCTGATAGAAAAACTCAGAGGCTGAAATCAGGTTCTTAGAGCGCTAATATTGTTGATCTAAACAACCACTCGGAATCTTTGAACGAAAAAATAATTTTGAATTTTGATGGGCTTGCTATGCGTATATTAATTTGTTTATTCTCTACATACGTTCCGATGGCCCAGACAGCCATGTTCGAAAGCCTCCTGGATGGCAAGATTTTTCGAGAATGGGTGAGCCCGGCAACTCTCAAGGCATACCAGTGGCAGGTAACAATGCAAACAGCCTTCTAACTCATACACTTACGATGTGCAGTACTGGAACCACGCATACCCATGTCAAGTAATGGTGTACGTCCGTGTCTTTTCAGGTTGACACACTGGAAAGTAGTGAGAGAGAGGAACCCTCCGACATCTTTGATACCAGCAGCAACCAGGGAGCCTCGCCAGAGGTCGTCCGGAAGCTGCCCCGGTTTGAAGTGCGCACCTTCTCCACAGAACCAGGCATAGAGACTTCCTGTGCTATTTGCCTGAAGGTAAGAGTTATAAGCAAGCAGGACAGTCCTTTACAGGAGAATCAGCACTCCATATGATACACAGTAATATATGTAATCTGTTGTTTCCTGTTTAAAACCAGGATTATGAGGACGGGGAGAATGTTCAGAGGTTGCCCACTTGCAGACACTCCTATCATATGGCCTGCATAGAGAGGTGGCTGGCTAGGCACAGCTCTTGCCCCATCTGCCGACAAGATGTGTCGTGATGTGCCTTTCTTGAACATATAAGGGGACTCATCAATGTGGATATCCGCTAAAAAGGTCTCCAAGCAAGTACTTTCTTTCACTGTTAAGTCTCCACCAAGTTGTGCAAATGTTGTAAGAAATGGAACAAGCGCTGGGTGACAGGCTGATAAACCGGAGGACAGTACCAGTTGGATGAAATGCTCGATCCTTCGTCTGTTCTTGAAATTTGTCCATCAATAGCGTGAAATTATCTAAAATCGTGATATCTGCTTATAGCTGTTTCGTGTAAAATCATCTCACGAGCAATATACAGATTATATGAGGTACTGAGGTTGGCCTAGAACTTCTGTGTGTGTTATCTCCCTGGTCAGGTTTTTTTACAAGTTTTACAGGTCTCAGTAATCTCGAGTAGAGAAATGCTTGGCAGTTGGCATCTTTCAAGAACGGGTATCAGGACTGCCCGCCTGGTTTTTTCTGTAGGTATCAAGCATCTCTCTGGAGTGCCCTTTCTCTAAACAGGGTACCTTTAAAAGGCTTCAAGAAAAGCTTGCACTTTCGAAAGTGCGGAAACTCCATATTAAAATGTACTTTTTTGGTTTCCATTTGCAGCCTTGCCACGTTTGTTTTGAAGATCAATTTTTTATTTTAGAGCTCAACTTATTATTTTAGAGTACTTGTATTTCTGTACTTCTGAAAATGCAATAACTTTTTTTATTCTTTAATATACTCGTCATTTTTCAGTTCTATGGCTGTATGCACTTGGGAACTTTCAAGAACTCCATAAAATTATGAGGTTAAATTGTGAAAGAAGTAGGGGTGTAAACGAGCTGAGTAATATGCTGTTCAAATTCTGTACGTTAATTTTTAATCGAGTTCGAGACGAGTTCGAATTATATCGAATATTGAAAATGTCTGTTCAAATTCGGTTCGTTTAAATATTTTCGAGTTCGAACTCTTAACGAGTTTAAATAAATTTGTGAATTCGTAGATATAAATAAGTCCAATTCAATCTACAAGTAAAATATTGATCATTCATAAGACTTAATTTTATCTTATTTCAAGTTCATATCTCAATAGTTTTGATAATTACTTAATTAACTATTTTAATATAATGTTTCAAATATATTCATAATTTGTTACGAGTAATATGAGATTAATAGAAAAACATGTTTGCACCGTCGGTGACGGTACTGTGGCCGCCGAGAGCACCGTCTGTCATTGACGAATGATTCACAGTGGTCGTCGAAGACGCCAGTGTCCGACAACGCACTCCTTGGCCCTATCGGAGGACGGTCTCGAGAGGAAGAAGATACTTGATATGCTGAGGGATCTTGCAACACTAAATTTTATGTTTATACCCCTATTTATATGATCTGTGTATATATCTTCATTTGCATAATTTGTGTATATACACTGTGAATTTAGTCTATGATATTTAAGTCTTCAAAAATATTTTATATTATAATAACAACTATATAAAATACATAAATATTTTTATGTCAATATATACTTATTATATTTAAAGAAATATTTAAACAAAGTATTAACAAGTACTTAGACAAGCTCTTAACGAGTATTTAATCGAGTTCTTAAATGAGCTGTTCACGAGTATAATTGAGCTGAACATGTGTTCAGACTCGACTCGTTTATGAATCAAACTTTTTTTTTTCAAGCTCGGCTCGTTAATTAAATAAAAGAATCAGATCGAGCTTTTATCAAGTTGAATTTCGAACTACTCGTCGAACGTATCAGCTCATTTACACCCCTAGAAAGAATGGACACATTTAAAAACATAACTCCCTAATTAATATACCAATTCGATCGACACTTGTTTTTGCAAGTGATAAAATGGAGGTAATAAATACATAACTCCCTAATTAATATACCATTTTTCCAATGGAAGCATCCAACTACTTTTTATGTACTTGATCACTCGCTCCCTGGTGATTAACATAGAAGATAAGGAGAGTGCGCCAATTACTCCTAGTTTGATCTATAATGTAATTGGATAATCATACTAGGCTGGTATATGAGAATTCGAAGTCAATGATGTTTAACATCAACATCCTTTCTTTTATTTTTTTTTATGTAAATGTTTGTTTGATTTTTTTTGAAGGGTTTAAGATTCTTGAGGCACTCATTGAAGGTATATTCAAGACCACAAATATCAATCATATGAATCTCTCTCTTCGATAATCAAATAATTTATAATTCATAAATAAACTATTTATGGATAAATATATTTGATTGCGAGGTTTTTTATTTTGCATATAAAGCTATCAGAATTGATGACTTTATAAGATCAGAGAATGTGAGATAATTTATCAGAATTTATCAGTATTCATTAGAGATAAAGTCTTCATGAACTATATATGTAGTCTGATAACAAAGATTTTCAGAGTTTATATCAGATTATTAAAGTTGCCCAATTATAAAAATTCACTCGTAGTAAAAATGTGAAGATGTTCATGAGCAGACTTGAGACCAAGTCAAATCCATGCAAAGACAAAGATGTGAGGGCATCCTATGTATCAAACATGCATATAGCCGTCAGCTTTATGATAGGGACACATCGCCTACCATCATCACTGTTCTTAATTAAAGGTGATCATGCCCATATATCGACAAGCCTAAATACAGTGAATTTTTAGGATTATTTAAGTGGTGTGGTCCGACAACTGATACATGTCAAGAATCTGTACATGTATCATGAAGTGTCTCACTGTTCCACAAGGGTGAAATTCGTAGTACTATTGGGTTGCTTTTAATTAGGTCAAGAAAAAGACCTAGATGGCATAGACGGACTTAGAAATTTTTTCAGTGAGGACACTCTTTTTAGAAAAATTTTCAATCAAATCAATTTAATGAAAATTTTTGGACCCGTCAATAGAGTTTTAAAAATCTAGTGGAGTCACATGACTCCACTGATTCTACTCTAGATCTGTCTATGCTAGATGAGGGAGACAATTAAAGGCAAAGATAGCGCAAGTAGCTGGACGAATTAACATTTATATCGAACATATATATCTATAAGATTGATACCATTAATTAAGTTAAGGTCAGGTCTGCACAAGGATCAAGACTACTGGAAGCATTGAACACATTCCTCCTTAATTGGCACATCTTGCCCACATCAAGTGGGTGGCAGCTCCTAATTATGGACACACATCGAGTGGTTTGTTGAATGGTTATGGCTTCACGTCTGGCATGCATGTTCATGTTCACCATTCTCTCAGAAGGGACAAGTGGTAGCTTGTTGAGTATGACTGAACAAATCGAACTGTGCATGGAAGACTTCATTAAATTCTAGCCTTTCAGGGTAGCTTCGATCTCTTCGTGACTTCTCAATGTTTCCTTCCTCATTAGGATTCTTTTTATATATTGTAAACTTTTCTTGCTGAATGTTGGGGCATATTTATCAAACAATTCGTGTTTCAAAAATAAAATTAACTCAAGAATATTGATTCCTGAATGCAACCATTTTCATGAGCTATCGTCAATGGTCAAACAGCATATTTATCAAACATTCACATGCATATGGTTACATAACTCCCTAATTATATAGGCCATTGACCATTGACGGAAGAAAATGGTGGGCTTATAAACTTCAGACGTCATTTTGGCATCTACTGTGAGATGTTGGAGTTACTTATTCTGATAACATAGAGATGCTGTTTGTAGAGCGATAGCAGTTTCGTGCTCTATTTGAAGGGCAATTATGCCAATTAGTATGTGAAGTTGCATTTTTGTCCAGTACGGGCCTACAGCTATGCCTTGTATAGGATAACAGTTTAATGTATGTTTAAAGCAATATTGTGAACCATTTGGCATGGTGGACAAATTCTCTCCTGCAGGTTTCATCTTCTCATCAAGGCCAGTGAAGAACCTATTTGATACCATCAAAGTTTAAAAATCAAGTACATGAAGCATAGCATATGAGGAAACTACCTTCTAAGTACTTGACAATTGCAGAGACCAAAAAAGTGGTCCTACAAACTGAACCATTGGATCTTTTAGATTTGTTGAGGGGAACATTACTCGGACTCTTGTGAATAAGAGGAAGCAGTCAGGCGACCTCGGGTGTTCACCCGAAAGAAAATCTTCTGACAGAAATGAGAAGAAATGCGAAGGAATCAAAAGCTAATAGGGGAGTCAGGTGCTCTTCTTCATGCGGGTATGAGTGTTGCAGAACCCCTCATGCGGGTATGGCCACACATTGACATCAACTCTGTAGTCTAAATTACTAGCAAACCAGAATGCACGAGCCAGGTTACATTCAAACAATATATGTTGGATTGTTTCCTCTTTGTCATGACAAATGAGGCATTGAGTGTCAATATGTGGGGCAATCTTAGACAATCTGGAGAGAGTAGGAAGGCCATTAACAATGGCTTTCCAAAGGAACATAACTTGATTTGGAGGGATCTGCCTTTGCAACTTAGGTTGCCCAATTGTTTTCCAAACAGGTTGAACTGATGAGCAGCTGGGTCTATGTAGATGGTCAAATAAAAATCTATTAGCAGATTTAGTGGTGATTTGGCCATCGGTAGTAAATTTCCTTATGAAAGTGTCATGTCCAAAGGGATGTACTTGAGGAAGTCTGATCTGGCATATAGCAATTGCAGTGTGGTTATCAAACATTTCATAGATCAATTCAGAATTCCATTTACCCTCGTTGATGAGACCTGCAACTTTTCTTGGAAGAGGACCATTAAAAGTGCTGACAGGCTTAAGAAGTCCCAATTTACCTGGAATCCAACAGTCATCCCACAGGTTGATATTGAAACCATTTCTAACAATCCACATGCAGCCCCTTTTTAAGTAATTTATGATTGCCAGAATACTATGCCAGACAGGAAATGCTCTGCATCCTCTTTTCAATCGCCAAAATGACTGACCTATGATGTATTTGGCTCTGAGAATCTGACCCCATAATCCAGGAGGATCATTGAGAAATCTTCAAGCAAGTTTCATAATGGCAGCCTTATTAAATAACTGTAAATCTCTAAAACCCAGTCCACCGTTCTTTTTAGGTTGCTGCATTTTATCCCAGGCAACTAGTGGTTTTCTCAGGGCCCCATTTCTTTTACCCCACCAAAATTCTCTGTGATAACTTAGGAGGTTATAGATGACTCTAGCTGGGAGGAGGTTAGTACTCATAAGGTGGACCGGTAAGGCATTTAAAGTTGATTTAATAAGGACTGCTTTCCCAGCTGGAGTGAGGGTATTGGCTTTCCACATGCACAATCTGGTTTTACATCTTTCTTCCACAAATTTCCAGTGTTCAGTTCTCTTTCTGCCCCTGATTAAAGGAATAGCAATGTATGAAGCATTCTGAGGTAAGCAAACAAAACCTGAGATTTTCTGCAAGTGAGTTTGGAGATCAGGTTTAGTATTAGGACTAAAAAGGATGCCAGATTTCTGGAGATTAATAGTTAGTCCAGACCAACTTGCAAATGTAATCATGATACTCTTCATAGCCATAATCTCTTGGTCCACAGCTTTAGCAAATAAGAAGATGTCATCAGTGTACAACACATGAGTAACAGTGGGAACTTGTGGATTGATCTTAAAGCCCTTAACAGTGCCATTTTGAATATCTTTACTGAATAAGCATGATAAGGCCTCTGCACATAAAATAAAAATGTATGGAGATAGAGGACATTCCTGTCTGATTCCTATGTCTGGATAGATCATGCCTACAGCTTCCCCATTAAGATTGATGGAGTATGAGACAGATGTAATACACTTCATGACCAATTTTCTAGCTTTATCACTGAACCCATACTTGATTAGCGTTTCATTCACAAAGGGCCATTCCAATTTATCATAAGCTTTGGATAAATCCACCTTTAGACCAAAGACACCAGACTTCCCTTTCTTACCGTGTATAGAGTGTAGGAGTTCTTGAACTGCGACTAGGGAATCAGTGATTTGTCTGCCTGGGATGAATGCACCATGATTAATAGAGATCAGCTCACCCAGCAGTGGTCTAATTCTATTGGCAATGATTTTAGCAATGATCTTATATAGAACATTGCAGAGACTAATGGGCCTAAAATCACTGGCCTCTATGGCCTTGCATTTTTTTGGAATGAGAGTGATAAGAGTGTGGTTGGCCCCAGTTGGCAGACAAGAAGTTTTGAAAAAATTGGTAACAAATTGGGTGACTTCAGTGCCTACAATGTCCCAATGCTTTTGCAGGAAGGTTGAGGTAATTCCATCAGATCCAGGTGATTTGTTAGGTGAGAATGCTAAGAGGGTGTCATGGATTTCTTGGGGAGAGGGTAGGTCACAGATTCTTTCATTATCCAAAGCAGAAATGGAATTGACGTTAAGATGAAGGTCCTGAGGAATGGGAATAGGATGGGAAGAAGTAAATAGGTTGTTAAAGTAGTTTATGAAGTAGCTTTGAATTTCCACATGTTTACCTGTCCAATTGGGGGTGTTTGGATCCAAGAGATGTGATTTCTGCATCTTCTATTGGTTGCATGTATATGATAAAATTTGGTACATCTGTCCCCCTCTCTGAACCAGTGGACTTTCGCTCTCTGGCGCCAAAAAGTATCCTCTTGATCAAGGGCCGATTGTAATTCTTTCTCCAGCCTGATTCCTTCTTGCACATTAGCATCAGTGATGGGAAGTGTGCTAATAGTTTGAAGTTTACTTTGAATCCTGCTAATCTGATCTGGAGGACTGATATAGTTGGTGTTTTTTCCATTTTCTGATATGTTTCCTGAGTTGAAGTATCTTAGCTTGGTAGTTCTCAATTAAAGGAGGGCTAGAAGACCATTGAGCTTCAATCAGATTTCTGAACATGGGGTTGGTGAACCAATTAGCTTCCATCTTAAAGATTGAAGAACTACGTTTTCTTCTGAAGCCTGTAGTATGCAATAAGAGTGGATTATGATCACTGGCGACTTTTGGAAGGTGATGAACAGTGGCTTGGCTGAATCTAGCTCTCCAATCACCATTAGCAATGGATTTATCCAGCCTTTCTCTGATATGGAATTTAGCAGACCTGTCATTGGTCCAAGTAAAAAGGGGCCCCTGGAATCCAAGGTCAATGAGCCCCATAGAGAACATGAAGTCTGACAAGGGGGCAACATCCTGGGGTCTGACTTGTGTACCACCTTCTTTTTCCATCTGATCTAACACCATATTAAAGTCTCCAATAATCAGAATTGGTGAGGAGCAGTCCGCCAAGAAGTTCTGAATGTCAAACCCTAATTGTTTCCTGGAGGACAGAGAATTGGGAGCATACACACAGATAACAATCCAAGCATTGTCTCTAAGGCCCTTGTCAATGGTCAATGCCACCCAACTATGTGAAGAGGCTGTCACTATGACATCAAGGTTGTACTTAATTCCACCATAAGCAGATACCTCCAGCTCTCCCACTAGCTTCCTGAACATGATATGTAGTAATGTGTCTAGGATTAGCAAAGTTCTGGAACTGTAGTTTATTGCATTTAGATTCAGAAAGAAAGCACAAATCTGGGTCTAAGGAACGGGTAATCTTGTCCATGAAGAACTGGGTAGGGGCCCCATTCAAACCCCTACTACAATTCCAAGCTAATAGCCTCATTTTGGGGGTTGGGCCCGGTCAAGGCCGGCTGCCTCCGCCTCATTTGGATTGGTTGGTTGGGATTGGAGATGGGCTGGATGATGGACTAGTCTTTGGTGATTTAGCTTTCCTGGTTACCTCTGTGGGTTTGATAGATTGGATATCAATCAAAGAATTGGGGGATTGCAGCAGGTTATGGGTATTCCGGGTGGGCGGGTTCCCCTGCACTGGACTCCAGGTTAGTGATCTGTTTAAGGTTTGTGGGTGTGAGGGTGGAGAGTTGAACTGGTATCCCGTCAGACCTATGGCTGTTGGGGTAGTGGGTTTGTAGTGGGGGTAAGGAAGATTTTTGTCCTGTTGTGAATGTGTGGGACTTTTAGGCACTGGGGTAGGTACACAGGACAAGATATATTGAGATCAGCGGAGTGGGCCAAATGGGGCAGCCTTGTGGAGATTGGTACGAGGCTCATTAAATTGGCCGACACCATGCTCTGGAGGAATGGGGCATTTTGACTTCTCTGGAGTGACCCCCCACGATATCCACTGTATATAGCTGTCAAGTGTCAACTTGGTTTCTGCACAGCCTGCCTGGTGTTCTTTCCCTTTAGTGCTCCTGAATCTGCCAAGACATTCAAACTGGAACTGTACCGATTGCTCCATTTTGTATTTCAGAGTTGGGGATGAAGCCTCCTGAATAAATGTCCTAATCTTCATCAATTTGGAACAGTTATCTTGCTCATGTCCCTGAAAGCCACAAAATGTAGTGCAAAATCTTGGTATCCTCTCATATATAACAGGAAGACTAACCAATCTCTGATCAGAAAGCCTGACTTTAACACTGGTCTTGAGCGGCTGATTAACTTCAAATGCCACCTTAATCCTGGCACAATCACTCCAGTATTCTGTAACTTCAGCTGGAGGCCTGAGGGGGTTGCCAATTTGATCAGCTAGCTTCATAACAGCTGGAACAGTGAGGAATTCCATTGGAATTTCATAAAATCTCACCCACATCTCCACTGTCTGGAGTTTGTAGTCCGTTGGAACACAACTGGGCTTGCCTTTCTCAATGATCACTAGATCATCATTATAGATCGATCCATGGGGTCCTGCGACAGATTTTCTCCAAGTCCTCCAAGAGGGTGAAACGAACTAGAAAGCGGTCATTTGAGTAATTCAAGAATCTCCATGTCCTCAATTTGGATTCCAGACCTTCCCCATCCATTCTTTTCCTATCAGTGAGGATTCTGACAACAAGACTTGAGTTTCCATGAGCTATCATCCTCTGCATCGTCCTTAGTTGTGAGCACAGTGGGGGTTTGATCACCATCATCTGCATGAAGCCCTTCAGAATATCTTCCTCGTGAGGGTTGAGTTGCACCTCCATATCTGAACAACCGAGCTCTGCTCATCACGTTCACAACGCAAAGGACGGAGAAGAAAGGAAGAGCAGTAACTTTACGTGGGGAAGCCCCGCCGGCGCGTAACTGCATATCATATTGATGAGTATGCAAATTAATGATGACTTATAAGTTATAGAGAGGGCATAACCATACATGGCAACCTAGTGTTATGGGTGGGCCCCCTATTTAGCTGTGATTGGGAGCTAGGGCGTACTCTATTTATAAGCAAGATCAACAATGTGAATCCCCGTATAATTGCATACGCGATACAAATTAAGGAAAAGCAACAAGACTTGCAAATTCAATGAAAGTTTGCCACCTCATGACATGGGGTATAATAATACCTCATGTAACTAGGGTTTGCAACACTTGTTTGTTGCAAACTAAAGATTTGCATCAAGTATCTCTCTACAAATTAATTAATTGAGAGAAGAAATTAATAAGACTCTACAAAGTTACACAATCTCCCATCCATCTGACGATTCGTTTTTCCACTCTTAAGTACATGATCTTCAATGATTCTCCCAAAAGAATGAAATGTCGAACTGTTGACACGTATAAGCACTCGTCGTTAAAAATGTTGCACACATAATTTCAAAAATTATTACACTCACTCATCAGAAAGATTTTAAATTCAAGTAGAGTGGTGAATACAGGTAGATCCACAAAGAGAAATATCTTTTTTTATTCAAGTTGGAAAATCCTTACATTTTTAGCTCAAAATCACGGAGTGAGCTTGAAAAAGAAATAAATAAGATTGCATGAAAAATAAATCTATTTAGAGAATATTGGAGGGTTGAAGAAGAGAAAATTAGAGAAGATGGAGAGGAAAAAGAGACAATTGCACCAACGAGTTTTTTATTGCTAAAATAAAAATTATAAATCTATGAAAAATAAAATTACAACTTGAAATCAAACAGAGAAAAAAGAAGAAAATAGCCAAGAGAATGGAGAATAGTGCCGCCCATGTCTCGCCGAGCCTTCAAAGTTCGCCCCACCTCACTGTGAACACCGCCTTGAGAGGACCGAAGTAGAAAATCCACCTTTGAGATGTGGGAAGAAATAAGAAGAGAAGAAGAAAAAGACCTAAAAATTTGAATAGTGAAAAACAGAAACATAGCATTAAAAAGTGAAGAGTAACTTGAAAACTATAAAGAATTAGAAGATGATAAAGAAGAATAAGTTTTATAAGACAGAAAAACTCACAATTTTCATAAAAGGAGCATGGTAAGAAGAAGACAATAAGAGGGAGAAAATAGGGGGAGAACACAGAAAAACGTTGATCGGCAAATAAAAAGAACAGAATAGAGAAGAACAAGCAATAACTTAAAAATCGTGCAGAATTAGAAGATGAGGAAGAATAAGAAATTGAAGAACCCGAGAAAATGAAAAACTTTTGTTTAAGAAGCATGTAGAGAAGAGGAGCAGAAGGGGGAGAAAATTGACGACCTAAAACTAGGAGAAGAAAAAAGGACTAGATCCCCCTTCTAGGTGGCTCGCATGGGCTAATTATAAGAGATCGGGTCACACAGAGGTGGAGATCGACATGGAAGGTGATCGAGGGTTGAGATTTGATGAGAATATGATGGAAGGTGTGGAGAGGAGAGAGACACCCCCCCCCCCCCCCCCCAAGCTAGGGTTTGGGTGGGTTTCTTAATTGAGCGAGATCTCCTCCCTAATTTCTCTCCAAGATAATTCCATAAATATTCTTTCTTATTTCTCCTTCACACAAATATGGCATGACGGCTGCCTTGACTTGGTCAATAAGAGAAGGGAAAGGAGGGCTACATCCTAGAGCTTCCTTGTCCCGGTCCTGTAACGCTTTTGCCCTTGGCCCTTCCAGCAAATGCCAAGAGTGTCCTGCACCCATAATATTTGAATTAAATTTATAGAAAATAATGCTTTGTTCATAAAAACTATATATGAGTACACACAATTATGCAATGGAAAATTAATTCTTATGTCCCTCTACCCCACAAATTAAGTTAATTTGCATCAAAGGGCCGATTCATGTGAGGTTGGGTTTAGCATAGCAATATGAACACTTATCCACTGCCACTACTAATTCTTTGAGTAAAAGCTTGCTCCACACTTAACGTGTGGCAAATTTACACAGAAAACTTTATACATGGATCAAGTTGCCAGATCTTAAATCCGCAACAGACTATGGTATGACTTTGGAAGCTTGAAAAATTAGACAGTGATCTTGGACAATAATAGGGGGACCTACAAGGAGAAGTAAATGATCAGAGGGTCTTGGGATTGGGATCACAAAAAAAATTCTCCGATGTCTAAATCTGATTCAGATAAGAGTCAGAGCAAGAGAGTGAACGATTTGAGACCACTTCCCATAGGTGGTGGGTCTAGACTATATATACCTCTTGTTGAAAGGTCTTCTCTGAGTTTTACATGGGTCGGACCTCCTAACTGATCTCATGCAATATGGTAGTAGGTATGGCCATGGTCGTGGGCCTCTGTGCTGCTCATGATAAAGCTCTCTATACGTAGGATGTAGAGGGTCTACGTCGACCATACATGAACTATCTCACTGGCCATGCGCGAGGGTGTTCTTAAGTCGCCTCCCTGTACATTCGCCATGCCATAGCATTGACACCGGAGGTCTGGGGGTGACATGAGATGCACACATCACGCAAGAGTTGTGGCAGGCCATACCCCTGAGCATAAGCGCAAAGAGGTGTTCGACGTACATAGGTAGACTGCATCAGACTCTGAGGCTCCATTTCCCAAGTCTATAGAGTAGTTTTATCAAGTAGGAGTGTCTCCCGCTTCACTTCCATCGAGTTAAGACTTCGTCAGATTGAGAACCTATCAGACTAAGTACCTTTTTTACTATATCGGGACAAAGTCTATCAAGCTAAGACTTGCCAAGGTCAGGTGTACGTGGAGTGTGGGTCAAGTTAACTTCCTATCTTAGTCTATGTCAAGGCTTTAGCTTGTGAGTTTCACTGTTGACGTGGGCTACCCTTCCGATGTCGGCGCCAAAATATGTAGGAGCCTTTCCTTGGGGTGGCAGATCAGGTGCCAATGACACTTTGTGAACCCCGTTTGATAACTAGATCTCTAATAGTTGGACTCTTATTTGATAACTGGACCTTCACCTTTTGAGCCAAACTTACTAATTGGGCTTTATGAATTGGGTTAAGGGCCGAAATTTCCCCTTTCATGTTTATAAGGGATCAACAAGTCTTTTGGAATATATAAAACAACCCAAGAAAGTGCATGTAGGACGAACATTATGTTAAAAGTTTCTTGTTTTGTCTTTATTTTCTAAATCATCTTATGTTAATTAGTAAGTTTACTCCATAAGTTTGGTGTGTATAGTAGATTTTTATGCTACAAACATGAGGCTTAGCAAGAATATTTTGGAGGGCATAACCTAATTAAAGAGTCCGGAAGATGGATCTTTATCAGTACCGATGCAAGGTTCGAGTACTCTTAACATTATGCTACGTAATTGCTCTTCACTTGCTTGGATGGGTCGACGACATGGCAAACCTTGCATGCCGACATGACCGACCCCAGCAGCCCCCCCATTCCACCCCGCCTTGGCTTTGCTTCCGCCATCACAATCCCACGACCAGAACTTCTTCTGATGGACGACGAAGCTAGCAACGGCGCCGCAGCCGGACGCCCTGTCCCGAAGAGGCGCCATGCCTGGCCGGCGCCGGCGCCATGCTGGGCCGCGACGCGCCCGGATGCTGCCCTGCCAGCTTCGTCCAGCTGCCTCCCGCTGTCCCATTGCCGGCTAACCCTGACGCTCCGGCTGCCGCTGCTACCGTGGCTGCTGCTCCTGCTGTCTCTGGAGGCCAAGAGCCCCGGTGCCGAGAGGGCCCGATGTGGGCGTTGTCCGTTGGGGAACAGGACGGTGCATGGCGAGCTGAATGGAGCTGCTGAACTGTGAAACTCGAAATCGTCGCCGGTGGGGCGGGACCGGACGGGGGAATTCCTCACGCTGCCCTTGCCCGGCTGCAGCAAGCTGGCGAAAGAGATGGTCTCCTCGCAGTCTTCCTCCTTACTGTTGGATAAGGTGCTGGCCATGGCTTCAAGAGAATAAGAGAGAGAGAACGAGTATTTGTGCTTGCACCAACATACTACCATACAAACCTTTATAATAGCCTCCTTGGGATATCCGACGGGGGTGATCAGGACGAGGTGCGCATGGGGATAGCCGGCGATGTCGCATTAGTTGGTGATCGCAACTCGCAAGGCGTCAACTAATCCGCGGGCGAAGCAACCAATTTAGACTCTTCTCCGACCGACTCGAACCCAAGATACTATTTGAAGAAAAAATTTAATGTCAAAGTTCATATTTTATAGAATTATTTAATGATGAAAAGAGTGAAAATATTATGGTACATTATTGGTTATTAGGTAAAAAAAAATTATAATGGTCAACTTTCGATCTTTTAGGAAATGAATTATAAATATTGATAAAAAAGCAATTTTAAACTTTATATTCCTGCCATTAATTAGTTCAAGTCTTAAAGCATTCGTAGTACATTCTCTCCTTAAATGAGAAGAAGACCATTGTGAAGTCATGGAATTATAAGCATATGCTTTCCTCTCTCCATTGTGGTTCTTCGTTGGCGTTATTCTACACAGGTCAAATGCTTTAATTATGATACATTCATATTAAGCAAGGTGAAATTGGAACTTCTCTTTTCTCTTTATCACCCTTGTGCGTGTTTTCATTTTGGTAAGTTTTCCACTACTCTTGTGCATGTTTTCAATATCATGTTAAAATAATAAATCATAAAGAAAAAAATAATTAACCGAGTATTACCGCGTTAATTCTCAAATCATTATTGGAAAGACATGGAGATGCAAATGATAGTGATACGTATAGACAACTACCAATAATGATTTTAATCAGAAAGACAATTTACCAACTGAGATGATCAACCAAAAAAATAATACCAATAATGATTTTAGTTTTTGTAATATTCTGCAATTAATTTTTACATATATATTCAATACACTACAAGAAATCTTAGCTCTGCCTATGAAAGTAGCTTACGGTTCAGTATATTTGTAAGCTATTCGTATGGATAGACATACCTATACTTACTGACTGTACATGTCGTAAGTATATCAGACGAACTTTGTTCTTAAACTTTTAAGATATGTCTATCCCTATGACGTGATACTGTAAGCATATAATGTTATCATATATTGTGGACATCTAAAAAATGCAGCAGACCTGCATGTGCCAGCCCGATTTCTCCAGAAGCAAAAAAACCCACTAAAAAAACACTAAAGGGTCCCCTAAACAGGCCCACTCCATGAGGCCCATTTACCCCATGTTGGGAGGTCATTTTAGGCCACCCTTTACCTCCCCACTACAGGTACAAAAGCTGCTGTGGCAGCATGGGCAGGGCGGCTACCGTTTTTTTTCCTTCACACCCCCCTTGCCACCCAGGCGCAGGAGAGGCCAGAGGACTGTTCTGGAAGGCGGTTCTGAAAGGGAGCAGAGCGCTCCTTCCTTGGTCGGCTGCTGCCTCCTCTCTTCCACGGGCTGCACTAGAGGAGGAGAAGAAGTACAGAGGAAGAGGAGAAAAGGAGGAGAGGAGGCTCTTCTCAGCCAGATCCTCTGGTCTGCTGCGTCAAAGGAGGAGCAAGAAGCTTGCTGAGGAGAAGAAGAAGGTTGAAGAGAGAGAAGGAGGAGGGGACTGCTACGGCAGTCCCCATGTTCTATTCTTTCTTGATATTTGTTTCTTTGCCCTTTCTCCTCCATGCCTCATGTAACCTTCCCACATCAACAGTGAACAGGATCCTTTCCCAATTTCCCCTGTGTGCATGGCATCTGATCCGTTGGAGATGGATGACTAAAGTTGCTCTTGAATACTTGCTTTTAATGTTGTTTAAATCTGGCTTTTGTACAGAACCGAAGTGGCTTTTCCCCCTTTCCTTTTCTCCCCTCTTGATGTGTCTCGTTCCTCATTTGTTTTTTTTTAAGTTCTGCACTTTGTTTGATTTGGGTAGTGGAAAAGACTACTTAATGTCTTATTTCACCCCAAGAGAACCATAATTGAGGTCTTTTTTTTGGTGTTTGAATGCCATAAGACATGACAACAGGGAGATCATGCCAAATACCTCCCTGACCTTCCCGGTTTGGTGTTTTGATGTGTGAAGTTATACTTTGTTTAGCTTATTTCCTTCTCTTCCATCTGCCTTCTCGTACTCTAAATTAAACTAAGTTGAGTAAGGAAAGGTGGGGGGCTTGCCATTGCCATGCATGGCTCTCCATCCTTCCCCCTTCATCTCATCTTCAAGAAAACTCAGAGCCCCTTGTTTATTGCCCTTTTTTTATCATACCGAGGTTTACAGGTTTTCGGGTTTAGGGAGAATGAGCAGGGCAACTTAATGCCCGAACCTCATCCCCATTCCTGGTGCATTCACACCATCCTAAAGGACCCCAAAAGGCATCTCCCCTCTCCTCCTCATGACCAAATCATGCTGGGGATGATCCCCTTTGGGCTGTCCCAGACCCTGCCGGATCGCTTTTCGAAGCCGCTTTGAACATGAACTGTCGGACTGCCACTGACTGGGTCTGATCCGACTTCATGGGCTTGTTCTTTATGTCCCAAGGGTTCTGTCCCCCAAATTCGAGGCTCAGACCCTTCACGGATCTTGAGAACGAAGCCCCGGAAGTGCTGCCGGATCGCTTTGCGGAGCCGCTTTGAACATGAACTGTCGGACTGCCACTGACTGGGTCTGATCCGACTTCATGGGCTTGTTCTTCATGTCCCAAGGGTTCTGTCCCCCAAATTCGAGGCTCAGACCCTTCACGGATCTTGAGAACGAAGCTCCGGAAGTGCTGTCGGATCGCTTTTCGGAGCCGCTTTGAACATGAAGTACCGGATTGCCATTGACTGGGCCTGATCCGACTTCATGGGCTTGTTATTCATGTCCCAAGGGTTCTGTCCCCCAAATTTGAGGCTCATACCCTTCACGGATTTCAAGAACCAAGTCCCGGAAGTGCCGCCGGATCGCTTTTCCGTGCGGCTTTGAACATGAAGTGCCGGATCGCCGCTGATTGTGCCAGATCCGAGTCCACGGATTGGTTACTTATATCCCAAGGGTTCTGTCCCCCAAATTTGAGGCTCAGACCCTTCACGGATTTCAAGAACCAAGTCCGGGAAGTGCGCCGGATCGCTTTTCCGTGCGGCTTTGAACATGAAGTGCCGGATCGCCGCTGATTGTGCCAGATCCGAGTCCATGGATGGTTCCTTATATCCCAAGGGTTCTGTCCCCCAAATTTGAGGCTCAGACCCTTCACGGATTTCAAGAACTAAGTCCCAGAAGTGCCGCCGGATCGCTTTTCCGTGCGGCTTTGAACATGAAGTGCCGGATCGCCGCTGATTGTGCCAGATCCGAGTCCACGGATTGGTTCCTTATATCCCAAGGGTTCTGTCCCCCAAATTTGAGGCTCAGACCCTTCACGGATTTCAAGAACCAAGTCCCGGAAATGCCGCCGGATCGCTTTTCCGTGCGGCTTTGAATATGAAGTGCCGGATCGCCGCTGATTGTGCCAGATCCGAGTCCACGGATTGGTTACTTATATCCCAAGGGTTCTGTCCCCCAAATTTGAGGCTCAGACCCTTCACGGATTTCAAGAACCAAGTCCCGGAACCGCCGGATCGCTTTTCCGTGCGGCTTTGAACATGAAGTGCCGGATCGCCGCTGATTGTGCCAAATCCGAGTCCATGGATTGGTTCCTTATATCCCAAAGGTCCTGCCCCCCAAATTTGAGGCCCAGACCCTTCACGGATTTCAAGGACCAAGTCCTGGAAGTGCCGCCGGATCGCTTTTCCATCCGGCTTTGAACATGAAGTGCCGGATCGCCGCTGATTGTGCCAGATCCGAGTTCATGGATTGGTTCCTTGTATCTCGAGGGTTATGTCCTCAAAATTTGAGGCTCAACCCCTTCATGGATTTCAAGGATCAAATCCCCAAAAGCCTACTGTATCGCTTTGTCGCACGGTTTTGAGCATGAGGGGTCGGGTAATCAATACCTAGACCCTATCTGAGCCCATGAGTGGCGTCCATATGTGTTAAAAGTCTTGCTCCCCCGATTGGATGCTATGATGCTTTACGGATTTCAAGAACTATGCGTGAAAAGGGTTACCGAATCGCTTAAGCCTAAAAAACTGTGATGATACGGCAGGTCCGATTCAGCAGGGCCGATCCGGCAGGACCGATCCGGCAGGGCTCCCTGCTGATTCATTTGAATAGTATCCCTGTCGTATCACATGAACAGTACCCTTGCCGATTCGCCCTTGCCGTATCGTTTTGGCTGCTGAATCGCTTTGTTTGCCGAATCAGATGGGTTGTGCATGACGATGTTTGAGCATTCAAATGACCAAATGACTTCAAATCATAAAAAAATTAATGACAACCAAAGCATATCAAATTTCTTGCATTCCCAAATATAAAAAAATTGCACAATAGACAAAAGAATAAATAAATGAGCATGCAAATTGACCTTAAAGGATGAATGGCACATACACACATCAAAAATCTCTTGCAAATTTGACTGCAATCTTGTAGTTTTATTTTGCGCCTTTTATCGGATGTCCCGACTTAGGCCATAAGACCTTCTATTCTGGCGATTAATCAAGGGTTTTCTCTTTCTAAAAAGAGATGTAATTAACGTCGTTGCGTTCAGGCAACGGCGGGATCTTGGTTCAGGACCCGACACTCACTTTCGTTTGACGAAGTCAAACGGTGCACACAATAGACTCAAAGTCCTCCGACTCTCGAAGGCAGAGCATTTATTGTCACCTCGGTGACTGGCATGCCCGCGCTGTGCGAATTGCCGATTCATCTCACGTCGTCATGGCTCGCGTAGCATTCGATGGGGTTTGGATTAGCAATAAGCATGCATCCATGAGAACATGAGAAAACATGATAAATAGAATTATGAATTTTAATAATTCCATTTCCACATATATATACCTACGGAGTTTGATACAGTAAATATATAATCAAATATTATTTTTAACATTGGGCGCCCATCGAATTAAGGCCTCCGCGCGAAGATTGAAGGGGAAAAAAACCCCTCATTTTCTTTGCCTCCACTCCCTCCTGTTGGCAGCGACGAAAGGGCAAGCAAGCAGCGGCTCGTAGGAGATTTGCAGCGGCAGCAGGCGGCGGCGTCGGCAGGCAGCGTACCCATAGAACACTCGCGGCGATGGCAGGCAACGTCCGCACTGGAGAAGACTCGCGGCGGCAGCAGCAGGCAGCGTCCGCAGTGGGGAAGAGCTTACGGCGACGTCTATAGGCAGCGTTCCCGCAGAAGACTTGCGGCGACGGCAGGCAGCGTCCGCACTGGAGAAAACTCGCGGCGGCAACAGCAAGCAGCGTCTGCAGTGGAGAAGAGTCGCGGCGGCAGCAGGCAGCGTTCGTACCCTATCCCTCTCTCGCACGTAAGTACATTATTATTCACACTCGATTTGGGGACTTGTCGGCGGGGTGGGGGTAGGCGATCACCAGATTGGTGATTGGGAGGTGGAGGGGGCGCCGACAGGGCCGGGGTTGGTGGTAGACGTGAGGGGGAGTCAGATTGTGAGGGAGATGGAGGAGATGACCGGCGGGGAGGAGGTGCGACGACAAGGGATGCTGTTGGATTGAGGGGGGAGGGGTGTGCTGCTGGTGGTTTGTGGGGGGGTGGGGGAGGGGGCAACGTATTGGGGGGAATGGGGTCGCCAGACTGGGCATTGGGAGGGGGATGGAGGGGATGACCGGCGGGGAGGAGGTGCGGCGATAGGGGATGCTGTTGGGAGATGTTGTTATTGTTAGTGTAGGATATATGTTGTTATTCTTATATTCTCCTGGTCGTGGTCTTTGGATTGATGAATAAGGGAACTTGTCTAGGCAGAAATTGTAAATTTTTTCTTTGTATTCTCCCTGATCTTGGGTATCATTATCTTCATATTTTGCCTGAAAATTTTAAAACCCTTTGGTCACTAGTAGCATTTCATGCTGTTAACGTTTAGATGTCAAACAATTGTATGCAACATATATGCATATTTTAATGCTTATAAGAATCCATTTTTGCAGGTCCACTTTAGAAGTTGTCCTGCAGATAGCTTGACTCTCAGTGATGGTGAAGAAAGTGTGAAGTGGAGCTTCATCAATTCCTTAAAAGAGGTTTGTGCCTGAGGACAACATATGGCATCTCTTATTCATGTGGATGTCCATTTGTCATGCACTAATTTGAATTTCAGGTAGTCATTTGCATAAAATTTGATTGCTTTGTGTGCAACCTTTTTATAGTGTCAGGCATCCAGTTTCAGTCCTGCCTTTGTTATGCAGTTAAAAATAGTAACTGAAATGGGGTTGTCTGGACGTTAGAAATATGGAGTGCTGAATTCACAATTCTTAAATATATATAGCATAGAAGGTTGGTCTTTTTCCTTTGTATGTCTCTAGTAGCCATGTGAGAATCATAGCAGTCAGCTGTGTTTGAAGTATACCTCATTCCCATCCAAATAGTAGTCTTTGTCAATGCTATACAGTGTACTTTCCAACCCACTCACCATTTTATCAAAATAGTTCTAAACATAATTGGCAGTGTTTCCATGTCTATCTTCGACTTAATTGTTTTTATGACCAAGACAAAAAAAAAAAATTGTTCTGGTTGCTTACCTTATTTTTTTCCCCTTTTAATCCATGATGGGGGGGATGGGGTCACCAGACTGAGCATTGGGAGGGGGATGGAGGGGATGACCGTACATAGATTGGTCTTTTTTTTTCTTTTTCTTTTTTCTGGTTGTTTTCCTTATTTTTCCCCTTTTAATCCTTGATGGGGGCATGATGAAGCCCCACGTACTCTACCTTGTCATGTCGTTAGACAATTCATTGGAAATCTTGCAACATTTATAGTATGCTGATTATAATGTAAATGAGACTTTTTTTTTGTAGTGAGACGTTATGGATTGGAGTTGGATGGATAAATTGAAGAATACACGGGAATATATGTAAGGCCCTCGAATTTTGTTGCTTTATTTCATGTGTGGATATTTCATGCTTGTGTGTGCATGTATGTAAATATCTACGTACGTATTAGCTAGTGATACTTATGTGTGAATGTGTGTAAATAGGTTATAAATATTGTATGTTTGCATGTGTGATGGTGTGTATACAATACCACATATATTGCATGTATAGATATATATACATCGTACGCATGGTTTCTGCATGTTTTGAAGTTCTGGCCGAATGGCCAATTGGTGTCAACATGGTGGACGTCCATGATAGTCAACGTCCATATCGTTGGACGTTAATACTTAAATAAACGGTCGTCGATGTGGACGTTAATATCACTGAAATGCATGCGCTGCAGACCCCGAAATTCAGGGGGCAAGCTACCTCAACCATTGGGGAGACGTCCCCAACGGCTCTCAAGCCTTCACATCAAGTACCCCTGCGTGAGTTGAGAGGTCTCTCTCCTATAAACAAACCACTCTATGCAACCCAAAGACCTTCTCTTGGCTCTTTGCAAGGAGAAGGAGAGAAACCCTAAGCCCTGTGAGAAAACCTAAGCTTTGAGAGCTCAGATCCGACGGTTTGGAGCTTCATCCGGCGATCTACAGCGACTAGAAGCTAGCTTGAACATAGGAGGAGGCTTCCCCGACCTCGGACTAGAAGCTACAACACCACAGAGACGGAGAGAGAAGGTGTTTTGGAGGCTTCTTGGGACTGCCTAAGGAGAGCTTCAACAGCAACTTTGATCCTTTTGGAAATTTTACAAGAGGCAAGTAACCCACCCACTTCGTCCATGTATGTGTTTAGGAGGTTTCTATCATTTTTATGAGATTTTATCGTGTCCTGGATTCCCCATTCTTCTTGTATTTGGAGCTCGGTCTGTCTTTTTGCACAGACCAGAACTTGACGGCAAGATCCCTTGCCGTCAAGCTCTTCGATTAGCGGCCAACGATATTTCCGTTAATCTCCTTTAACGGCGAGACTGTGCCGTTAAGTTCTTCAGGACAGAACAGTGAGTTGTTCTCTCTCCTATATGATAAATTTCCGATGTGTTTTCGCATGAGGATATATTGTAAACACTATATGTTATGTAATATGGTTAATGGAATGTGTTTGTGAGACTTTTATACTTTTCTGTGATTTATCTAAATTGTTAGAATTATGTAAAATGCATGTGAAATGAAGATCATGGGTATGGTAGCTTACTATTTGCATGATCCATGTGTAATTTGACTTCCATACAATTCTAGATGATGTAAATGCATGACAGTCCATGTCCCGAAAATTTGGGAATTTTTCCATGATTATGAAACTTGTTATAATTTCTGTATTAGAAAATAGAGAGCATGCCTAGATTGTTTTAAAACTTCGGAAAATTGCATGTTGTGCAAAAATTTTGGAAAATTTTTTTGTGACCTTATGAATGATAGATACAGACCTGTGAACGGTCAAATCGAACATTCATGTTATGTTCCTTGATAAATTGAATTATAAATGGCATGAGATTGAATGTTTTAATTTCTGTAAATGTAATATGACTCAGAAAAATATGAAAATTGCATGTGTGATCATAAACCTGAAATTAGTCTGTGGTTAATTCTCATGCTATTTGATAACTGTAGAGTGCTCTATGAAATTTCCATGCGAAAACGAGTGTTCAACGCATGCTAATATGAACATGGTTGATTATGTATGTTTCAACATGATTAGTGTAAGGTACTGAATGTTTGATTTCTGTCAGCAGTAGTATCATGAATAGGAAAACAGAGCCATGTGTATAAGTGAGAGAATGTAAAGACATGTGTATATCATGTGTAATATGTGTGTTAAAATCGGAATGTGTAATGTGTAAGAATGTGCCATGTGTGACACTGCTTCCATAGAGGGCCGTGGAACCGTACCATGAAAAAGTCCCTATGGGAAGGTTCAATGTGTTAAGATCCTAAGGGCATTAGGATGAAATCCTGGAGGTGGACAAGTACCACTGGTTAGGGTGGAGACTTGTTCTCCCGGTCTGCGCAGTCTAAGAGTCGTCATTGTGTTGCCTAGGTGACGTCTATGTGTTATGTGTATGTGTATGTGATGTGTCCTTCTAATGGTGGTTTGGACTATGTGTCACGGCACTAAATTGTGAAATGTGAATGTGAATATGTGTAAATTGTGTAATGTGAATATGTGTAAATATGTAATGTGTAAAAAGAGAACTACATGAATGAGTAATTGTGCAAACATGTGAAACCAATGCGTTAGATTGTGAAATTGTGATCCATGATATGTTAATGGGAAATAATGTTATAACAACAACCTAATGTGTTTATGATGATGTTTTATAGATGTAAAAATATGTAGAATCCATGATAGGAGTAGGTCTCAATTATGTGTGAACAAATCCATGTTAAATTGTTATCATGTTGTAGTATAATCGGGAATGTAGCTCTCATGCGAAGGGATGTGAATTGCTAAATCCATGTCAAAACAGCAACCTTAAAGTGTATGAAATGATAGTGTGCATGTGTAAGAATGTGTAGAAACCATGATAGGAATGTTTCCTTTTATGCATGTGAGAATCCCATGTTAGTTGCTATCATGTTGTAGCTTAATGTGATTGAATGAGAAGTAAGCATGTGATAGAATATTTATTTTGGAATGTCTTAAGTCATGTACCATATGTTTTAAATTTTGTAGAAATACCATGATATGTTGTCTCTTATCAATGTTCAAGCATGCTATATGTTTGCTTCGTGAATTGGAATGTAGAACCTACTGTGATGTATGCATGAATGATGTGTATGGAGTTATTTGCTGAGTCTTTTAGACTCACTCCTTGCTTCGGCGTACATGTTTAGTTGGTGACCCGACACCTTTGGAGGAGACAGTGGAGGTGACTCCGAGTGTGGCGAGAGTAGTTGGTGGAGTCGACGTTGTGACTTTTGCTTTCATAGTACGTAATGAGGCATTGTAATAGAAATATTATGTAATTGTGGACGAGCATGTAATCTGATTTTAGCATTTTATTTATGTGGACTTTAGTTCTCTTTAAAATTGTTATTTGAACATGTATGTTAATGTGGGTGATGAAATGAAATGACAAGTAGTTTTTTACTTTTGCTACTCTGTATCTATTTTATGAGCATCTCAGCCATGTGTACTAGTGTTGGGTAAATGTCCCACTGTGACGTGACTCACTATACGACGTGGATTGGTATAATCGTACGGTATAAGGAGGGTCGTCGCAGAGATTGGTATCAGAGCAACCAGTTGAGATTGCACATGAAATATATATAAGTCATCATCCCCATTACATGCTAAGTCTACATAGGAATGTCCACATGTGTAGAAAACATTAATAATGAGTGGAAAATAGATAAGAAAAGTGGTTAGGAAATTAAATAACGTAGTTCTAATTAGTGGCTGGAATTTATTGCAGCCATGGCTTCGAGAGGTAGACGTGGTGGTGTGCCTGCTCGTGAGGGCGAGCAGAGGCGTGAGGAGCAGGCGAAGCAGCAGGCCCCGACACCACATGGTCCTGTACTTCCCCCACCGCCGCCTGTGGATTATGGAGTGTTCATGCAAGGTTTGGTGCAGGCCATGCAGACGCAGGCCCACACCCAGGCTGCACTCCAGGCTTAGTGGAGGCTCAGGTTAGCATATTCAATCAAAGTGTGTAGTCTTTTATTTAATTGTATGATGTTATGTTGAAGGTGTATTATTTGTTGTTTGATGTAGCAGGCTCAAGTTCCAGCTCAGGACCATGGTGGACCTCCATCATGGAAAGATTAAGAGGATGTTGCCACCCTTTTAAGGGGGAGAGCGATCCGTTACTAGCAGAAAGCTGGATGAGGGAGATCGAGAAGATCTTCGGGCTATTAGGTGTGCGGACGATGATAAGGTTACTTTAGCCACCTATATGCTACAGGTATGCGCTGGTTTATTTGTTTATATTCCCTGTTAAGTTGAAGTTGTTTAGTTGGTGCTTATGAAGGTTATGTTACATGAGAGAGCTGATGTGTGGTGGGCTTCATTAATGCGTACCCGGTTCGAGGACGGCGCTATTGAGGTTGCTTGGGACGAGTTCGTGAGGCTCTTTCGGGCCAAGTTCATCCCTGAGCATATCCAGGACAGGATGGAGCAGGAGTTCCTCTCCTTGACTCAAGGCCCCATGACCGTGCTCGAGTATGAGGCCAGGTTTGCAGAATTATCTAAATATGCACCTCATATCGTGACAGATGAGCGCATGAAAGCAAAGAAGTTCGTGATGGGCCTGAAGCCATCACTGAGGACGAGGCTAGTGGCATTTGATCATACCTTGGACGAGGCACTTAGTGCTGCTTGTAGACAGGAGGGCGAGATGCAGCAGTATGTCGAGGAGAAGAAGGCTTCGCAGAAGAGGCCTGCAGCTACGTTCCAGTGGCAGGACAGGAAGAAAGCAGTGTACTAGGCACCGCAGCGTCCAGTAACAACCAGCAGTGCACAGGTATCTTCTCAACGTTCCCCTGGTGTGAAGAAGGAGTGTCCCCATTGCGGGAAGACACATGGTGGTACGGAGTGTTGGATGATTGTGGGGAAATGCTTGAAGTGCGGAAGCAGCGACCACAAGATCAAGGATTGTCCGAGACTTCAACAAGGAGTCCAGCGTGGAGCGCCAGCCCCAGCAGTGATAGCAGCAGCAGCGCCAGCTACAGGAAGACCAGGAAGGCCTCGAGCCCCAGCTCGAGTGTTTGCTCTAGCACGAGAGGATGCCGAGCAGGCGGAGCATGTCACCGAAGGTACGATTTTACTTCTAGGTGTGCATGCTCGAGTTTTGTTTGATACGGGTGCCACTCACTCGTTCATTTCTGAGCGGTTCGCTAGGCAGTTAGCTCTAGAGTCAGACATAGAGTCTGAGTAGTTAGAGGTCTCTTTGTCTGTGCACACACCTGCGGGTACGGTATCGACTAGGAAGTGCATTCCGTCGTTACCTGTGTGCATTGAGGATAGAGTCCTAGAAGGGTGTTTTTCTTGCTAAAGATGAAGGACTATGATGCTATCTTGGTTGGATGGCTAGAGGAGCACTATGCGTTAGTAGATTGTTGTGGAAAGAGGATTGTTTTCCGCATTCCTGGTGAGGATGAGTTCTCTCATCCCTTGCCAAGGAACTTGGCGGGAAAGTTGGTTATCTCTGCCATGAAGGCGATGCGCATGGTAAACAAGGGTTGTGACGCTTTTCTTGCCAGCGTGGTGTTAGTACATGAGGCTGATGAGTCACCTACTCTTGCAGAGATCGAGGTAGTGCAGGACTTTCCAGACGTCTTTCCTGATGATTTATCTGGATTGCCACCGAATAGAGAGATAGAGTTCACCATAGAGTTGCTTCCGGGCACCTCTTGTGACGGATCGCCTCGGTCAAGCCCGTTAAACCGATAACGTACTTGATCCGAGTCCGCCTCCCGCGAACGGCCAAGCCTCGCAAGGGATACCAAACCACAGTCCATGTAAACATAAAGGAACACACCACATTTCATATATATTCACAAGTTTACATAGCCAAATTTCCACAAAAACTAAAAAGAAGTAAAGAGCCTGGGGCATACCCCGAGGTACAACTGAAGAAAGTAAACAACTACAAAACTACACTGTGAAGCTACTCTGCTGGAGGTGCTGACCCTGCACCGCTACGACGCGGTCCAGAACTGGACGCGGACGAGAGACGTCCTCCTCGCTCTCACCTGAGGGGGGTAGGGGTGAGCCTCTCTAGTCACTGGCTCAGTAGGGAACTCCCCAAAAACCAAGCGAAACAAACACCACGAGTACGATAGTAACAACACCAATAATTAATATAACAGCTAAGCAGGTAAGTAAAGCTGTAAAAGTACTCACCGTCTGCCGACTACGAGAAAACAACAATAATAATTAAACGGCAAACCAGTATAGGTGTACAAGCTAAAGTAGAGACAGCCAACACGAGCCACGTGAACTGGTTCGCGACACCAGAAACTGACTCGGACAACTAACACAGGTCTATCTCTCAGTCTCGCAGCCACGGACGAAAGGTCCAGCTGCCGCTCCACGTAAAAAGGTCAAGCAACTGTGGAGACACACTAAACACCACCACCTGCAGACCACACGGTCACAGGCCCATGCCTGGCACCTCCAGAGACCCTGGCCTGGGCTCGCTAGAGTGAGGCACTGGAAAAGGACTAGCTGGGGTCCAGTACGTCTACTGGTGTCCGTACCCCCAACTACGAGCGCGCTACAAGTGACTAAAAACAAACACAAGTGTCACTGTCCCACTGTCATCTTTCCTCAGTCGGACGTACAACTCTAACACAAGAGTGAGGGTGTCCAGGTCAGACGACACAGACCTCGACGGTACAGCACAAGTACCGGGACAAAGCCCCGAGCTAACAGCCTGGCTCACAAAGAACCTGGGGCACCCAACTGGAGAGGTAACCACAGTAGGCGTCGTACTACTCGCCACGTACACAGAACCACGTGCGCGGTCACACACAAACCAGTGAAACCCCACGTAAACCACAAGTAACCACTGGTCCACTACACGTGCCAACTGACTCGCGGCACAACGCACAGTCACCGAAGTAAAAAACTAATACACACCTTGTATGCTAAAACCTAAACCAAGTGCACTTAGTGCACCTCATGCGTTAACACACATGCATTATCGATAATTATTGTACTTAGTCATTTCTGCTCAAATAGAAGTAGGCGGCCACATCGATTGCCGCTTACTGGGAGTCAACGACAAGGTTCCTGGCCGTTAATGTAACGACCTAGAACCCGCATTACCAGTAACAACCGGTAACTCGATTCTGACCCGCTAACCACGAGACAAGCTCGGAAGGGTAGGAATTTAAGAGTCGAGGAGACTATATGTAAGAAGATACACACCATGCAAAGCAGTAAAATTCCACTATATGAACATATCATATACAACTCAGAGTCTGAGACAAAGTACATAGTAAGAAGTACAACAAAAAGGTACAACTCACTGCAGCTAGGGAGCACCAACACCGGAGTGGCTAGACTCGCCTGGAACGGGAGTCGACGAAGACCCACCTAAAAGGGAAGGGAGTGAGTTCTAAGAAAGGACCCAGTAGGGAAAAGTAACCCCACCGGTAACAGTCTAAAGTGCGGAAAGTTAAAAAACAGAAAGTAAGTACACGTCGCACCACACAAAACTGTAAAACACACGGCTCAGTAACACACACTCACACACACAGCAAGTAGGACTCAGCTAGGGTCTGTGGCTCGGCGTCCCGTCAACACAGAGGCTCTCAACCCCAGCCACGTGTGCACACTACAGACGCTCTCTCTCGCGTCTGGTCCACGACCGGTTTTTCCCCTACGCTGACCCTAGCGGTAGAGAAGGGGCTCCACGGAGACCGGCTCAAAACCACCACAAGGAGTACGCACAGGACAGAGTCGCACTCGAGTCCCGGCTCACTAGCGGAGGACAACCACACGCTAGTCGTCTAGACGGAGTCGCACCCACGCCTAGGTAACACAACAGAAACGGGTAACGGTAACGCAACGCGCGTACAACAGACGGAACACACTCAACGTCTGAAACCCCGTACAGTAAGTAAACACCTCGTGCCACAAACAACTACTACTATGCACAGGCGGAGTCACACTCTAAGCCGGCCCATATGTGTATAGGGCGGACATCACATGTCAATCGCCTCTAATCACACAGCTTAAGTCTGCTGGGAGACAGGATATAAACGGCCACATCGATTTCCGCCAACAGGGGTAAACGGCAACCCTCATGTCGTAAAGAGGAACTAAACGGCAATCGACCTTGTCGTTTAATCACCCCTGAAGATCTCAACGTCAACAGATGTGGACGTTGATATCTTCAGTCCCCCATACCCAGAACTGAACCGAATCAGTCCCAATGGGCAGAAACACTAAATAACATTCTGACTGATGGAGGGAAACACATCCTCACTCAGTTACACTACCAGAACATCTAAACTAAACATTCTAACACTTAGATTATCAAATTACCCAAATCCCGGCATGATACAACCCAAACCCTAAACCATAAATTACACCCAATTTGCTTAATTGGACATGCTGGTTGCTGGGGAGGGTTATAGGGGTTAAGTCCCTACCTCAGAACGCCTTAAGAATCCCCAAACAGCCACCAATCGCGCCGGATCTCCCCGAAGACTCCGGCGAATCACGCCAAAACCTTGCGAATCAAGAAAGGCTAAGGTGGAAGGAAGGAGAGAAAAGGAGAAGAAGGAGCTTTGCTCTCGGGCTGCCCTATTCAACAGGACTGGTTAGTCGACGTCAACATCAATGGCGCCAACTGAACCGCCTACAGATTAACGTCCACATAGCTTGTCGTTGAGTTCAAGCGCAGACGTCCACATCGCTGGACGCTACTCAGACTCAACGGCAAGCCCTGGCCGTCAACTACACAGGACCTCACAGACCCAATAAGGATCCACTAAAGACCCGAGACCTTACAGCTCTCCCCCCTTAAGGAATTTTGCCCTCAAAATTCAAACAACACAAGGAAAGAAAACTCACCAAAGAGGTACGGAAAATGCTCGCGCATTTCGTCCTCCGCTCCCATGTCGACTCACCACGGAGTGCCGCTGCCACGCAACACGAACTAAAGGGATTGCCTTGTTCCTCAATCTCTGAACTCGGCGATCCTCAATGAGCAACGGAAACTCTGGTACAGTCAACACTGGAGTCACCTCAGACCACTCTGCACTCTGCAGAACGTGAGACTCGTCAGAAAGATACCTCCGAAGCATCGACACGTGAAACACGTCATGCACTGCTGCCAACTCTGACGGAAGCTCAAGTCTGTACGCCAAACTCCGACACGCTCAGAAATGGTAAAAGGCCCAATAAAGCGAGGACTCAACTTCCACGCTTACCGAACCTCACCACTCCCTTCATAGGAGACACACGAACAAAACATGGTCTCCTACCTGAAACTCGAGCGGTCGTCTACGCTGATCTGCATAACTCTTCTGCCGACTCTGAGCTGACTGAAGCCTCTGTCTCACAAGCTGAACTACCTCAATGACTGCTGAACCAACTCCGGCCCCGTGACAACTCGTTCGCCAACCTCGAACCAGTCAAGAGGAGTGCGACACGGTCGTCCGTACAAAGCCTCATATGGTGCCAAACCGATACTGGAGTGATAACTATTATTATATGCAAACTCGACCAACGGCAAGTGAGCTGTCCACGACCCCTGCCACTCCAGGCAACAAGCTCTAAGCATGTCCTCCAAAGTCTGGATAGTCCGCTCGACTGACCGTCTGACTGAGGGTGGTAGGCGGAACTAAAAGCTAACTCTGTCCCCAAAGCTCTCTGGAAACTGCGCCAGAACCCAGAAGTGAAGCGAGGATCCCTGTTTGACACGATAGAGATCGGCACTCCATGCAAAGGAACAATCCGCTCTATGTACAACGCGGCCAACCTACTCACACCCCAACTAGTCCTGACAGGCAAGAATCTGGCAGTCTTCGTCAATCTGTCCACAAGAACCCAAATGCTATCAAAACCTCCAGCTGCCTCGGCAAACCAGAAACAAAGTCAGTCGTAACATGGTCCCACTTCCACATCGGAATCTCTAACGGCTGCACAAGTCCTCCCGGACGCTGATGTTCGGCCTTCACCTGCTGATAGACCAAACATCTCGCAACAAAAGCCGCTATGTCTCTCTTCATCCCAGGCCACCAAAACTGACGTCTCAACTGTGGTACATCTTGGTGCCCCTGGATGAATAGAGTACCTGGAACCATGTGCCTCCTGCAACAAGACTCTCCTAATAGACTCCTCAACAGGAACATAGAGTCTACCTCGGAACTAACAGTCCCGTCCTCACAAAGCTCAACCTCTGGAAGAAGAAACACACATGCACAACTCGGGATCGCTGCTGAGCCTCAGCAACCTGTCTCACAACCGCGGGAGCTGCTAACAAACTGCCCAACACCAACTGTCGACAACTGGATGAAACTCTGAAAGACCCCTCTGCCGCAGACTGCCACAACTGCCACTCTCTAAGCATCAGATGACTCATCTGTGCTTCCTACTCAAGCATCTGCAACTACATTCGCCTTTCCAGGCTTATACTCAATGCTGAAATCATAGTCCTTCAGATATTCCATCCATCGACGCTGCCTCATATTCAGATCCCTCTGAGAAAACACATATCTCAAACTCTGGTGGTCGGTACGGATAACAAAACTCACTCCGTACAGGTAAAGACGCCAAATCCGCAAAGCAAACACCACTGCCGCAAGCTCTAGGTCGTGGGTCGGGTAACTCCTCGTGGGGCTTAAGCTGGCGAGACGCATAAGCCACCACTCGGCCTTGCTGCATCAAGACTGCACCCAAACCAACACCTGAAGCATCTGTGCAAACCTCAAAACCCTCCTCACCTGAAGGTAAGGCAAGAACTGGCGCTGACGTAAGCAGTCGTTTCAACTCTATGAAACTCTGCTCACACTGCTCCGACCACACAAACTGAACTCCTTTCTCGTCAACCGAGTCAAGGGTGCAGCTACCTGAGAAAAAGTCTCGAACAAATCTGCGGTAGTAACCTGCCAAACCCAGAAAGCTACGAATCTCAGACACAGATCTGGGACTCTCCCACTGCAAAACTGCCTCAACCTTCGCTGGATCTACTGAAACTCCTTCACCTGAGATCACGTGCCCCAAGAAGTGAACCTGTTGTAGCCAAAACTCACACTTGCTAAGCTTGGCATACAACTGGTTCTCTCACAAAGTCTGCAACACGATCCTCAGGTGCTCGGCGTGCTCCTCCTCCGAAGTGGAGTACACCAGAATGTCGTCAACAAACACTACGACAAACCGGTCCAAGAACTGGTGGAACACCCGGTGCATCAGATCCATGAAGGCTGCTGGAGCATTGGTGAGCCCAAACGGCATCACCAAAAACTCAAAGTGTCCATATCTGGTCCGAAAAGCAGTCCTCTCAATGTCCGAATCTCTAATCCGCAACTGATAGTAGCCCGACCTCAAGTCAATCTTCGAGAAGACACGAGCAGACTGAAGCTGATCAAAGAGATCATCAATCCTAGGCAAAGGATACCTATTCTTGATGGTCACTTGATTTAGCTTCTATAATCGATACACAACCTCAGGCTACCATCCTTCTTCCGGACAAACAAAACAGGTGATCCCCACGGAGAAAAGCTAGGACGGATATAGCCCTTCTCCAACAACTCCTCAAGCTGCCTCTTCAACTCCCTCAACTCCGCTGGTGCCATACGGTACGGTGCCTGCGCAATGGTAAAGTGCCAGGAACCAACTCTACAGTAAACTCTATCTCTCTCTGGTGGAAGACCAGGCAACTCTTGGAAAGACATCCGGAAACTCACACACTACAGGAATGTCTCCCACTCCCGAGGCAATCTGGTCAAGAGTCACTGCAGAAACTAGGAAACCCTGACAACCAGAAGCAAGCAATCCCTGCCCTCAAAGCAGAAGAAACTAAAAAGCGAGAAGTAAGAGGTACGATACCCTGGAAGTAGAACGCCGCTGCTCCAGGTATCCGCAAGTGCACCCTCTTCTTCTGGCAATCCATCACTGCACCATACCGCTCCAACCAATCCATACCCAAAATCACATCATAATCATGCAACTGCAAGGCAAACAAACGGGCTGACAACAACTGATCCTGCAACTGCACAGGTACCTCCTCGAGACAGTAGGACGTAAGGACAAAGTCCCCCGTCGGCAACTCTACTGCCAACTCAACAGACTCTCCCGAACTCAACTCTCCAAGGGAGTCTAAAAAGTCCTCAGACACAAAAGAGTGAGAGCACCGAATCAAACAAACTCTAGCTGCATAACCAAAAACTGAAACAGTACCTTCCACCAGGTGAGCTGCCTCCGCGTCTGCACGAGTCAAGTGGGTAACACGACCTTTACCTCTGGACCCACCAGAACCTCCAGTCTGCTGACGCTGCTGCACTGGTGCCTGCTGCTGCTGCTGCTGCCACTCGGGGCTGAGTCTGAGTCTGCTGCTGCGGCACACGAGGTAACAAAGGACAATCTCGTGCCATGTGACCCATCTGGTCACACGGTAACACTGCCCAGCAAAAGTACGCTGCACCTGCTGCGAAGGCTGACCTATCGGCTGCTGTACACTCCCAACCGACTGCTGCCTCTGCTCTGCCTGCCTCCTATCACGCCGAAATCTCCTCCGAGATTCTGACTTCGCCGTCGTCCCAGTAGAAGTGGACGCGTAAGAAGTCGTAGTCCTCGGGGTCGTCTGCACACGTACCCTGCTGCTGGTGAGGCTGAGAAGGAACTACCTGCGTCTGAACCTCTGCACTCCGAGCACGAGTCCGCAAGGTGTCTGCCTCCAATGCTGCCGCTGTCTGATAGGCCGCATCCAAGTCTGTGACACGAGCAACTATCAGCGCCTGCCTGAGCTCTGGCCTCAAGCCTCTCACAAACTGCTGAGTCCTCAGACCCTCATCTCCCATAATCTGCGGAGCATAACGCCCTAACTCCACAAATCTGGCCCGGTACTGCACCACAGTAGAGTCCCTCTGCTGCAAGTCCAGAAACTGGTACAACCTCTCCGTCCGGACGTAAGTAGGACAGAAGGCTCTCTCAAAAGAAACAACAAACTCCTGCCACGGAATCTGTCTCAGTGGGCGAGACTGAAAAGTAGTCTCCCACTCAGCGGACCACCAAGTCAACGCCTGCGCCTGCAACTGGTAACTGGCTAGGAGCACTCGCTCATCGGGAACACACTCCATGGAACGAAAAGTCCGCTCCACTGCATCTAGCCAAGCTCGCGCTACATCTGAATCAGGCTGACCCAAAAAATGAGGAGGCTGAAACTGCAAAAACTCCTTCAACACCCTCCCAGTACCACCCTGGGGTACCGGCGCGTCACGGTGCTGAGCAACAAACTGAGCCATCCCCTCAAGAAAATGAGTCATGTCCAATCCTGAGCTACCTGGGGTGGAGGTGGCGGCGGAACAATACCACTATGCGCATCCTGTGGCAAAGGCTGCGTCTGCAGAGGTGGCGGAGCATCTCCAACCTCCGGACGAGTCGCCTGCTCAGCTACTCCCTCTCTAGGACGTCTCCTAGGTGCCATAGAACTACACACAGAACAAAAATACACACATAAATACACTAACTTACTCCGGGCTACATAGCTAACTACAGTGCAGCTGTACTCTTTAGACTCTGAGTTAACATGATGGGTATTTCCTTATATATATCTCATCAGACCAGGCTCTGATACCAAACTGTAACGACCCAGAACTCGCATTACCAGTAACAACCGGTAACTCGAATTCTGACCCGCTAACCCACGAGACAAGCTCGGAAGGGTAGGAATTTAAGAGTCCGAGGAGACTATATGTAAGAAGATACACACCATGCAAAGCAGTAAAATTCCACTATATGAACATATCATATACAACCTCAGAGTCTGAGACAAAGTACAGAGTACAGAAGTACAACAAAAGGTACAACTCACTGCAGCTAGGGAGCACCAACACCGGAGTGGCTAGACTCGCCTGGAACGGGAGTCGACGAAGACCCACCTGAAAGGGAAGGGAGTGAGTCTCAAGAAAGAGACCCAGTAGGGAAAAGTAACCCCACCGGTAACAGTCTAAAGTGCGGAAAGTAAAAACAGAAAGTAAGTACACGTCGCACCACACAAAACTGTAAACCACACGGCTCAGTAACACACACTCACACACACAGCAAGTAGGACTCAGCTAGGGTCTGTGGCTCGGCGTCCCGTCACCACAGAGGCTCTCAACCCCAGCCACGTGTGCACACTACAGACGCTCTCTCTCGCGTCTGGTCCACGACCGGTTTTTCCCCTACGCTTGACCCTAGCGGTAGAGAAGGGGCTCCACGGAGACGGCTCAAAACCACCACAAGGAGTATGCACAGGACAGAGTCGCACTCGATGTCCCGGCTCACTAGCGGAGGACAACCACACGCTAGTCGTCTAGACGGAGTCGCACCCACGCCTAGGTAACACAACAGAAACGGGTACACGGTAACGCAACGCGCGTACAACAGACGGAACACACTCAACGTCTGAAACCTCGTACAGTAAGTAAACACCTCATGCCACAAACAACTACTACTATGCACAGGCGGAGTCACACTCTAAGCCTGGCCCATATGTGCTATTAGGGCGGACATCACATGTCAATCGCCTCTAATCACACAGCTTAAGTCTGCTGGGAGACAGGATATAAACGGCCACATCGATTGCCGCCAACATGGGGTAAACGGCAACCCTCATGTCGTTAAGAGGAACTAAACGTCAATCGACCTTGTCGTTAATTCACCCTGAAGATCTCAACGTCAACAGATGTGGACGTTGATATCTTCAGTCCCCCATACCCGAAACTGAACCGAATCAGTCCCAATGGGCAGAAACACTAAATAACATTCTGACTGATGGAGGGAAACACATCCCACATCAGTTTACACTACCAGAACATCTAAACTAAACATTCTAACACTTAGATTGTCTAATTTACCCAAATCCCGGCATGATACAACCCAAACCCTAAACCATAAATTACACACAATTTGCTTAATTGGACATGCTGGTTGCTGGGGAGGTTATAGGGGTTAAGTCCCTACCTCAGAACGCCTTAAGAATCCCCAAACAGCCACCAATCGCGCCGGATCTCCCCGAAGACTCCGTGCGAATCACGCCAAAAACTTGCGATTCCCGCCCGAACTAGCAACGCCACACGATCCAGGGGCTTCCCACGAGCTCAAATCACTCAACAGAAGCTACAGGAATCAAGAAAGGCTAAGGTGGAAGGAAGGAGATAAAAGGAGAAGAAGGAGCTTTGCTCTCGGGCTGCCCTATTTCAACAGGAGGGTTAGTCGACGTCAACATCAATGGCCGCCAACTGAAACCGCCTACAGATTAACGTCCACATAGCTTGTCGTTGAGTTCAAGCGCAGACGTCCACATCGCTGGACGCTACTCAGACTCAACGGCAAGCCCTGGCCGTCAACTACACAGGACCTTACAGACCCAATAAGGATCCACTAAAGACCCGAGACCTTACAGTTAACCTCCTGGCTGAGAATCTTGGCGGCAAGCGATGTGACGCCAAGTTCTAGGCCATAAACCCTAATCCGGGCCTGAGGGTTTCTAACTGTTCTAACTACTGAAAAACATGCAAATGCAATTCCTTAGCATGCTAGAACCCAATACAACCCGTATAACATGATTCGTACAGTAAACTACTCAAACCACCATTATCCCGCTTGGTGCAACTCTATCCAAACATGGATTAACATGCTGGTTCAAGTGATTATGATGTGTTTTAATGTTTCTACGGAGCTACCAGGGTTCGTCCCCTACCTCAGAATGTGTTAGAATCTTCTGCAATCCCCCGGTTCACGCGAGCCCTCCGCGAGCTCCCACGCGAATTGCACCACGCCGCGACGTTTCCTCGCGTAATTCAGCGATGCCGCGCGTTCTACGATCGTCCAACTACTCCTCGGTACTTGTTAGAAGCTTCAGAAACTCTAGGGGGCGAAGCTGGGGCAAGAGGGAATGAGAGAGAGCTGAGAGAACAGCCCTATGGGTGAGCCTATAACCTGTTGAACTGACAGGTTGGCGTCAACCCCCTTGTCGCCAACATCAACCGCCAGCCTAAACGTCCACATCTACTGCCGCTAAGCTTATTATGTAAACGTCCGCCAATCTGGACGCCTACCAGTAAACGGCCACCCCTGGCCGCCAACTCAGACAGAACAGCAGCAGGTCCTATTCCATTTCAGGACCCACCCTGCTCTACACCTGGACAAACCACACATCCACACCATGCATTCCACGCAACCGACTCACACTGGCCTCACAACGGCCGCCACAACCACAACACACACAATCCGCATGGATCCGAAAAGCACGCGACGTTACACCTCTCCTATCTCAAAGGCTCCATATCGGATGGCACCTGCGGAGTTAGCCGAGTTAAGGAGGCAGTTGCAAGAGTTGCTAGATAAGGGATTTATTCGCCCTAGTGTTTCCCCTTGGGGCGCATCTGTCTTATTCGTAAAGAAGAAGGATGGATCACTTAGGTTATGCATCGATTATAGAAAGCTAAACCAAGTGACAGTGAAGAACAGATATCCCTTGCCTTGCATTGATGATTTGTTTGACCAGTTGCAAGATGCATCAGTCTTTTCTAAGATTGATTTGCGATCTGGTTATCATCAGTTGAGGATTAGGAGTGAGTATGTGTCCAAGACGGCATTTAGAACCCGTTATGGACATTATGAGTTTTTGGTCATTCCTTTCGGGTTGACCAACGCCCCTGCAGCGTTCATGGATCTCATGAACATGGTGTTTAGGCCTTATTTAGATAGCTTTGTTGTAGTGTTCATTGATGATGTGCTGGTCTACTCTCCGGACGAGGCCACACACTGTCAGCATTTGAGGGTAGTGTTAGAGGTTCTTCGTGAGCATAAGCTGTATGCTAAATTCAGCAAGTGCGATTTCTGGTTGCGCGAGGTTCATTTCCTCGGGCATGTTATCTCCGGTGCTGGTGTTGCAGTTGACCCAGCAAAGGTCCATGCAGTTATGGATTAGGAGATTCCCAAGACCCCTTCAGAGATTCAGAGTTTTATTGGTTTGGTTGGTTACTATCGGTGATTTATTGAGGGATTTTCATCCATCGCCGCCCCATTGACACAGCTCACCAGAAAGGGAGTGAAGTTTGTCTGGTCCGAGAAGTGTGAGAGTAGTTTTCAATTGTTGAAGACTAAGCTCACGTCAGCTCCGGTGTTAGTCTTGCCGAGCGGTGTAGAGGGTTTTGCTATCTACACGGATGCGTCTCGGATTGCTTAGGCTGTGTGCTAATGCAGCAGGAATGGTAGTGGCATATGCTTCTCGTCAGTTGAAGGAGCATGAGAAAAACTATCCGACTCATGATTTGGAGCTTGCAGCAGTGGTTCATGCACTAAAGATCTGGAGGCACTATCTTTATGGTGTCAGATTTGAGGTGTTTACCGACCACAAGAGCTTGAAGTATCTTTTCTCCCAAAAAGAATTAAACCTAAGGCAGAGGAGATGGATTGAGTTCTTGAAAGACTATGACTTCGACCTTCAGTATCATCCTGTAAAGGCGAACGTCGTAGAGGATGCTCTGAGCAGGAAGAGGTCTTCGCTCCAGCAGGATTGGAAGATGTTGGAGGATGCGGCGTGCTCGATGACAGAGTTAGAGCCATCGCTATGCCAGGTTTTTGTAGCTCAATTATCTCTTAGGTCCTCGGTTTTGGATGAGGTGATCGAGCAACAGAAAGCCGACCCTAGACTCCTAGAGTTAGTGGGCAAGGCAGGCATTGCTCGTTATGAGGATGGCGTGATTAGATTCCATCACGAGTGTGTGTCCCTGACTGGTAGATGTCCGTGAGCATGTGTTAGCAGAAGCTCACAGGTCGAGATCTCTATTCATCCGGGTAACACTAAGATGTACCAGGATTTGAAGAGGTCATTTTGGTGGTCCGGCATGAAGAGGGATGTGGCGGATTATGTATCCAGGTGTTTAGTATGCCAGCAAGTGAAGGCCGAGCGACAGCGACCATCCGGCCTTATGCAAAGGATGGAGATCCTAGTATGGAAGTGGGAAGCTGTCACTATGGACTTTGTTTCGGGTTTGCCTCGATCTAGAAGGGGCAATGACTCGATTTGGGTAGTTGTAGATAGATTCTCGAAGACTGCGCATTTCTTACCTATGAAGAAGAAGCTATCGGTTGAGAGTTTAGCTAGATTGTATGTTAGTAGTGTGGTTAGATTGCATGGTGTGCCGAAGTCGATCATTTCGGATCGAGATCTGAGATTTATTTCGAGATTGTGGAAGGGTCTTCAGGATGCGTTAGGTTCGGAGCTGAAGCTCAGTTCGGCATTTCATCCCCAGACAGATGGACAGTCCGAGAGGACTATCCAGACGCTCGAGGATATGTTGAGAGCGTGTGTGCTGGATTGGAAGGATGATTGGGAGCGTCATTTACCTCTTGTGGAGTTCGCATATAACAACATCTTTCATGCGAGTATTGGTATGGCTCCATTTGAGGCGTTGTATGGTAGGCCCTGTAGATCTCCCTTGTGTTGGGAGGAGATAGGCGATAGGTAGTTGATCGGTCCAGAGTTAGTTCAGGAGACTTCGGATAAGATCCAACTTATCAGGAAGAGGCTTGTTGCGGCGCAGGATAGGCAGAAGAGCTACGCCAACAACAGGAGGAAGGATCTGGAGTTCGAGACGGGTGAGCATGTCTTCTTGAAGATATCACCTACTCATGGTGTAGTCAGGTTTGGCATGCATAGTAAGTTAAGCCCTAGATTCATTGGCCCGTATGAGATTCTCAGACGACTGGACAACGTGGCATATGAGCTAGCTTTACCCCCAGCTTTGGCTAGTGTTCATCCTGTTTTCCACGTTTCTATGCTCAGGAAGTATGTTCGAGATCCATCTCATGTGATAAGTCACGAGTCAGTGGAGATTCAGCCAGATCTGTCGTATGTGGAGCAACCAGAAGGTTCAGCATCTCCGGAACAAGAGTATTACGTCGGTAAAAGTTTTATGGCGGAACTTCTCGCGAGAGGAGGCTACTTGGGAGCTTGAGGATGCGATGAGGAAGAAGTATCCCCTTTTGTTTGAGTAGTGTCGTTCAACTTCGAGAACGAAGTTTCTTTAAGGGGGAGAGGGTGTAAGGCCCTCGATTTTGTTGCTTTATTTCATGTGTGGATAATTCATGCTTGTGTGTGCATGTATGTAAATATCTACGTACGTATTAGCTAGTGATACTTATGTGTGCATGTGTGTAAATAGGTTATAAATATTGTATGTTTGCATGTGTGATGATGTGTATACTATACCACATATATAGCATGTATATATATATACATCGTACGCATGGTTTCTGCATGTTTTTAAGTTCTGGCCAAAGGGCCAATTGGCGTCAACATGGTGGACGTCCATGATAGTCAACGTCCATATCGTTGGAGGTTAATACTTAAATAAACGGCCGTCGATGTGGACGTTAATATCACTGACATGCATGCGCTGCAGACCCCGAAATTTTGGGGGCAAGCTACCTCAACCATTGGGGAGACGTCCCAACGGCTCTCAAGCCTTCACATCAACCCCTGCGTGAGTTGAGAGGTCTCTCTCCTATAAACAAACCACTCTTGCAACCCAAAGACCTTCTCTTGGCTCTTTGCAAGGAGAAGGAGAGAAACCCTAAGTCCTGTGAGAAAACCTGAGCTTTGAGAGCTCAGATCCGCGGTTTGGAGCTTCATCCGGCGATCTACAGCGACTAGAAGCTAGCTTGGACATAGGAGGAGGCTTCCCCGGCCTCGGACTGGAAGCTACAACACCACAGAAGACGGAGAGAAGGTGTTTTGGAGGCTTCTTGGGACTGCCCAAGGAGAGCTTCAACAACAACTTTGATCCATTTGGAGATTTTACAAGAGGCAAGTAACCCACCCACTTCGTCCATGTATGTGTCTAGGAGGTTTCTATCATTTTTATGAGATTTTATCGTGTCCTGGATTCCCCCATTCTTCTTGTATTGGAGCTCGGCCTGTCTTTTTACACAGACTGGAACTTGACGGCAAGATCCCTTGCGTCAAGCTCTTCGATTAGCGGCCAACGATATTACCGTTAATCTCCTTAACGGCCAGACTGTGCCGTTAAGTTCTTCAGGACAGAACAGTGAGCTGTTCTCTCCTCCTATATGATAAATTTCTGATGTGTTTTCGCATGAGGATATATTGTAAACACTATATGTTATGTAATATGGTTAATGGAATGTGTTTGTGAGAATTTTATACTTTTATGTGATTTATCTAAATTGTTAGAATTATGTAAAATGCATGTGAAATGAAGATCATGGGTATGGTAGCTTACTGTTTGCATGATCCATGTGTAATTTGACTTCCATAAAATTTCTAGATGATGTAAATGCATGACAGTCCATGTCCCGAAAATTTAGGAATTTTTCCATGATTATGAAACTTGTTATAATTTCTGTATTAGAAAATAGAGAGCATGCATGCCTAGATTGTTTTAAAACTTCGGAAAATTGCATGTTGTGCAAAAATTTCGGAAAAAATTTCTGTGACATTATGAATGATAGGTACAGACCTGTGAAAGGTCAAATCGAACATTCATGTTATGTTCCTTGATAAATTGAATTATAAATGGCATGAGATTGAATGTTTTAATTTCTGTAAATATAATATGACTCAGAAAAATATGAAAATTTGCATGTGTGATCATAAACCTGAAATTAGTCTGTGGTTAAATTCTCATGTTATTTGGATAACTGTAGAGTGCTCTATGAAATTTTCATGCGAAAACGAGTGTTCAACGCATGCTAATATGAACATGGTTGATTATGTATGTTTCAACCTGATTAGTGTAAGGTAATGAATGTTTGATTTTTGTCAGCAGTAGTATCATGAATAGGAAAACAGAGCCATGTGTATAAGTGAGAGAATGTAAAGACATGTGTATATCATGTGTAATATGTGTGTTAAAATCAGAATGTGTAATGTGTAAGAATGTGCCATGTGTGACACTGCTTCCATAGAGAGCCGTGGAACCGTACCATGGAAAAGTCCCCATGGGAAGGTTCAATGTGTTAAGATCCTAAGGGCATTAAGATGAAATCCTAGAGGTGGATAAGTACCATTAGTTAGGGTGGAGACTTGTTCTCCCGGTCTGCGCAGTCCAAGAGTCGTCACTATGTTGCCTATGTGACGTCTATGTGTTATGTGTATGTGTTATGTGTATGTGTTATGTGATGTGTCCTTCTAATGGTGGTTTGGACTATGTGTCACGGCACTAAATTGTGAAATGTGAATGTGAATATGTGTAAATTGTGAATGTGAATATGTGTAAATTGTGTAATGTGAATATGTGTAAATGTGCAATGTGTAAAAAGAGAACTATGCGAATGAGTAATTGTGCAAACATGTGAAACCAATGCGTTAGATTGTAAAATTGTGATCCATGATATGTTAATGGGAAATAATGTTATAACAACAACCTAATGTGTTTATGATGATGTTTTATAGATGTAAAAATGTGTAGAATCCATGATAGGAGTAGGTCTCAATTATGTGTGAACAAATCCATGTTAAATTGTTATCATGTTGTAGTATAATCGGGAATGTAGCTCTCATGCGAAGGGATGTGAATTGCTAAATCCATGTCAAAACAGCAACCTTAAAGTGTATGAAATGATAGTGTGCATGTGTAAGAATGTGTAGAAACCATGATAGGAATGTTTCCTTTTATGTATGTGAGAATCCCATGTTAGTTGCTATCATGTTATAGCTTAATGTGATTGAATGAGTAGTAAGCATGTGATATGATATTTATTTTGGAATGTCTTAAGTCATGTATCATATGTTTTAAATTTTGTAGAAATACCATGATAGGTTGTCTCTTATCAATGTTCAAGCATGTTATATGTTTTGCTTCGTGAATTGGAATGTAGAACCTACTGTGATGTATGCATGAATGATGTGTATGGAGTTATTTTATGAGTCTTTTAGACTTACTCATTGCTTCGGCGTACAGGTTTATTTGGTGACCCGACACCTTTGGAGGAGACAGTGGAGAGTGACTCCGAGCGTGGCGAGTAGTTTGGTGGAGTCGACGTTGTGACTTTTGCTTTCATAGTACATAATGAGGCATTGTAATAGAACTATTATGTAATTGTGGATGAGCCATGTAATCTGATTTTAGCATTTTATTTATGTGGACTTTAGTTCTCTTAAAAATTGTTATTTGAACCATGTATGTTAAATGTGGGTGATGAAATGAAATGACAAGTAGTTCTTTTACTTTTGCTACTCTGTATCTATATTTATGAGCATCTCAGCCATGTGTACTAGTGTTGGATAAATGTCCCACTGTGACGGGACTCACTATACCGACGTTGATTGGTATAATCGTTCCGGTATAAGGAGGGTCGTCGCAATATATGGATGGAGTTGACGTATACATTCAAGTTGTTTCTGCTCACTCTACTCCATAAACAAAGATTAAGTGTCCTTATTTAGAGTGTGTATGCCTCTTGAGACATGAAAAGGAAATAGTAATACAACATTTGTTTCAATATGGAGTCATTAAAGATAAACAATTTTGGAAGTTCCATGGGAGTAGTTCTTCTTCCAAGCACGTGTCTATGGATTTTACACGCACAACACTTCCGAATGATGTTGGTCTGCATTTGATGTTGGAGGATGTTATTGGTGAGGAAAATTCGAAACATGCAGAAGTGAAGTCAATGGATGATAATAAAGGAGAGTATGGTGAATTTTAACAGTTGTTGGCAGATGTTGAACGACCTTTGTACCCTGGTTGCAAGATATTCAACAAGCTTTCATTTATAGTCAGATTGTTTAACATAAAATGCAGAGGCAAAATGAGCAACAAATCTTTTGACGTGCTTCTGAAGCTGTTGAAAGAGGCTCTTCCAGAAGGTGATGTGTTGCCAACTACATTCTATGAATTAAAAAAAATCATTGGTAAAGTGGGATATGATTATCACAAGATTGATGCATGTCCTAATAATTGTATTTTGTACCGGAAAGAGTATGAGTCTTATTTTCATTGTCCTAAATGTGGAGAATGTAGATGGATGAAAGGAACTGAAAGAAGTGATCATAACAAGATGATTAAGGTTGCAAAAAAAGTTCTTCGGCATTTTTCATTGATTCCAAGACTGCAGAGATTATACACTTGCAGTAAATCATCTGCAACCATGTGTTGACATAGTAATGAACGCCAAGAAGACGACATTCTAAGGCACTCAGCTGATTCCCCTTGTTGGAAGGCGTTAGATGCGATTGATGGTTTTGGTTTAGAAGCTCGTAATGTGCGCCTAGGCTTAGCAAGTGATGGTTTCAACCCCTTTGGGATAATGAGTACGAGTCATAGTACATGACCTGTGTTGTTGACACCATACAACTTACCTCCATAGTTGTGCTTGTTCCTCCATAGTTACTCATTCCGGGTCCTAAAAGTCCGAGAAATGATATTGATGTCTATCTTCAGCCACTTATTGAAGAATTACAAATTCTTTGGTATGGAGTTGAAACATTCGATGTATCTATCTATATTTTTGCTTTGAGTCCAAGAAATTTCCTAGTTCCCCCTCTTCTCTCTTACAATAACCTAAGGATATTTTCATCTTCCAATTTTCTTTTTATTCACGAGAATATTCCTTGAATGTTCCTCATCTATTTAACTTGTATGGCATATGCAATTATATGGGGATTCATATTGTCGTTCTTGCTTACAGTACACTCCAGCTCCGATCACAGCTAAATGGGCCCAACCTATAACACAGAATTGCCAAGAGGTCATTAATGGGTTATGCCCTCTCTATATATAATTCAAGTCATTTGCATACTGATCAATATGATATGCAATTGAATTTGCAGCTCATCCTTGACACTTTCCTCTATGCTCTCTTATCTTAGAACTCTAGTTAATTTAATTAGTTCCCTTCTTCCTCATGACTTGTCCTATTCTTTCAAAATTTCCCCGATCTCCAATGGCCTCCGTCGGCCTTTCAATTGACAATGACAACATTCAATCAGTTTAACGTGGCCAGACTGAAATGATTTTCGTACATGTGAAAACTTTTCTTCGGGTTCTCTTTAATCGATCGATCATCTGATTTCTTCTTGACACGTTGCTAATGAGGTTCCTAGCCAAAATATTCCTGTTTTATAAAGTGCATTATTATCTGGGTACCTATACACCACCGAACTTTAATCATACCTTAAAAGATATTGTCATGGTTCTTTAATTTCCTCTTGCACGTGATCTAGAACGACACATGCCTACGACTACTTAAAATTCTCATCTATTATTCACCTATAGATCTCAAGGTGCCAAAGTAGCTAAAATTTGATGGCATGATAGATTCAGTAAGACCATATTGACGGCTCTGTGCTCAATTTCTGTTATTGGCTAGTTAGATTGATTCACGCCCACCAAATCTCATTAATTTACTCACACCAAGTTCGTTGGGAACGGAGAATAGCAAGTCCAATTTCGTATGACAGATTTATTGGGAAGAGAAAATGTGAGTATGTCCCACCAAGAGCCTAATTTGCTAATCTCTTGAGACCCTTGTTCGGACCTATCATTCTTGAACAATCCACTAGTCGTTAAAGGGTGACCTTGGAGGCGCACGATTGAGAGGTCACCTCGGCAGCGACAAGGCACACTCGTAGGACTCCAAAAATGACAATACTAACTACTCGACACATTTCTGCCACTCTAAAACATGGCAAACCTAGCAATCCAGTGCGTCCTTTTAATTGTGGAACATGGTAACACTGATAAAGGCATCTCTCACTAGGACTGTTCATGATTTGGTTTGGTTTGGTTTATAAGAGATTTTTTAAGAAACCAAACCAAATCAAATTTAGACCCAACCCGAATCAAATTAAATCGAAAAGTGTCTAAAAACCAATTAACTTGAAAATAAATGAGTCTTTAGATTCTCTTAGTCTTAAATAAAATTTTAATCACTTATTTATCTAATAAGTCACTATCAAATAATATTTGAAATAAAGTATTAAATGTTGATGATCATATTAACCTTCATAATATGTATTTTTACGTAAATATATTAAAAAAATTTGATAAATATATACAAATTAAAACTTATTATTGTAATTCGATTTAATCGGTTTGGTTTGATTTCTAGAGCTTAGAAATCGAACCAAACCGAATTTTCTTTTTCGATTTGGTTTGGAACCAAACCAAATTTTTTTCATGTTCAAACTGAACCAAACCAAACCGAATCGTTCGATTCGATTTGATTTTTCGGTCTGAACCGAATAGTGAACACCCCTACCCCTCACGTCTGGTAGGTTGGGTTAAAAAATACGTCAACTCATAACCATGACCACTTCACTCCCACAAAAGCCTCCAACCACCACATAGTCATGCGACATGGGGAGGTAAGGAGATGGTAGGAACAAGCACTCTTGCAAGAGGGAACGACCGAGACCAAACAAAGTAAGCATAAACTAGGGCTACAACTGGGTCGGGTTCAGAATCGGAAACATCAATTTTTGATTTCAATTTTGATAACCAAAATATAGTTCCGATTCTAATAAAATTGAAATAGTTAATTCCGATTCCGTTCCAATGAAAATTATCAGAATCGAAATTTTGATAAGTAAGATCTTTACCATTGCTTTATCTTTTGAGTTTATGGATAATTTATTAAAATAATCGATAACGATTTTGATTCTAATTATTTTTTAATTCTAATTCCCATAGTTTATCGAAATATTCGATCTCGATTTTGATAAACTATCGGTATCAACTTTCAATTTCGAAATCGATAATTTTTTATCAAAATTAAGCCAGAATATCGAGATATCGAGTTCATTTACAACTCTAGGCTAAACATTTATATTCACAAACAAGAGCATTTGACTCCCTATTAGCTTTTGATTGTCTCATATTCTTTCTGATTTCTAACTTGAGCGTTAGAAGATTTTCCTACAAGTGAACACTTAGAGATCCCTTTGATGGCTGCTTCCTCTTATTCAGAAGTCCAAATGATGTTTCCCTCCTCAACAAATCTCACAAGCTGTTTTTGGCCTCTGCGGTACTGAAGTACCTTGAAGGTGGTTTACTCATATTCTATACTTTGTGTGACCTTCCCTTTAATGAGAGTCCTACGTTCAGTCTCTAAGAAATCCCTTGAGATTTCCAGTAACCTAACTAAAGATTACAAACACCAAGTCAAACTTAATCTTTCCTTTACAAAGGGGCACTATAAACCTCTTGCACCCAGCAAGCCTTCCCTTCTCACGAGGGGTACACACACGCTGGCCCCAACAAGCCTCTTGCCTTTTTAAAAAGGAACACACATGGTACCAATCCTCTACTGGTTTACAAAGATGATCTGATTTATAGGAGAAAGAGCACTTCTAGGAATCGACTAAGTCAGTGAACAATATGAGCAATAAGACTACTGACTTCAGTTAAGCACTCAGAGAGAGGTAAGGAAGATATTCTATCTACAATGGGTGGACTTTAAGGATCTATAGTGTCAATCAAACCCACACGGCTTGAAGAAGGAGAGCTTGCAAGAATGTGAGTCTAAGTTCACAGAGTTGAACACATTGAAGTTCTTCTAAAAAGCCTTGCTTGTTAGAAAAATCTCTATCTCCTATCTCCTTGCTTCGACTCTTCTCTATATATAGACTTCAGCTTCTCTACAAGTTGTTGGAATTTTCAACCTTTTAAGAATAGACATTTGAACTTTTTCCTTGAGTGTAACGTCTTCGAATTTGAGTGTAACTGTAACGTCGCGACTTTTCGGATTGTAATTTAATGGGTTTGGTGGCCAGTGTATAGCCCAGTAGTGGTGTTTTTGAGGGTTTGTGCAGGTTGTGTAGGGTTGGAGGCCTGTAACTCGGGCCAAACCAACCTCTGGTGTGCATTTCATAAATGCGACCAACACAGCCGTCGCGTTTATGAAAAACGCGACCAGATACGCCGTCGCGATTCAAACACCATCTTCCAAGCGCATGCAGGGGCGTCGCGGTTTAAACGCGACGACGGGGTACGTCGCGATTTTGCGATTTAAATTGTTATTGTGTTTCGCCCAAACCTTGGCCAAATAGTGCAGGAAGCACTATTCGGCCGAGGGAGGGGTTGCTGTGGGATTTCTGGGCGATTCGACATTCTTGGCGTACGAATTGGCATGTCGCCGGCGCGAGGAGGTGGTTCGGAGCGCGGGAAACGCCAGGACAACGCCGTTTTATGTGTTCTTCATGTGGTAGGGGAATTCTACTCCTTTTTTATTCGAACTGATCATGTTTAAGGTATTTAATGCATGGAATGGGTTAAGGGGAGTAGCATGCATGTATAGGCTTTTATTTGAATACAAGATTTCATGTAAAATGGATATATAGGGTGGTTTGAGCAATTTCCAGAATAGGGTTCTAGGGTGGGATTTCACAGTTGAAAGGCGACGGAACCAGTCGTCACATTTATGAACGCGACGACTTGTCCGGTCGCGATTCAGTCTGTAACGCGACAGTCTACTCCGTCGTGATTTTGCCTTTAAATAGCGACATCTGTGTCCGTCGTGATTTAAAAGGTAGCCACCCGAACCCTGGCATGTCTACATGGTGCCATGAGCTGTTTTCAGTTATGGATTTGTATGACTGTTAGTTTGTGTGTTATGGGGGTGCATTGGCACGCGATGTGATCGGGATTGTCGAGTTTTCATGATTGTGTGTACGTGGCAAGTTGGGTTGTTTAGCGCCTTCCGCGGTTGCCTCTCAAGTCGGGTACCCCAGGTTCTCTGTGAGCCGACACATTGTGCTCGGGGTTTGTCTCGGTACTAGTGTACCGTCTAGGTTTGTGTGGTCTTCTTGGACACCCTCACTCCTTAGCTTGAGTTGTACATCCGGCTGAGGGAAAGACGACAATGAGACATCGACTAGTGTGTTGTGGTTGTTCTTGGTTGCTTGTAGCACACTCTTGGTTGGGGGATGAACACTAGTAGATGTACTGGTCCCCAGCTAGTCTTGTTTTTAGTGCCTCACTTTAGAGAGCTCGGATCGGAGTCCTTAAAGGTACCAGACATGGAACTGCAGTAGTGTGAGCTGCAGTTGTGGTGTTGTTTGGTCTCCACAGTTGTTGACTCAGTTGAGATGGAGCGGCAACTGGACCTTTCGTCCTTGGCTACGAGGCTGAGAGGTAGACCTGTGTTGCTTGTCTGGGTCAGTGGCTGGTGTCGCGAACCAGTTTTCGTGACTCGTGTTTGGCGTTACCCTTCTTTAGCTCGTACTCTTGAGCGTGGTTTGCCGTTTCATTATGAAGCTAAATTTATATTGTCAACATAATTTAATTTATTTACTATCATTAGAAATCCATGCTCAGTAGTTGTGTTAATTGATTATATTGATGCTTTACTCTTGTTACTCACGTGTTTAGTGTTGTTTTGAATTTTGAGGGAGTTTTCCTACTGAGCCAGTGACTTGTGAGGCTCACCCCTTACTCCTTCAGGTGAGGGAGAGCAGAAGGTTTCACACCCGTCTTCTAGTCCGGTGCCACATCGCAGCGGTGTTGGGTCCACGCCTCCAGCAGTGTAATTTTCTTTATGTTGTGCCCCGGGGTATGCCCCAGGCTACTGTACTTGAGTTTGACTTCTGTTAAAAGTTGGCTATGTAATCCTTGTGTAAATTTGTATGAGATGTTCAATCTTATATATATTCAGTGTGTTTCTTTTATATTTCCACGGACACGTGTGTTGATATCCCTTGTGAGGCTTTGGCTTGTTCGCAGGAGGCGGAGTCAGATCAAGCTCGTTATTGGGTTAACAGGTTTGAACGACCTGGTCCGTCACAGTAACGATCACTTTCTTTCTATTCTTGGTTTCTTGCATGCTATTCAGTCGCACTACATGACTTGAATACAAAAATAGACAAGAAAAGATGTCTTTCCAAGATGATATCTTGGGTCAATAGAATTGGTTTTATTCAATGGACAATAAGAATACATAGATAAGTCTACATAAAGCTTTTATGTCGAAGTGGTTGTAATTTCCATTAATATGCAACTGCAAAGCATTAAATAGAATGGACTATTGGTGTATATGTTATTTTAAGGTACGTTTGCACCGATTGCTCTCTACGGTTGCTTGTCAAAGCATTAAATAGATAGATAAAGAGAGATAAATATGTTTGAAACAATCTTTCCTTTAATAACATGACTAGGATTCTAAAATGACAAAATCTATTAAAATACTTTTGGATTCTCATACTCAAAAACTTTAATCGTGTAGAAAATACTTTATCGTGAACGGAAATCTTTTTGTACATCACAATATTTTTTCCAAGAAAATTTATCAAGTCTTTATAAGGAAAATTAGTGATAACATTTTCTTAAACAAAAAATATTAAGAATTAAGTTTGTTGCTAAACAGATATTCAAGTAATTGACATCGATTGATACAATCATACAAATAAAATAGTTTAACTTCGACTCGAGGTTAGACTACTGGAGAAAGACACAGTGTATGTTGAAGAAAACATCAACTGGAGGTTCGTCTACTGTGAAGTTCTTCTTCAGTCGGAGTGAATATCGACTATGCCAAGAAAGTGTATATCAATTGAAGTGAACTTCAACTCATAAAGCAAGTCTACGTCAGTTGGAGTTAGACTTCGACTTATGTATCAAGTCGGAGTTCGACTTCGACTTATGTTATAAGTCTTCTTTAGTCAAAGTTAGACTTCGACTACTGAGGAAGATTATACGTTAGTCGAATACCAACTTCGACTCTTGAGGTGACTTCAGCTTCAGAACAACAGATATTTAGTCGATCATACACTTAGCCGATTCTACTTACTTTGATCTTTTGTATATTATTCAGAGTTGTATTCCAGACTAGTAAAACATGCAATATTCATAAAAATTCTTTGTTATGAGATACTCTTTCTAAAAAAACAATTATGTCTTTAGTCAATAAATATTCATAACAAATAAATTCATTTTATCATCAAATAGCTTTTTATCAATAATGTGAAAATCAATACAATTTGTCATCGGTTGGCCTTTGCGGAATGGCAACAAGCTATCTAGAGGGGGGGGTGAATAGATTCGCAGTAGAAAATATGAAACTAAAACACATAAATCACCACTTAAAAATATTTGGTTAGTCTAAATAAGCGTGTGCAAGGAACTTAAAGGCGCGGAAGCAAGCACACAAGGAACACAGAGATTTATCCTGGTTCGGCTCTTCCAAATAGAAGTCCTACGTCCAGTCCTCAAGTAAACTCTTGGGATTTTACTAACCAAGGGTACATTCCCCCTTAAGGACATACAACACCCATCCCCTACTGGTCTTCTTCTCTTTCCCGGGCAAGAAGGCAGCCCACTGTTTCACCTCAGCCAGGTGCTTCTTTTACGAGCTCAGAAGCAACTCACTGGTACACACCCCAGCAGATCTTCCCTTCTAACTAAGGGGAACACTGGTACAGACCCCAGATGGTCACCACCAGATGCAAGTTGGTCTTCCCTTCAACAAGGGGAACGCTTGAACTGCAAGCCTTCTCTTCTAACCAAAGAGGAACACTTCTGAACACAGAAGCTAGGATCTGAAGCCCCTAGATCAAGCTCTAGATAAACAATGAAATGCTTGATCTGAGACTGAGCCTAAAAAGGAAAGAGTTTACAGGACAAGACTCTCCTTAGGCTAAACCCCCAGCTCTCTCTCTCTCTCAAATACATAGAGACACACAGAGAGAAAGTGAGGAAGAAGGAAGGCAGCTTGAATGCTTCAACTTGAATGGGCTCGAGCTCTCTTCCTTTCTTGCTTGAGTGTGTATGGAGTTGGATGCTCACTGGATGTACACTCTTTGAATGATCTTCATGTTTGCTCAATCTACTTTTTCTTTTGCTTTATCTTCTCCCTTTTATGGAGCAGCTTTGAACAGATCCTTGATAGATGGCCGTTGGAGATTCTTGGCTCTCTTCTTCTTTAGCTCTCATTCTTGAGTCTAATGGCTTTCTTCTTGTGCCTACTAGCTACTTGGAATGGTGAAGGATGTTCCAGCTAGTGTACACTTCCAAGGATTCCAGTAGCAGGTCCATGAAGTTGACTGTGTGTAGAGGTGAACTTGCAGACATTAAATGCAAGGCAGATGGTTAGACTCATGATGTCTTTTGCCAGATGACCTATACCTCTTTTTGCCTTCTATCTGTGTTTCCTGCAGATAGCTAGAAATAGAATGCAGGTGCTTTTGTTGCAAGAAGGAAGAGATCCTATGAGATAGGCAAAAAGATCTTCAGTCAGAGACATAAAAAGTTAAACATATGAAATACATTTGAACTTTTATTTGGGCGCCAAAGACATTTTGAAACATTTGAAATATAGAGACAATCGATGTTTAAGTATAATAGTAATCGATGTTTCAGAGGCAATCAATGTTTCATATAGGTAATCGATGTTTAAGATGAAGTCGATGTGAACATAATCGATGTTCAATGAAATCGATGTTTCAATGTAATCCATGTATGTAATCGATATTTGAAGTGAAGTCAATGTAAACATAATCGATGTACAAAGAGAGTCGATGTAAACATAATCCATGTTGTGAGTGAATCGATGTTTCACTGAAGTCGATGTTTGATTGAAATCGATGTTTAAGTGAAGTCGATGTTCAACCAAAATCGATGTTGAATGAAGTCGATGTTCAACCAAAATCGATGTTGAATGAAGTCGATATTTAAATGAAATCGATGTTTGAACACAGTCGATGTTTAATGAAATCGATGTTCAGCTGAAGTCGATGCTTAATGAAATCGATGTTCAATGAAATCGATGTTCAACTGAAATCGATGTATGATTAACAGTAATTGATGTGGCACTTAGTCAATAATCGATGTGCATTGAACATCAATCGATTTAGCTTTCCAGTGCGAATCATGAAACGATTATGACAGTATAATGTATTTATGAGGAAAACATGATATTAAATATATTCAATAATATTTAAGTTAATCATGAGTTTTGTTATCACCAAAATAAAGGATAAGATATAAGAGTGGTTCAACAATCTCCCCTTTTTTGGTGATGGCAAAACTTATGAGAATTTTTTGACAAAATTACTCAAAACATGAAATACACAGAAAATTCACAAGTTAAACATACTCTTCCCCTTTTTGTCAATAGCCAAAAAGGAAAAATCTTACCATTTGTATTCTCTCCCCTTTTTGTAAAGACTTCTTACCAGTATGTTGAAGGAGACATGTTCAATAATTAGTCATGAACATGTAACTCCCCCTTAGTGTATGCTCCCCCTAAATGTGAGGCTCCTCCTTGATGTGAGGCTTGATGAGTCTTCACTTGTCTGTCGACAACTCCTGTAGTATTTACATTTGTTGTTCTGTTGAGAGGTCTTTACAGAGTTTCCCTACATTGATCACAAATTCTTGCAAGGATATTAGTAGCATTGTAATTTAGGGAATAAATAACAAAAAGAAATGTAAGTTTAAAAATAAAAACTAACAATTAAGGATGACTATTTCCGCTTCAGATAGGAATGAAGTGCAGAGTAGATAGTCACTAATCGGATGCTTTGGAGAATCCCTAACTATACCCATATGAATGCTTTTTTTTTTATTTTGTTCATCAAGAGCAGATTGGCATTCTCTTCATCTTCTTCTGTGCATGAGCTTTCTGAGGAGTTATCCCAAGTAGCTGTGAAGGTTTTCCTTTTGTGTTTCTTGTGTTTCTCCTCTTTCCTTCTCTTCTTTTTCTCCTTGCTCTTGGTTAGGATTTTTCAGATGACTTCTTCTTCACTGTCTGTCACTGGTAGTGTCTTCATCCGATGTTCTTCCCTCAACTTTGAATGCATTATTTGGCCTTCTTCTGAAAGAGCTTTCTCCTAATCTTCCCATGTTGATCTCATGAGCCATGAGAGATCCAATGAGCTTTTCTAGTGTCATTTTGGAGAGGTCATTAGCTTCTTCTATAGCAGTGACCTTTGGAGTCTATTCCTTTGGGAGAGATCTTAGGATCTTCCTGACCATATCTCCCTGGCTATACTTCTTTCCCAAACCTGCAAGTCTATTTATAATTTCAGTAAACTCGTTGTACATCTAAGATATGGACTCACCTGGTTTCATTTGGAACTTCTCATATTGTGTGACAAGTATGTATATTCTTGTCTCTTTAACTTTATTTGTTCCCTCATATGCGAGCTTTAGCATTTCCCAGATATCCTTTGCTATTTTGCACACAAAAATTCTGTTGAACTCTTACTTGGTCAACGCGCAACACATGAAGCTTTTGGCCTTACTGTTCAGAGATATATTATTTTTCTCTTCAACTGTCCAACCTTCCTTCGGCTTGGAGATTTGGAGATCACCATCTTCTATGATGCTCCAGATTTGATAGTCATAGCCTTGAAGGAAGAACTTCATCCTAGTCTTCTAGTATTGATAATCTTCTCCATTAAATAGTGGAGGCCGAAAAATGGATTGACCTTCTGCAAAACTTTGAGCTGTCATGGATCTTTGCTCTAAGACCGTTGGATCTTCTTGATTATTCAGAAACCTGGCTCTGATACCACTTGTTGGCCCTTGCGGAATGGCCACAAACTATCTAAAGGGGGGGGGGGGTGAATAGATTCGCTGTAGAAAATCTGAAACTAAAACACAGAAATCACCACTTAAAAATGTTTGGTTAGTCTAAATAAGCATGTGCAAGGAAATTAAAGGCGCGGAAGCAAGCACACAAGGAACACATAGATTTATCCTAGTTTGGCCCTTCCAAATGGAAGTCCTACGTCCAGTCCCTAAGCAAACTCTTGAGATTTTACTAACTAAGGGTACAATCCTCCTTAAGAACATACAACACCCAACCCCTGCTGGTCTTCTTCTCTTTCCCGGGCAAGAAGGCAGCCCTCTATTTCACCTCAGCTAGGTGCTTCTTTTACAAGCTCAGAAGCAACTCATTGGCACACATCCCAATAGGTCTTCTCTTCTAACTAAGGGGAACACTGGTACAGACCCCAGATGGTCACCACCAGACGCAAGCTGGTCTTCCCTTCTACAAGGGGAACGCTTGTACTGCAAGCCTTCTCTTATAACCGAAGAGGAACACTTCTGAACATAGAAGCTAGGACCTGAAGCCCCTAGATCAAGCTCTAGATAAACAATGAAATGCTTGATCTGAGACTGAGCCTAAGAAAGAAAGAGTTTACAGGACAAGACTCTCCTTAGGCTAAACCTCCAGCTCTCTCTTTCTCAAATACACAGAGACATACAAAGAGAAAGTGGGGAAGAAGGAAGGCAGCTTGAATGCTTCAGCTTGAATGCTTCAGCTTGAATGGGCTCGAGCTCTCTTCCATTCTTGCTTGAGTGTGTATGGAGTTGGATGCTCACTGGATGTACACTCTTTGAATGATCTTTAGGTTCGCTCAATCTACTTTTTTTTCTACTTTCTCTTCTCCCTTTTATGGAGCAGCTTTGAACAGATCCTTGATAGATGGTCGTTGGAGATTCTTGGCTCTCTTCTTCTTCAACTCTCATTCTTGAGTCTAACGGCTTTCTTCTTGTGCCTACTGGCTACTTAGAATGGAGAAGGATGTTCCAGCTGGTGTACACTTCCAAAGATTCCAGTAGCAGGTCCATGAAGTTGATTGTGTGTAGAGGTGAACCTACAGACATTAAATGCAAGGTAGATGGTTAGACTCGTGAAGTCTTTTGCCAGATGATCCATACCTCTTTTTGCCTTTTGTCTGTGTTTCCTGCAGATAGCTAGAAATAGAATGCATGTGCTTTTGTTACAGAAAGGAAAAGATCCTATGAGACAGGCAAATAGATCTTCAGTCAGAGACATACAAAGTTAAACATATGAAACACATTTGAACTTTCATTTGGGCGCCAAAGACATTTTGAAACATTTGAAATATAGAGGCAATCGATGTTTAAGTATAATAGTAATCGATGTTTCAGAGGCAATCAATGTTTCATATAGGTAATCGATGTTTGAGATGAAGTCGATGTGAACATAATCGATGTTCCAATGAAATCGATGTTTCAATATAATCCATGTATGTAATCGATGTTTGAAGTGAAGTCGATGTAAACATAATCGATGTACAAATAGAGTCGATGTAAACATAATCCATGTTGTGAGTGAATCGATGTTTCACTGAAGTCGATGTTTGATTGAAATCGATGTTTAAGTGAAGTCGATGTTCAACTGAAATCGGTGATGAAATCGATGTTTGAACACAGTCGATGTCTAATGAAAGCGATGTTCAGCTGAAGTCGATGCTTAATGAAATTGATGTTCAATGAAATAGTTGTTCAACCGAAATCGATGTATGATTAACAATAATCGATGTGGCACTTAGTCAGTAATCGATGTGCATTGAACATCAATCGATTTAGCTTTCTAGTGAGAATCATGAAACAATTATGCCAATATAATATATTTATGAGGAAAACATGATATTAAATATATTCAATAATATTTAAGTTAATCATGAATTTTGTTATCATCAAAATAAAGGATAAGATATAAGAGTGGTTCAACATCATCATCAAAATATAGATAAATGGAGCATGAATAAGATGTAGAAACTAGTAAATTATAATACAATTAAATTCTTGATTACACATGCTCTCAAGATATAGAGGTCTCTTTTCGAAATACATTTGATTCCCGTCATCCTTGGAAAATACAGTCTAGTTGCCCCTTGAGGTATTTCTGTTGAAGTAGAAACTAGGTTTTTCCTTGTTAACTGTTTGACCAGTCCATCTACCATATGTGTGAAAGATGCGGGAGTATTCTTGGAGCTCTTTCTAATCTAGTTTGTCAAAATAAAGACATCATGAGCATAGAGGACACTTGTGATTGATGGGGCCACAAAGTTGATTTTGAAACTCTTGATTATGCCCTTATTTGAACTCCCAATTGATCAAGGTTGTGAGGCCTTTACGCGTAGGATATATAGGTAGGGAGAGGGAGGACATTAATCTTGTCTGAGGCCTGTGCTTGGGATGATCCTCCTCATGAAATAAAATGGTATAGGTCGCGGTGGAGATGCATTCCTAATTGCCGAGAAGTTAAATCTTCACATCATTTATCTGATGAAGTGCCATTCTAGCCTATCATAGGCTTTTGAGATATCAACCTTGAGTCCAAAAAAAACTCTTTCTTACCCTCCTGGTCTTCAGAGAATGAGTAAGTTCATGGACAAGAACACAACTATCTATAATGAGCCTCCCTGCAGGGACAAAGATACCTGAGGGAGAGGAGGAGAGGTTTGAGTTTGTTTACCAAGATTTTGGTTATAGTTTTGTAGAGGACGTTATAGAGGGCAATAGGTCTAAAATGATCCGGGGATGTGGGAGGATATTTTTTGGGGATTAGTGAGATGAGGGTATGGTTTAGGTCCAGGGGAGATGGCCTGACATGAAGAAGGAGCGGACTAATTGGAAGACCTGTGCTCCTATTGTGCCCCAACAAAACTGGTAAAAGATAGGTGGGAACCCATTTTCTTGGGCTCATGGCCAAGATGACACTTTGATTTTAGCATCAGTGGGGAGCACTATTGATTTGATGTTGGAGGAATACTTTTGAAAGATTAAGGTTTCATGAAATGCAGGTTGGAAGTGGAAACTCACTGAGACTTGGTTATATATTGAGGAGAAACGAGATATGAAGATGGTTAGAATTTTGGTTTTTTTTACCCAATCCACTCCCCATGCATTATGGAGTTTGATCTAGCTATTTTTACATATTCAATGTATCTATCTATATTTTTGGTTTTTAATTATTTATTGGGTCCCCTTCTCCTTTTTAATAACTTAAGGGTATTTTTGTCTTTCTATTTTTCGTTTTTATTCATGAGAGTATTCCTTGAATGTTCCTCATCTCCAAATGATAGTTAAGCAACTGGACTTACTTTCAAAATAAATTGTAAATTTCCTGTACTAAAAGTTAAATAGTTAATTTCACAGTAGTAATTAAAGCTAACTACGTACAAATTTTTTTAACAACCTACGTAAGTTTCTCTAGCCTTGTGCATGTCATCAATATGGTTGTTAACAAAATGAACTGTAAAGACAAAGCTGAGGCCAAAACATGTGTTTACTCTATGATAAGGAAAGCATTATCCGTGGCCAACTACATAGATCCCTAAACTAAGGTCAAATGCTACAACTTGCTAGGAAGGAATCATTGATCTTACCCTTGGGAGATTGGCTTAGGTGGGGTAGAGGTGGTTAAGATTTTTTTTCTGAATTTTTTTTAATCGTCATTATTTTTTAAATATTACTTTATTATATATTCATAAAAGTTTTATTTTTGTAAATAAATTGAGTCAAAGAAGAAAAGTTGACCTAAAAAATAAAAATAATCCATAAGTAACTTCAAGCTTCAACCAAAATGAGGTAGGTTAAAAAAAATACCCCTGGTTAAGTTACCCATAGATAACTTAACCTCTAACCAAAGAACATGGCGGTTTGCCTTACCTCTGCTAATCCCCCCATCTTTATGCCGCTGGCCCCCCATATCGTCACCACCCATCTCCCACGAGCCTAAACCCTAAACCTCATCCATGAGGAATCTCATCTCACAAGCTACACTCCCCTAGAACTCCTTACCCAATCCCCACTCAGATAAAATAAAACCTGACGACAAACCGTCATCTTGGTCAGCACAAGGAACATTCCGTATGATCAAAGCCCTCTTTCTTTATCAGTTCTGGAACCTAGATCAAAGAGAAGAAATTTTAAACAAGAAGCTAGAATTGCCCATTTCACTACCAAAGCTCTTTTACTCTGCCCCAAATCCAAACCATCTAACCCAAGAGAGTCCATGCAAAGGCAAAGGTGGTGGTGGCCAACCTTAACAAGCCATAAGGGCTGAAGATTATATCATAGAATTGCCGAGATATATGTGGGTTAGAGATAGTTTCCACTTCAAATTACCTGGCTTACTAATGCACGGTAGACTTCTCTTTTTTTATCAAAAACAAAGATTCTAAGGAAAAGGCTATCAAATTCTTTTAGAAAATCAATGTTAAAGATCACTATTTCGTAGTGGATGCCTGTAATAGATCTAGGGGCCTATGGCTATGGTGGAATGTGGAGATCTCTCCTAAGGTAATTCTAGCTAATGCAAATCATATTATGGAGGAAATTAATGACCCTATGCTCCCCCCTCCCCCAATCATAAGGACAAAGCTACATTTTGGAATAGTTCCAATTTCAAACCTTTCATTCTTGTGGAACATGAACGTGATCCTCTCCCAATAGGATAAAGTGGGCAGTATGGCATTTAATTATTAGATAATCCAAAACTTTTATCAATACCATCCTAGACAATGGGCTACTCTATCTCGGGTTTGAGGGCCCTGCATATACCTAGTCCAATAGAAGAGGTGTTGGAGCCATCATCAAGGAAAGATTGGACAGAGCTTTTGCCAATGCCCAATGGAGGCTTTGTTACCCCAAGACTATGGTCTTCCACCTTCTCAGGCTGCACAGTGATCATTCCCCCATTCTACTTAATACTGAATGTTCCTCTTGAAGAAGGCACACCCCATTCAGATTTGAATCCAACTGGCTCTTCAATGAAGATTTTGCCTCTCATTTGAACAAGATCTAGAAGGATAGACTCTCTCTAGAAATAAATTTCAAAGGAGGTCAACTATCTTGAAAAAGAACTCAAGGTTAGGATGAAGAAAATTTTCAAAAATCCAATTGTTAGAAGGTCTGAGATCCAAGAAAAATTGAAGAGCATCAATAATGCCCCCATAACTGAAGCTTAACTAAAAATTGAGTTGGCTTTGGAAAAGAATATGAAGTGATCACTAAACAGGATAGCGAGTATTGGAAACAAAGGGCTAAGGAACATTGGCTCACTGATGGAGATTGCAGTACTATTTTCTTCCATTCTAGTGTCCTCATTAGAAGATCCTCCAATAGGATTACCTAGATCAAACTCCATAATGGGGAGCAGATTAGGGAAAAAACCAGAATTCTAACCATCTTCATATCTCATTTCTCCTCAACATACCAAGCCTCAGTAAGTTTCCAACCTGAATTCCATGAAAACTTATCTTTCAGAAGGATTCCTCCAACATCAAATTAATCTCTCTGTGCTCCCCCCCCCCATTGTTGATAAAACTAAAGTTGTCATCTTTGCCATGAGCCCATGAAAATGGGTTCCCACCTGTATTTTATCAGTCCTGCTGGAGTACAGTAGGAGCACATGTCATCCATTAGTCTGCTTCTTCTTCATATCATGCCATCTTCCTCTGGACCTAAACCACACCCTTATCTCACTAATCCCAAAAAAAATCCTCCCACATCCCCAAATCATTTTAGATCTATTTCCCTCTATAATATCCTCTACAAAACCATAACCGAAATTTTGGGAAACTGACTCAAACCTCTCCTCCTCACCAGTATATTCTAAAATCAAAGTGCCTATCCTGGGAAGGCTCATTTATAATTGTGTTCTTGTCCATGAACTTATTCATTCTTTGAATACCAGGAGTGGTAAGAAAGAGTTTTTTGGGCTCAAGGTTGATATCTCAAAAGCCTATGATAAGCTGTAATGAAATTTCATCAAATACATGCTGTGAAGATTTAACTTCCTCGCAAAGTTCATTAGCCGCATTTGAGAATGCATCTCCATTGCGACCAATACCATTTTGTTTAATGGGGATGTCAAAGGTCGGATCATCCCAAGTATAGGCTTCAAACAAGGTTGTCCTCTCTCTCCCTATCTAAATATCCTCTTTGCAAAGGCCTCACAACATTGATCAATTGGGAGTTCGAATAAGGGCTCAGCAAGGGTTTCAAAATCAGCTCAGTGGCCCCACTAGTCATGAGTGTCCTCTATGTTGGTATGTGTTTATTTTGGCAAACTGGATCAGAAAGAGCTCCAAAAATACTCCCTCATCTTTGACACATATGGTAGATGGACTGGTAAAATAGTTAACAAGGAAAAATCTAGTTTCTATTTCAGCAGAAATACCTCAAGGGGCAACCCGACTATATTTTCCAAGATGATGGGAATCAAATGTATTTCGAAAAGAGGCCTCGACCTTGGACTCCCAAGTCTCTGGAAGGGCATTAAAGAAAAGCAACTCAAGTTCATAGAAGACAGATTGATCAAAAGGATTGAAAATTAGAAAATAGGAACTCTATCTCAAGCTGGAAAAATAGCCCTCCTCAAATCTATCTTATAAGCCATCCCCCATCACATTATGAGCTACATGCTTTTCCCCAAAGGCATCCTCGGAAGATTAACGTCTATCATAAACAAATTCTAGTGGGGTGCATGGGGAATCCAATTCAAATAAAAAGATTAATTTGGTCTCCTGGCAGAAGACCAACCAACACAAGCTTCTTGGTGGTCTAGGTATCAAAGATCTTGCAAAGCAAAACAAGGCTTTCCTAATGAAACTAGCCTAAAGATTTTGGGAAGACCATGGATGGGGGTGTCGTCTGATACATATCGGTATCGGACGACACCCCTCTGATCCGAAACCGGACCGGAACACTGTTCCAGTCCAATAACTAAAAAAAATATAAAAAATTAATGGTTTCGAGTGACATCCAAAACCATTTCGCCCGATGTCGGTCGAAAAAGGCCGAAACTGAGGGATTCATGTTCTGATGCCCTTGATATATAATATGTGTTATGGAATCCCTTCAATCCCCTAATATATACATATTACATAGTGTCTTATTTACCTGAATATCATTTAAGTAAATGTTAGTATTTGCAATTTCATTTACTTAAGATATTACATGTAAATAAGAAAGTACCTCTATTTGAATCCAATAAAAATATCATATATCTTACTAATAAAAAAGCAACTCTTCCATTCAAGAAGAAACTAAGTCTCTTGGAGAAGTCATAAACTTTTTTCATTGGACTTTTGATTTTTAATATTCTATTAAATTTATTTGAATTATGAAATTTTTAGATAAGACAAATTATGAGGGATTAGAAAGATGTTATTTTGATAGAATCATCAAAATCGTGATTTTCTTCTTGGATGGGAGAGTTGACGTTTTATTGGTATGAGATATGATTTTTTTATATTTTTGTTTGATTCAAATAGGGGTACTTTCTTATTTACATGTAATATCTTAAGTAAATGAAATACTAACATTACTTAAATGATGTTCAGGTAAATAACCATGCCTCGAGGTGACGTTCAAGTAAACTGTAATTTCTCATTAATCTAAATTGTGACATTCAGGTAAACTGTAATTTCTCATTAATCTAATTTATTTAGATTCAAATGCATGTCCACTAAGTTTGGTGATGTATTAATATTTTTTCTGACTTTTTCCTGATTTTTTTTCATATTTTTAATGGGTCTTTTTTTGCATATTTTGACAAGTAAATTGTAATTTCTCATTAATCTAATTTGTGACGTTCAGGTAAGATAAATAACCATGCCTCAAGGTGACGTTTAAGTAAATAGTAATTTCTCAGTAATCTAATTTGTGACATTCAGGTAAATTGTAACTTCTCATTAATCTAATTTATTTAGATTCAAATGTATGTCCACTAAGTTTGGTGATGTATTAATACTTCTTCTGATTTTTCTCGACTTTTTTCATATTGTTAATGGTTTTTTTTTTCATATTTTGACTAGTTTCGGTCATATTTTTAATGGGTTTTTTTTACATATTTCGACTAGTTTCGGCCGAATCTGAAACCGATATCCCCTATCCCCACTCCCCCCCCCCCCCCCCATCTCTGGGGAAGACCAGCCTCTTCCCCTGGGGAACCATCTTGAAAGCCAAGTTTCTAAGCCAATCAAATTTTTGGGGGGTGATGAAGGCCAGACATAACTCCTTAGTCTGGCATCCCTCCTCCCTATCAGAGAAGAAATCGAAAAAGGGTCAGCATGGGTGGCCAGATATCTGGTAAATAAGTGTAACCATTCACTTAGATTTTCTATTTAAATAATTACATTTGTCCTCGTTTTACTCACACGTTTTGTATACCGTTATCGCTTCCCTCGGCCTTTGAGCACTCGAGGCACGACGGACACCTGTTTCATTACACACTTTCTCTTGGCATGGACCACCTCTCCATCGGGAATACTCCTGACTGGGCCAGCGACTCCTTGTCAAGGCTTCCGTAAGTCTCCTTGGCTTTGGCGTACGTCCATTGCTGACGAGCTGGTTGTACCCCAAAACCCATTACAGTTTAGGGATCAGTACGATCCAAACAGCCTTAGTGTGTTCTCTCTTACCTTGGGTTCACGCCGGACCATTTAGCATGTGTACGTAGCACGGCTAATGGGCGGTTGTGACTTCTACCGGACTGCCGGCACACGACCTAGTGCTGTGCAACTGTTACTATCCCATGTTTATCGTTGTTTTATGAATATGTCTCTGTCTCATCTACTATCTCTTTACTCTCATCTGTTCACTTTCTCTCCACACTCTCGTCTATTTCTTCTATTACTCTCGTCTCTTCTTGGTACTCTATTTGGCCATATAATTGATTGTCTTAAATAACAAACATAACTATATGCCAGTGCAATAGGGCCCGATTTGGTCCTGGGGAGAGCTCCTGAAGAGTGCTATTTCCTTGTGAGGGTAACATGATCAGGGTGTGTACGACATGCACTCAGCACCATTTAAAACAATTACAATTTAATCTATGACAATCAATATATCAATCACTATACTATCGTTCTCTGGGTTGACAAGATGCTCGACCAGATGTGCTATCTGTACAAGTGCACTTACGTGCAATCATATACACTATTTCGTTACATGGCCAATCCTTTTTCATGTTAGATTTGCAATATTCTTTTTGAGTGTTTTATCGTTCTCTTGCTATCGTGTGACATTACTCTCTTGACTATATTTGATCATTCTCTCTAGTTATCCTGCTTTATAAGACATTAATCACTTAAAGTATGTTTACATGAGATATTAAGTCCTACTGAGCATTATCGCTCACCCTGCGCTATTGTTGTATATGTTTTCAGGTAAGTTGGATGATGACCTTACACACACCAACAAGAATGGACTGGAGTGATGAACGACTTGGAGTCATAGCGACGAAATGACCTTAGCATCATAGAATTTAGTTAGATATTTACTTAGTTATCCTTTCCAATGTAATGGAGTCTTGAGCCCTATGTTTTGGCTCTAAATTAGTGGTTGCAATAGTTTAGATGAATTATCAATAAAATGAAGAGTTTATTTCAATTATTATTCATTAGTTGCTCTGATATTTACGAATGTATGCACAATTTACGTCACCATACACTTTGCTCACGTTCCCCCCGATTTATTCCGCTGCTAAATTGGAGGGACGTGATAACCTTGCTGAGGCTAAACACGTTGGGTTGGCCTAAGATAGAGGAAGTACTTCTCGAGGCCCCAACCTTAGTGTCAAATGCACCTAAGGGAGGAGGCATAGGAGATGCCACACAATCATTCAAGGCACGTCTTCGGTGACTTCTAGAGTGCCTCCCACCTATGATGAAGATGTCGATTGTTAGGTGAGGGATTTGATGAACTTAGGAAGGGTTGCCAACTCCTTGACGACTTATTCAAGCTTGGTTAATTACTGCGATAGAAAGTGGAATTGCTCTAGAGAGACTGAGGGATGAGGGTTTGAGCCCCCAACAGTTACCTTAGCTATATCGATGTTCTCTGATCGGACAATTTTCTCTGAGGGATGAGGGTTTGAGGCCAGCTGGTTCGTCGCACAGCCGTTCTGGGCAAAACGGCTGGGCGACGTGCTGGACTGGCCAGCTGGTTCGTCGCCCAGCCATCGCACAGCCGTTCTGGGCAAAACGGCTGGGCGACGTGCTGGACTGGCCAGCTGGTTCGTCGCACAGCCGTCGCCCAGCCGTCGCACAGCCGTCACACAGCCATGGCACGGCCATCGCACAGCCGTTCTGGGCAAAACGGTTGGGCGACGTGCTGGACTGGCCAGCTGGTTCGTCGCACAGCCGTCGCCCAGCCGTCGCACGACCGTCGCACAGCCGTCACACAGCCATGGCACGGCCATCGCACAGCCATCGCACAGCCGTTCTGGGCAAAACGGCTGGGCGACGTGCTGGACTGGCCAGCTGGTTCGTCGCACAGCCGTCGCCCAGCCGTCGCCCACCCGTCGCCCACCCGTCGCCCAGCCGTCGCCCACCCGTCGCACGACCGTCGCCCAGCCGTCGCACGACCGTCGCCCAGCCGTTCTGGGCAAACAGGCTAGGCGACGTGCTGCACTGGCCATCTGGTTCGTCGCACAGCCGTCGCACAGTCGTCGCACAGCCGTCACACAGCCATGGCACGGCCATCGCACAGCCATTGCACAGCCGTTCTGGGCAAAACGGCTGGGCGACGTGCTGGACTGGCCAGCTGGTTCGTCGCACAGCCGTCGCCCAGCCGTCGCACGACCGTCGCACAGCCGTCACACAGCCATGGCACGGCCATCGCACAGCCGTTCTGGGCAAAACGGCTGGGCGACGTGCTGGACTGGCCAGCTGGTTCGTCGCACAGCTATATCGATGTTCTCTGCGACGAACCAGCCCCCAACAGTTACTTCTAGTTGGAGCCATGGTAGACACTTCGATTTTCAATAGACAATGTCAATGATAAAGCTAACCTCGAACCCACAAAGGTTGATGTGAACTGACTCTAGGTATCTGAAGTTTAGAGCTCAGGTTGTTGAATGAAGTGGAGGAATAAAGCTATTGTTGTTGAAGCTAAGGTCGATTTGACCTGCATTATATAGATAGATATATAGATAGAGAGAGAGAGAGAGAGAGAAGAGAGAGAGAGAGAGAGAGAGAGAGGAAGAAGAAGAAGAAGAAGAAGTCAAGATCGAGAAAAGGTTCTCAAATCAATCCTAAAACGATCAAGTCAGAAGTTGGCCAGAGAGGGGAAGCAAAGGAAATCAAGAGAGAGAGAGAGAGAGGGTTGATCAGAGATCTTATGCTCAGGTGTGATATGAGTCTCTTCTTCTGCCTTTTATCTATGCCCATAGCTTTATTTTTATAGGTTGAGAGGAGAAAATGAGTCTGAAACTCTCCATGTGGACCTAACCCAAGAGACTTTCCTTTGAGCTATCTCTATTCAGAGATTTTTAGGAGAAGTTGCCGTATTTTTCCTCACCTGTATGTTGATTTCACGGGATGCGATTTCAATCCAGGTGGCGTCTATGATCTCCGTCGAGATCTCTAAAACAGATGGAGTTGGTCCTCAAATATTAATATATCGATCTACTTCCTAAGTTGACTGAGGTTGCATTGCTATTGGGTCTAAGCTGTTGTAGGGCTGAAAGTTGGACCTACCCCTCAAGGGTCCATCACTCATCATAAATTTGGCCAACAAAATTGTGGTTTTCAAAGATTCAGATTTGGTAATGTTGAAAATAAAGGGGGAAAATGCAAAAACCAAGTAACTTCTACTACGATATAATTTGAGAAACATTTACTATACTTGAGAGTTACATTTTTTTGACCTTTTCATTTACCAATATATTAGAGGTATATTATACTCATCTAATAAAATGTAGGGAAAATTAATATCCGGTCCAAATTAATAAAATTAATTAATTGCAGTCTAAAGACCAGAAAACATAACTTTAAATCCTTTGACTGTTAACTTTGTAATTTTAAATCCAACAACTTCACGCCGTTGGTGAAGTTTTTTAAAACCCCAAAATACCCCTTAGATCCTCGTTCTTATGTCTTCTGGATAGCATCTGCGAACCTGCTCGAGGGATCTGGCGACGGCGAACATGAGGGCGACGCCACGAACCTGCTCGAGGGCGAGGCCGCGAACCTGCTCGAGGGCGACGCCGCGTGCACCTGTGCGAGGGCGACCGGGCAACGGCGAACACGAGGGGGCGACGCCACGCGCACGACGGCGAACCGCGAACACATGCCTGAGGCCACACCGCGACACCTGCTCGAGGGCGACGACGTCGCGGGCACGACGCCGCAACACCTGTGCGAGGGCGACGCCGCGAACTGCAAGAGGGCCGTGACGCCAGGAACACCTGCGCATCTGGGTACATTGGGGGTGTTTTACTGTTCATGCAATATATTGGGGGTTCTTGCTTATACATTGGGAATTTTTGGTGTTCATACTATGTATTGTAGGTTCTTGCTATTTATGCTAATACATCGGAGGTTTTGCTGTTCATCGAGGGTTTTTGCTGTTGAACGGGGGTTTTGCTGTTCATGTTGTTCATATTGTATAATATAAGGTTTTGGATGCTTGTCTTTTCACAAAATATATGTCAGATGAGAAAATACTTGCATTTACCTTTTTGGCACGCTTTACTGCAATAAATGAGCCATCCTTTGGTTTCCCCTTATAGACAGTGCCAAAACCACCTTGCCCTATGATGTTTGCTGTGGAAAATTTTCTTGTAGCCTTGATGATTTCTGTAATAGAGAAGTCTGTTGTATCATCTTGCACACTACCCTTGCTAGAGGAGTTGGTATATTTGGCTTTGGAACTGCTATTGTTGCTTATTGATGACCCCTTTGTTGAAGCTACAGTAATTAAGAACTTTAAAGGCAAGCTGTAGCTCACTACATATATTAGAATTGGAGTTAAAATGTCTGTAATCCAGTAGACAACAAAATATTTGCTGGCTGGACATTGTCACATCTCAACCTGCTCCTCACTGCCAACTGTGATTAATAAATTATTTACCACGGAGGTTTTAGTGTTCCTCACTGCCAACCTGTTCCTCACTGCCAACCTGCTGGCTGGACATCTCAGTCTGCTGTTCATGGGGGGGTTTTAGTGTTCATGCTATATCATATACAGTTCTTATTGTTCATGTTATATATTAGGGGTTTTGTATGTTCATGTTGTACTAATATAACAATATGCTATTCATGACGTTCATGCTATTATCTTAGTGTTTGAATCATATATTGTTACAGTTGAAATGGATCGGATACCGGGCATATTTAGTTACAAAGATGAGGCTTATGCAATTCATTTACATAAAGGCATGACGTTGGATGATATTGTTAGTGATGTCTGTAATAGATGGACTCTTAGTGCTGAAAAGGTGGAGCTGAAATGTATAATATCTGAACAGTGTAATTCAAAAATGACAATGACAAGTGGAGAAGATGTTGATAGGATGATTGACATGCATGCTATGCTCAATCCAAAGATAATGAATGTGGAAGTGCACGTTCCAAGTTCTCAAGATGTACTAAGTATCAGGTAAACTTATGTATGTATGCTATTTTTTCTTCGTTTAATTGGCTATTTATTATCGTTGTCATTAGTTAGTTATTTCCATGCAGACCCTCTAGTGCATTATCATATGGGAGCATTAATAATGTATTGGCTTCAGAAGTGAATTCATCTCAGGATGGAAGTAAGAGATCTGAGCTATGGTATGACATAATACACTCAATTGGTCAGACCTTTAATAGTGTTGAGCATGTTCGCAGTGAATTGACAAAGTTTGCTATTGCAAGAGGGTTTGACTATATTTTTGTGAAGAATGACTTAACACGTGTCACAGTGAAATGTAAGGTTGCAAAATGTAATTGGTACTTTCATGCTATTAGAGTTGGTGGAGGACCTCACTTTCAAATCAAACAATTGGATAATGTTCATATATGTGGTGGGGGATTGAGTACACAAAGACACCCTAGAGAGCATCAAAGAAATGGATTGGTTCTATCATTCAAGAAAAAAATGCAGATAGCCCTTTAATGCTTGAAGGTGAGAGGTATGGTAATATGTATTCTAATATTGCAGAATCGTTTAATGCTTATATTCTTGAAGCTAGAAATCTTCCTATAATATATATGGTTGATAGAATTCGTATGCAAATCATGGATCTATCATATCGAAGAAGGGCTATTTCTGCAAAGTGGGAGACAAAGTTGTGTCCCTTAATTGATGAAAGGTCGAGAAAATTGATGGAAACTTCTAGAGGTGTTCATGTGATATGTTCTAATGGGATTGTGTTTGAAGTAATGAGTAGGCCTTCATGTGTTGTGAATCTTCAAGAGGGCGCTTGTTCTTGTAGGGGCTGGCAAGTTCTAAGATTTCCCTGTAAACATGTGTGTGCAGTCATCCACAAGATAGGAGGGAATGTGGAAGATTATTGCTCCTTCACTTGTGACATATATCGTAAATGTTATAAGGAGACCATTCAACCTATATCAGACATTGATAAACCACAAGTAGATTTTAATGATGTTTAAATCCGACCCCCTCTCACTAAGAGCCGACCTGGAAGACGAAAGAAGAACATAATACCTTCACAACAATCATTGGAGTTTGATAAGATGGTATATACATGTTCTAGATGCAAACAACCAGGTCACAATCGAAAATCTTGCTCCAATCCAATACTTGAGTAGGTATGGGACATCTTTACTACATTTGTTATTATTAATGTATCTTTGGTAAATATGTTTGTTCTAATCTAACATATTTGATTTTAACTTCATTGTTCATGTGAGTTGTAGTGGAATGGCAAGTCATGCTCCTATCCCACCTATGCGGTGTCCGTCCGGACATAGTTATTGTGCAATAAGAATAAGTCAAACTGAGAGAAATCCAGAGAGACATTATTATAGATGAAAGGTATTCACTTACACTCAATTACGAGTTTTAGAATATTTTATGTACTTTCATTTTAATACTACTTCTATTTTCATCTACAGCATGGTGGTTGTGAATTCTTCATGTGGTGTGATCATCTAACTCATTTTGTGGAATGAGAATCATCTTCTAATTGTTGATGTGAGAAAGAAGCTAAAATCACAACTCTTGAATGTCGAGTTGCAGAGCTTGAGGAAGAACTTAAACAGTGCCAAAGTCTTCTAAAGAAAGCGATGATGATTGCCAAGGTCTTATCGGAGGCTTTCTCTTTTCTTAAAATTTCTGTTGCTGAAGATGAGAGTGATGGTGGATCTTAAGTTTAGGAGGCAAATGTAATAGATGTTAGTCTAATGTTTGGAACATATATTTTATTCGAAGTTTGAACTTTTCATTGGACAAGATGGTGGATCTTAACTTCTATTGCTTATTTTGAAGTATGTAACATTTTTAAACTTTCAACTCAGTATGCTCATTTTGCTGTCAACTGATGTCAGGGAGGCAAAACTGTGTCAAATATTGGTGTGATAGCTCAAGGAGGCAACTGATGCTAGGGTTCTGAGATTTGTTTGAGTTCTTGCTATTTTGATCTTGGTGTGATAGCTCTTTATGTGATTTAAGTTTTCCTCTGTGAGCTTTGTGTGGCGGAACTTTGGAGCAGAGAGACCTTGTAGTGAAAGTTGTGAAATTTAACCAGAGAGATCATCTTCAGGTCCTTCTAAGGCCAAGTTTCGATCTTAATATTGGGTGATAGCGAATGTAAGAGATAGTAAATGTTACACATCATAGGTGCATTCAGAATCTGCTTAGGAGACAATGCCCAACATGCCAAGTTTAATATCGAGGCCAAGTTTAAGATTTTTTGGTATTAATAAAATGCTTAGGAGACACTGTCCAACAGGCATGCAAAATTGCATATACCCAATAGGCATGCAAAAATCGCCCTCAAACATGTGTGCAGAGATTTGATCGCCTAGCTTTTCTAATCTGATAACAGATGCAAAAACATAACAATAACATCAATCTCTAATTTTTCAGTACCAATCTCCTTAGTAGACCTTACATTAACTATACAAAGTACAAAAAATGTACTTTATGAAAGACCAAGCAAAACTATGTTACAAACTGCATACACACTTAACAAAAATGCAAGCTGGACTAAACATTATAGATAATGGATCGGGAATCTAAAACCAAGACTTAGAATTAAAAGGAATGACAAGCCATGTAATATTTTTTAATTAAGGAGGGTATTTCTGACATTCGCATAGCAGACTGTTATCAAGTTTCAAGGTTTCCATCTATTTTGGACTGAAAATTAAAATTATTTCAAAAGAGGACCGAATATTGATATTTCTAAACATCTGAATTAAAAATTAACTCACCTACTCTAAAATGGAAGGAGAATCAAATTCCCGTACAATGTAAGAAGTGTACGAGAAGTTGTAATTTTCTAAAAGTCCAATAAAATTTTCTTATATTACTTTCCTCTCCCACTCCCCGTACCAGCTTCATCGTCGGGCCGGTTCACCCGCAGCGCAGTCGTCAGCTTTGCGTTTTTATATCCGGCGTACCTCACGGTAGTTCAATGGGACGGTGGTGGTGACGTCATCTTCTGCTGTCGGTGGCCATTATTGGTAGGGTTATCTGCTCCGGTCTAGCAGGTCCTCGTCCCAGCCGGTTCCGGCCGTGCGACCGGCGGCGTGAGGCTGCAGATAAAAGAAAAACTGTTAACAGATGGGACGACAAGAAATAACCAGGGGAAGCTGTTTGCGTTAGCGTGCAGGGAACGCAAGGCGCTCCGCGTGCGCATCCATCCGGGGTCACCGGGGATTGGGATTCTTACCCTTCTCTCGCCAAAATTGTTTCTTGCTGCTCCCATTTGGTGTAAGATTCTGCTCGGTTGGATTTGCTCCCGTTCTTCCTCTTCAAAACTGCTTGTGTTTTTTTATGTATTGTGGTCTCTACGCTCTTGTGGTTTCGGAACGTCTGCTGTGATGAGACGGACTGATGGTTCTCTTGCTCCGGGGAGATGCTTCTTGTTCTTGGGTTGCTGGATTCTTGTCAATTCCCTTTTTTGTGTGAATTTGGTGACCGCATTTTCTCTGTCATTTGGTTTGTTCTTGTCTTTGTACAAGGTTTTATCTTTATTTTTTGTAATTTGATGCATTCGTTCTCGTTTCAATTCTGTGTTTTAATGATTAATCAACTGTTTTGTCGTTACTGTTATTACCTTTCTCCATTTCATTTCTCCAGCCCTTCTGTTAATCGCTCTCCTCCAAACCAGGCTGGCTATTTTGAGTGTGGGCCTGCTTTTTACCAATGTGGTTACCTGTGCAGTTCTTTGATTTTGCTCCTCATCCTGGAAGGATTCAGTGTCCGGGAATTCACTTCATTATCTGGAGCTGCTACCTCTTCTTTTGTTTTTTTAACCAGATGTGGATTGTTTTCTCCTTTGGATTGTTTTCTCCTTTGTGCCTCATATATTACTATTTTTTCGCAGGAAGTGTTCTTGTGGCATGGAAGGTTCTGTGGTAAGGAGGGTTATACCCTCGGATAACAGCTGCCTTTTCAATGCTGTCGGGTACTTTCGTTTATATGTTCCATTGTGTTTTATCAGGTTTCCTGGCCGGAGATATCCAACTTTTTTGGTTTTTTTGCTGAGCCTTTTCCTTTTTCTCCTTCCTCTTTTACCTTTAGATATGTTATGGAGCATAACAAACACAAGGCACCAGAGCTCAGACAGGTACTTTGTACACTTGTTATATTTTTCTGTTTGCATTTTCTTATTTTTCACACTTGATGAAGCAGTTGAGGACTGATTTCAGTTGGCTGAATGAATGTTTTTGATATTGAAGGGACTCTGCTGTTTCTCTATTTGAGTATCTATGTCATTTACGTGGTTGCCATTATTTTCCTTGTGAGGACTTGCTTATTTACTACTGTGGGAATACCAGGAAAACCAAATACCATGCATTCATTTTCTTTAAATTTGTTTGTTTTGCGTTTTAAGGTCCTAAGCAACTTGTGAGCAGTTCCTCTATAGATTTTGGTAACTTTTAGATGATCATTTCCGTTAATGTCAACATTTTTGAAAGACTTTTAAGATATTTGCTCATCTATTGACCTATGGAAGGTAAAAGGGGACAGCAGCCACCTGTTTTGTTCACATCCATGTGCATCTTACCATTTCAAGTTTGAAAATTTAGAAGCATGGTGTGGGAAATTAGAGAGGTAATGAGAATAAGTTGGGAGCGGGAAAGTATCTAGTTTGGCATTCAAGTTTCCTTGGGTGTAGGTGTATGAGTGGGAAATGGGAATGATCGCAAAATGAGTGAATCTTGCTTTTAAGCTTCAAATTGGGTATGGTAGATGTAATTGTTTTAGTTGGCCTCTCTAAAGAAGCATTCTTTGTACATCACCAATCTGGTGAACATGATCCTTCCTTGCACTTGGGTCTTTATGTTTATTTTAGATGCTTATCATTGATTTTTTCTCTGATTGTTTCTCCAGCTTTTATTTTATTAAGTTATTTCTCCATGATTCCATCACTTTTCTATTCGTGAGGTTTCCCAGTTAGGCTCCATTGCGTGTCAAAAATGGGAATCATCTATTTAGAAAATAGAAACTGGATATCTGCCTTCTATACCTACTAGTTTGTCTCTAGGACAACGAAGGTCTCATCATTCAAAAAATCATAGCATTGGATGTTTTTGTACATTGCTCTTGTTATATTGGTAAAAAAATGAGCAATCATAAGCACACTTGCATACTTACAACAGATGCAGGCAAATGGAATTTGTAGTACATCGACATTTTCAACATCGGTCAAAGTGTATGTGGCCTGCAATTCTTTCTACTGATGATGAATGATTCTAAAATTGACATTTTGGATTTTGTCTCATCACTATCTATCCTGTTTGTGCCTTGTTGAAGGGATTTCTGTTTCATATTATCAAGGCTAAGGCTTCTTTCCTTTTTCTGGTAAAGGTTATTGCTGCAACAGTAGCAAGTGATCCCACAAAGTATAATGAAGCATTTCTTGGAAAACCTAATCCAGAATATGTAGAATGGATTCTCGATCCTGAGAAATGGGGAGGTTAGCCATATATTAACTGATGCTGCTTTAGATGTATATTGGTCTTTATGTTATGTTGGTGAGGAAATCTGTATCATGCTCGTCATCGTAATTCTCGTCATCGTAATTTTTTGTTGTATCATCACTTTGCCAAATTAAACTGTGAATAACTACTGTTTCAAAGGTTTTGTTAAACTCTTAAGAAAACTTGGTGATGCGGGAGCATATTTGGCAGCAACTAAATGACAAAAGCTGGTCATTAGGTTGTAAACAAGTCATTTTTTTTTTCTTTTATTGTGTATTTTTTCGCTCTTTTCTAGGACATGATTTTAGGTCCTAGTTGGAATAGGATTGGTTAGTCTATTAGCAGTCCAATTGGGTTTAGGATTTCCTATTTTATGTTTCCTATTTTTAGAGTCCTAAGAGAAGTGAAGTTTATGTCTTGTTCTAAGAGTCCTATTGGGACTTGGTGCCTTTTTTCCAATTAGGAGCCATACTTTGAGTCAAAATTGAGTTTTCCAATTTTATTCTATTGCGAAGTTATTTCTGCTATATCTTAGGTAAGTTTGATTTTGAGTAGGAATTGGAGAGTTTTATTTTTTATTAGATTGATTGCTTATCTTAGAGTCCAAGAAGCAGTTGACTTAGGAAAGTGAGTAGGAGAGTGTAAATGCCTCTGTAGTTCAAAATTATGCAATCAATGAAAGTTTGAGAAATTTTTCCAGAAATTAAGAGTCTCGAGATGGAGTTCTTGCAGTTCTTTCCTGTGCTCCGGCAAGAGCAGGGCGAGAGGTCCATAGCATCGATGCCTACCCCACTTCTTCTTTCTTTCATCTGCTTCCAGTCTACTTCTCTGACTCCCATCTATTGCAGTGTTTCTGTTCTTTTCTGATACAGCAGTAACAACACGAAGGAATAGCCATCTACGTTGTCGCTTCTTCTTATGTGTTGAACTCCCACAGCAAAACCACATGCCTACTATGCTCAAACTGTATCTTTGCATGGCTGTCCCTCATCACTTGGTGGAGGTGCTGTTATGGAAGATCAAAGATCAAATGAAGTACTGTTATTCTTCCTAAATTGTATGTGGAACTGGGATGTGGACCAACCTGATGTAACATATCATAGTGAACCTAGGCACTTCTCCAACTTATACAGGGTATACTGTTCCAATATGTAAATGTTGCTAATTGAGTTTTCACCTATGGGTAACCAGTGTCAATGCTGCAAACAATGAGCAACCTGGTTTTGATTTTAGAATATAAAGCATAACAAATTCTAACAAACAAATTCACCTTATACACGGAAGGATACAAGTCGATTGGGCACAACACTGGACGATCTGGATTGAAGACTCTCAAAATTCTAATTGGATTGGGCCTTCGAACTCGAACCTCAAGGTGATGAGTGGAGAGGGTTCAACTATTATAAACTTGTTATAGATTTTGTTCGTTTCCAATGTGGGTCTATTCTCACATGCCGTCTCACGTGTAGACCGATTTTAGGCTTTGTCACATGGCCCATAAATATGGGGTATGCAGCTTGGATCATACCATAGGCTCTAATACGATGATAAAGTTTTAATTGGATTGGGCCTTCCAACTCAAAACCTTAAGGTGAGTAGTGGAGAGGGCCTGACTATTATAAGCTTATTATATATTTGTCCCTTTCTAATGTGGGAGTATTCTTACAAGGAAAAAAGGAATGACTGCAACAGGAAGAAGATAGCTTTTCTTTAGCCAGCAAGAGATCATTGTGTCAATGTGTCATCACAAGGAACACATTAATTATTCTACTATGGCCATCCAATATCAATGTGATGATGGAAAAGAGCAATGGTACAAAATAAATGACAATATATGAATATTTGTGTTTTCAGAAGTATCTATTTCCACATTGATTTCCAATGAGGGATTCCGTATAACTATTAGGAACATGTTCCAGCCTCTGTTTTTTTCCCCCTTTCCTCCCATCTCAGATGACAAAATGAATCAATGTTTACATTACCAATTTGGAATCTTGAGTCAAACACTCGTAGGAGATGTTTCTAGTAGCAGATAACATGCTTCATCTTGTGGTCGAAATGCAACAATGAATTTTCCTGATAATTATTTCAAAAGAAAACAATTTTTTTGGGTACTCTGGCCGACCTTAGATTGGAGGATGCAGCCCATTTGATCTGCGTGAGATCAGGATCGGCCTAGGGTGTTTCCTGGGATGATCCAATACTTCCTTCTCTTATGGTATCAACAGCTTGAGTAGTGCTGTCAAGCACTTGGGCCAAGCAGTAGCTCATTGATTGCAAGACACCCACCCATGCGACACGATACGGAAGCACCACCAAGAAAGTTTCAACGACATAATATGCTGCTAGCAAAACCTATGTAGTTAAAGGTGAGAGGTGAGCAAGCTATTTGGGGGCTTGTCTCAACCTTACCTACCTAGGTGAATGCCTTGACATTTGAGGCCTTGTGTTTTTTAGCCCTCCCATCCCCCATAAGTCACCACAAAGGAAGAAAAAGATAGTGGGAGAAAAATGTAAAAAAAGAAATAACGATATGTAAGGCTTTAAGAAATTCTAAGCATGTCTAACATATAAAGACGATAAAGACGAATTTGTGTAAGTCAACCATTAAAGTAAAAAGAGATTGTTTTAAAGCTTGGCAAACCAACAAAAATAATCGAACTCTAGAAGCTTATAAAATAGCTAAAAAGAGGGTTAAGAAAATAGTTAGTGAAGTTAAATCCAAGGTATTTGAAGAATTATATATAAATTAGGAATCCGAGAGGTTGAAAAAGACATATTTAAACTTGCTAAATTAAGAGAAATGAAAAGTAGAGATCTAGATCATGTGCGTTGCATTAAGGATGAAGATCAAGGGGTTTTAGTTTAGGACCTAGAGATTAAAGGGAGATGGTGTAGCTATTTTTAAAAATTATTTAATGGAGATTGCTTTAAAGATTTCTCTTTAGAAGAGAATTAAACGTCAACAAAATTTGATAAATATCAATATTTTAGACGTATTAAAATGTCAGAAGTGGGTGATTCCTTAAGAAACATGAAAGTGGGCAAGGCCTTAGGACCAGATGGCATACATATTGAAGTGTGGAAAGGCATAGGAGACATTGGTATTAAGTGGCTAACTAAACCTTTCAATAAGATTTTGAAGGAACAGAAGACGCCAGAAGAATGGAGAAAAAGTGCGGTGGTTCCTTTCTATAAAAAACAATGGAATATTCAAAGTTGCAATAATTATCATGGAATTAAGCTTATGAGTCATATTATGAAACTTTGGGAAAGAGTAATCGAGAAACAAATTCGATGTATGACTACTGTATTAGAAATTAGTTTGGTTTTATGTCGAGTAGATTTACTACAAAACCTGTTTTCTTATTACGACAGTTAATGGAGAAGTATAAAGAGAAGAGAAGAGATTTATATATGGTTTTTCTTGATTTGGAGAAGGCGTATGATCGAGCACCGAGAGAATTGATTTGATGGACATTAAGAAAGAAGGGAGTCTCTCAAAGATTTGTTGACTTGGTTCATGATATATATGATGGTGCTACTACTATTGTAAGAACTATTGCTGGAGAGACTTCTGAAGTTTCGGTCACTATAAGTTTACATCAAGGTTCTGCACTAAGTCTTTATCTCTTTGCTCTGGTTATAGATGAAGTAACAAAACAATTGCATGATGATATCCCTTGGTGCATGTTATTCACAAATGATATTGTCTTAATTGATGAGAGTATTGAGGGTTTAAATACTAAGAGAGAAAGTTGGAGGCATGTCTTGTAGTCTAAAGATTTTAAAATCAGTAGGAGCAAGTCAGAGTTTATGTATTGTAACTTTAGTAAGGAGGGGGTGTTACATGAAGATATGGTTCTAATTGATGAACAAAACATTTCTAAGAGTAGTAGCTTTCAATACTTAAGGTCTGTCATCTGAGAGAATGGGGAGATTTTTGATGATGTTGCACATAGGATTAAGGCAGGCTGGTTAAAATAGAGAAATGCATTAGGAGTCCTTTACGATCATCGTGTACCCGTGGAACTTAAAGGAAAGTTTTATACAACGGCTGTGAGGCCTACTTTGTTATATGGTACCGAGTGTTGGGCAGTGTGTAAGGAACACATTAACAAAATGTGTGCAACAAAGCTGAATATGTTGAGATGAATGTGTGATAAGACTAAGAAAGATAATATTAGGAATGAGTGTTTCTGTGACGACTTGGGGATAGCTCCAATTGATAGGAAAATAAGAGAAAATAGACTTAGATGGTTTGGACACGTGTACTGTCGCCCAAACTCGGCGCCGGTTAAAAGATGTGACCAAATTTTAGTGGATGCCAGTAAAAGAGTTAGGAGAAGGCCTAAGATGAGATGATGGGATGTTATTAGGAAGGATGTGAACTTTTTAGGTTTAAACACAAATATAGCATTCGATAGAAATCTTTGACAAAAGGATTCATGTAGCCGACCTCAAATAATGGGATAAGGCTCTAATGATGATGATGAACCATATCTAAGTAGTAGATGGTCTTGGGCAAGGTTTGGCGCATCCCCGATTCGGACCGGATCGTTCGATCCGATTCGGGCGGATTGAACCGATTCGGTTCGATCCGCTTGGATTCGGCCAGAACCCTTATTTATGACCCATTTTATGGCCGATTCCCTTGAATCTGGCCTTTTTTTGAATGATTGTGTGGTTTAGGCCTCTTGTACATATGTTTCATCATGTTCCATGAGATTTATATCATGTAATTGATATAAAAACATTTATTTTCAATGAAATAAAACATTAGAAGAGTGAAAACAAATTGAAACTCATTAATTGAAAGATATTTACATTGCACAAAGTCAATACAACTATCAAACTCTAAATTCCAATAAAAACACAATGACTTACTCTAATATCCCCAATGCCCTTGTTGATATGGATCATATGCATTCCATTGGGATTGACTAGGCATGGATTCGGACTCATCTGACTCTGAGGGGAGCTCCCCAATAAGATGATGACCTTTCGTTCTTGACACAAAACCACGAAACTCATCCCATGTCATCATGGTATGGTATCTCTGCCGAAACTGACTCAGATAATGGTCCCACACTTGACAGCCGGGACGGACTACCCCCAGTTGTGCCATCTGTACATCCTCCTCAGGAACAAAAACTTGGACTGGAATAGGAATAGAATATGCAGGAGGAGGATGCATATATGGAGATGGACCAAGGTAGCCTGCTGTGGCAGTGTACCCACTGTACGGTCCGTACCCACTAGAGTAGTCTGTGCTAGTGGATTCGGGGTGATAGTTATGGCCGCCATAGGATCCGACAGACTCTTGTGTACTCATCCTCTCAAAGTCTGATATCATAGTGTCATAGCTATGGGAATCCACTGGTGAACCTCTTGCTTGACTGCCAGGTCTAAACTTCTGCCTTCTATTGTACCGCATTGGGGCACCATGACTACTATCTTGTGTTGCACCCCCATAAAATTGCTCCTCTGTGAATGCCATGCCACCTCCTCCTCCCTCACCACCCTCACCTCCTCCTCCCTTACCACCCTCACCTCCTCCTCGCCCTGACCACCGTTACCACCTCCACCTCCACCGTTACCACCACCGTCACCACCAGCATCTGAAGAACCACCTGCAAAGGCAATATCATTTGAACATTAGTTAGAACAAATACAAAATTACAAATACATTTGAGGTAATTTTTAATACAAAATGATGGCCTACCAGTAGTCATCGAATCATGGGAGGCGCTATTGGGCAATCGGGGTGAATCCAATGAAGACGGTGTCTCATCATCTGCATTTGGATCCAAAGTCTCTGCATCGGCAATGTCAAGTGGATCTTCAACAACGGTAGCACCTTTCTTGCCTTTTTTGGATCCCCAACCAGAAAACCAACCCTTCTTTTTTTGTGCTGGGGTGGGAGGTGGCTCTCGTATAACAACTCCTTTACTTGGCCGGGACTCTGTTGCACCAGTTTTTTTTTTGCGGGATTCTGTTGCTATTTGCTTCCCTTTTGCCAATTGAGATGATGTGGGAGCCTTTGTAGATTGTGAGGGAGGCGCATCCTGGGTAGATAAGCCTCTCCTTCTAGATTGTGTGCGGGGGAGGCCTTCCATCAACCTATCAAAATCATCATCATCATCATTACCTCCTCCTCTACCTGCAATAACCCCCAACATTATACATTAGGAAGTTAGCATAAATGCAACTGATAAAACATGTAAGATGAAAAAGAATGACTCTCCCACCTGCAGTACGCGTCACATGCTCTACTTGTATGTCCGCAAGAAGATCCCCTCAGCCTCTGGATCCATCCCATAACGAGGGAATATGGCTGTCCCACATTCCACGATCTCCCTCCTCCTCTGCTTTGCTTCTGCTACTGCCCTTGCCAAGAAAGTGTTAGGGCGAGGTGGATCTTCAGGGTCGTCTGCCTCCTCATCTAACTCATACTCCCCTCGCTTGTTGTTGCTCGTGCAACCCATGCAACCATTGGGTCTTCTTCATCTCGTAGAATCCAACATCAATTGGATCATACTCTACGTCCCCACGCTTCTTTGGATCTTCTGTAAGATGTTTGACCCTCAGCCTCATATTATAGTGGACGTACACCAATTGGTCCAAACGCCTATATGAGACGATTCCGCACTTTGGTGTGTATCAATGCAAATGTACTCCAGTTCCTCTCACATCCACTAGATGAGGAAGTCTGCGATAAGACCTTCACTGCAATTTTCCTCAATGTTGGCGCGGAATGCCCAAAGTTGAACCACCAATCAGCTGCATCCAAATTCAATTATCTCAATCAGATGTCAACCATCAAGTTGCAATGATAAAAAATATAAATGGGAAGCATATTACCACCGTCTACACGCTCCCGACCAGCAATGGCAGATGGCTCAGCAAAGGTCCCAGTGGCTTCCCGAAAACGCTTCATCTGCATTTAATAAATTTATCATCAACTCCTATGAACTTCAAGTATTGATTGGACTTTGGATGGAAGTTGATAATCCTATACTTGCCTCATCAATGGCATCTGCCGCTAGCACAGGACTTGTTGACAATCTCTCAACCACCCTTGCAAAGGCAGCCGTCATTCATTATCATATGCTAGCTCGTGTGCGTAATGGTATGCAGGGTGGAGATAGTATGCTGCAATTGAATAAAATACCATCATCAATACAATAGAGTAGTTTATTACAGAAATATGATTTATTTCCTTACCCGCCATATGGAGATCTCTACTCATCTGCCGGTCCCATCTATCGTCAACAACATCCAAAACCAAGTGTGCATGCCGAGGTGAGACTTCACGGATCTTTTTCCTCGCGGCTTCAAGTTTTGCATATACCAATCCTATAGATGGTCTCCTATCCCCATCCACCACCCTCAACACCTCATATAGAGGTTCAATGATCTGTACCAGCTTGAAGACCCGATCCCAATAATTGGAGCTGTTGACGATGCCTTCCACCTCCTTTCCATCAGATGTACTAGCAAAATTACTCTGCAACCATTTATCACCCCTGAACATGCGTTTCAATCCATCCTTGTGCTTCAGTAGACTCTGTAGTGCCACAAAATTTGTTGCAAAGCGGGTGACAGCCGGCCTCAACAACTCTCCACCAGTGGACTCTCTCATCCACGCCAACACCAGATGATGATTGTAGATGTACGTGTTATCTTCTGTCCTGCATCCACCACCATTTTCACAGGTTGTAGTGTCCCAATTTCTTTAAGCATTAAATCAACACAGTGGGCAGCACATGGGGTCCAGTATAGATGAGAATAGATATTCATCAACTCCTCCCCTGCTTTCTTGTACGCAGCTCCATTATCCGTGACCACCTGCACAATATATTGCTCCCCAATCTCCTGAACCACCTCTCGCATCAAACCCAAAATGTATTCATAGTTGTGTACATGCTCATGCGTCAACTGATTTGTGATAGAAGACTTGTCTATCACAATACACTAGAAAGTTGATGAGGCTGCTCCTGGTGATGCCCGACCAACCATCACACATGATGGTGACACCATAGTTCTCCCATTCTTCTTAAATCCGTCTATGTAAGACTTATCTCATCAACTTCCTCCTGCAGATATTTCCCTGCCAAGTCCCTAGCTGTAGAGGCTGCACATGTAGGCCTCCACGTTGAACCTCTTGTATTGCAGTTTTATAATAGGGACTGTTCGCTGCATTAAATGGTAACCCTGTATGGTGCCACCACTTTGCAATTGCTCTCCCCACCTTGTATTTCGGCCCCTGCTGGTTGTATGAATCATCAATCCTAGTCTGCTTGCCATGCTCCTAGGATACACATAAGGGTCCACATCCTCAATTTGCACACCTGTGGGTCTCTTGCTATGCCTGCCTTCTTCTGGTACTTGTGTGGGAGGGGGTCGAGTGAAATAATCTCCCACATTTGAAAATCGACGGGAGCCACTGCCACCTACCGCTGAGCCACTGCCACTGCCACTGCCAACCTCATGCTGAGCTCCATGAAAACTCATTCTGTGCCCTGCCCTTTGATCAGCTTCCCATGCCTCAGCCCTGCTATGTGCTCTGGCTAGCCTTTCCTGCACATCAGGATCAGGAACATATTCTGCATACATTTGAACTTCATCATCATCATCTTCATCTCTTTGCCTTCCTGATATAATCCTCTCTGCTATCTCCTTATCTGCCTTCTTTCTTGCTGTCTCAGTTCGAACTTGCTTAATGTGTTCAATCATAGCCTTCTTGACTTCTTTTGGCACCGATTTACACCCCTGCACGTCATGGTACCCTGCTAGTCGACCACCAGCAAGGTGCTTCTTCAAACGGGAGACCCCACCTCCTTGTCCCACAAAACCACAATAATTGCACTTAAAGTTGTGCCTATTCTCCAACATGATGCCATGCTGCCACCCAATATCATCAGAACCTCTTTTCGGTGCCATCTACAATGACAAAAAATAAATAATAAATTAACAGTAAATTAAATTAAATTTCAGAATTTGAACACTAAAGAAAGTATTTTTACTTCTTAATTGTTATATGATATTTTTTTAATATACATGAACACATGATCACAGAAATCCATTCACACATGCATATATATTTTCTGTAATTTCACATTTTATTAACATTTTATTTTAAAATACTTCTTATTAATGTAAGAATATAATTAATTATGCTCAACTTCTTATGTAATCAACTTCTAATCATGATGTACAAGTTATACAACACATTTCTATCAATTTGTTGTTGTTTACACTTTTTAAGATTTTTAAAATTATTATTCAAATTTTAATATAATTATTAATTATTTATGAACATTAATTAATTATACCTAAACTTCTTATAGAATCCTTCTAACCATGATATAGAACTTATAGAATACCTTCCTATCATTTTTTGATTGTTCAATTTTTTTAAATTTTTTCAAATTATTTTTCAGAAAATCATATTTTAGGGGAAATCATCAAATCTACATGAAACCTTGTAGATCTTGATGAGAAATGGTTGCAAGTGAACACCAATCCCTTGCAACATCATTTCTAACAAGATCTAACCCATACACCAAGAAAAGAACAGAAAAATGAAGAAATAAGGTTGCTTACCTTGAAAGCCCTGTAGAACCTTCAAAAAACTTGAAGAACAGGCTTCAAAGCTTCCAAATCCACCTCCAAATGGACACAAATTCACTTAGGAAGCCTCCTCATGTGGATTTGCACCTAAATCTAGGATTTTCTCTTCAAAAAACCTGCAAACGGGGGGACAAAGGGGCCTGCGGTTTCCTGCGCTGCGAATGGGACTGTTGAGTCCCGATGCGCAGCGCATCGCCGACACCCTTTAAGGGTGTCGGGCGGATCGCGCCCGATGCGACAGTGCCGCCGGCCGGATCGCATCGCATCGGGCTCGATCCGCCTGCTAAGAAGGGATCCGGCGCATCGGGCGAGCTGCGCATCGGATCCTCCCTGATCCGATGCGATTCGGGGGGATCGGCCCGGCTCGATCCGGCGCGCCAAACCTTGGTCTTGGGAATCATCAAGAATACGAAAAATGGGGCAGCATGTAAGAGAGGACCGTACATTGTTAAGAACTAGTATTGTCACTTTGGACTAATTAAGAACAAGACAAACCAATACCATATAATTAAGAAATACTTTTGACATAGATAACAGAGGCGGAAACACCTAACACTGCTTTAGTAATCTATTAAAGGGAGATATCTCCTGGTTATCAAGCTTGATAACTGAAAGGCTGATTTGCTAAGAGAGAGAGCTTACTCAGGCTTTATCCTCGATGAATGTGCATAAACCCTGATAACTTTATCTTAGGCTCTCATGTCTGATAAAGTTATGGTTTTTTGCATATAAACCATTATGGAAAAAAATAACAAATTTGTCATCTTTAAATTGATATTGTCTAAAATGCTATTCTTACAAATGAATTGTTGCATATTTACCACTATAGTTAATTCTCATTAGAAAAAGAAAATATCCCTCCTACATTCCTTTAACACTATTAAGTCAAAAACTTGTTGACAAAAATAACCCTGCATTGTGTGCGCATGTGAGAGGGGAGGGAAGAGAAGGAGGTTGTGGAGGAAGGGAGGGATAAGGGACTATGTGCACTATTGGTTAAAGTTAACCATAGTTAGATGGAACCATAGTAATGCCCTGTAACTTCTATGGTATATATGCAATCTTGATACTGGAGATAGGCTATGTGTGAATCATCTATGTAGTCAGTAGTTAGATTGTCTTTGACGATGTAAAGCAGCATAGCAGAATATGGCGCTGTCAGGATCGAGCTCTGGAGATAGAATGATCAAAGGGAATCTGCTGGCTGGGGCTAGGCGAGTGCTGCCTATTGGTATTGGAACCTAATCCAAATTGTATGACATTTAGTTGGTTATGTATCATTCTCTAATCTAACAGCCTCATGTAGATAAAATATCATTTTAATTTGTTTCCAGCTGGAAATGTGAATGTGGATAGGAAGCATGATTTGCAATCTCTCGAGATCTCTTAATGTTTTAAAAAGGACTATGTGGTTCGAGTTGGATGACAACATTACTGAATAGTCTGACTGACTATGCAGTGAGTCAGGCATCTCAAGTGAGTTGGTTGTTTTTTTAGGATATATATATTTTTTGGTTATGCACTCCTCCTGTTAATTTATAATGTTGAGCATATACGTCATAAACATCTCATACCTAGAGACATAAGGATCATGAAAATAACCTGGTTGAATTAAAAGACTCAATCTAAAAGCTCCCATGCTGGACTCGGACTTGGAGTCCTGTTCATAGAAGGATGATCATGTATAGTTGGCAAATGGAGGAGGGAAAAGAGAAAAGGTATAACCTGAATACAATCAAACATGAAACGGGGGCATAACAGTCATTTACAGAAATAAACCATGCTCAACTAAATATTGCCGAAATAGTCTGAGTTGGGATTCACCTAGGTGGCTAGGGGGATCCGAGTCGACTAATTGGCGTGCCAAGCTTTCTAGGCAGCTGACTTTTTAATCACTACTCTTGAGAATCTCTCTCTCTCCTAGTTGCCAAGTTCTGAAATGCCTGAGACACATAGCCTGAGACACTAAGTTTGAGCAACATTAAATAAGTATCATGCGATTGCATTGTCTAGTTTGCTTTTGTCTAGTCCAAGCTCAAATCTTTGAAAGTCTGCTCCTCCCTCCATCCCCCCCTTTCATAGCACTATCAACACTTGGAGTTGGCAAGGGTTGATTTTGCACCATGCATACTTGCCAACTTGTTACTGTTGACCTGATGCAACCCTTAATCTACAACCTTAGGAGGAAAAGTAGGAGAAATCATGATGATGATGGGGGGGAAGAAAAGAGGAAGAACAAAAGGAAGAAGTGAGGCTCCTACCCATGGTCAATCTACTGGCCAATTATGATGATAGAAACAAAAGAGGAAGAACAAAAGGAAGAAGTGAGGCTCGTAGCCATGGTCAATCTACCCATTGGCCAATCGCAAGTTAGAAAGGGAGGAAAGAGAACCTACTACCTTTCTCAATCTCCTGATAATATTTTGAGATCTCTCGGAGATCACTTATCTTTAACCCTTCTGATAATACTGAGATCAGAAACAACATTCCTTGATAGGAAGATTCCTGTTTTGGAAAACGTTTATCTAAATTTCTCGTTTTGATTGGAATTGAATCTAAGGGATTTCCGGATTTCTTTGAAGCACAATGGATGTAGAAATGTAGAATCACTATTCTCAAAGTGTCATGGTGTCTTGCTCATCCAACATGCATTAAAGCTCATGACTTTTATTATATCCATCAGATATTGTGTGGAATTTGGTTAGATGCAGATTTAATATGGGCCCAGACTACTATATTCAATGTATGTCCATTTCAGTGGCACAACCTATTTCAGCAGATGTTATCTGTAACCCTTATGTAAAAGGTGTCTGTGGTACTGAAGTTGCATTCATTAGTCCCTCCTAAAATTTAAGAGTTCTACCTTTCAAGAGTTGTAATCTTTTATATTTACAGATTAACCTTCTAATTCAGATATTTATTTATGAAAGACTAGCCTTCTAATTCAGATATTTATTTATAAGCCACACAATCACACATTTATTTTTTCAACTCCTTTTTCTGGGGCTTTTTTGTAACCATTTGGGGGGCTTCTTCATAATATTTTAGGCATTAAGCTGAACAACTTGAGAGTTTGAGGGCTTATAAACGAAATCTAGATTGGAGGGGCTAAAGTAATAAATATGAAAGATTGCAGTGGTTGAAAACTATGAATCCCAATATTTAATTGTAGGGTTCGGCTATAACCTGACCTCTTGAATTGAGGGTCCAGTGGTTCATCTGGGCCAGTTTTGTGCCGGGAGTTCCAAAATCTGACTGTTCTGGGACAGCCCGACAAAAGACAGTAGAACTGGCTGGTTGTCTCTAACTGATCTAAAGCATGAGCTGAAGTTTGTGGCCCTTCCAGACCACTTTATAGAAACCTTGTTAAAGGGTGTACCCAGTGCACGAGGCTTCCGCCAACGTGGGGTTTGGAGAAGGGACGATGTACGCAGCCTTACTCCAATAAATTGAGAGGCTGTTTCCGGAATTGAACCCGTGGTTTGCCGGATCGCTGATTCGGACTGAATCGGTTTGTCCTGATTCGATCCGATTCAGGTGAATCGGACCGATTCGGTCCGATTAGCATGTATATATATTATATATATATATAATAATATATATTACATATATATGTATATGTAAGACATATGTGCATGCATATATGTAACATATGTATACCAGATATGAGAATGGGCTCAAGGATTTACATGAGATTATATGGAACTCATATCTTATTTATATTTCATATCATTTAAGTAAATGTTATAATTTGTTATAACATTTTCTTAAAATATTACATGTAAATAAGGAAGTACCCCCCATTTGAATCCAATAAAAATATCAAAAAATCATCTCTTACCATAAAAAGTCAACTCTCCAATTCAAGAAGAAAATCACGATTTTGGTGATTCCATCAAAATAGCGAGTTTCTAATCTCTCATAATTTGGTCTATTTAAAAATTTCATAATTCAAATAATCTCAATAGAACACTAAAAATCCAAAGTCCGGTGGAAACGTCAAACGTGCATATGACTTCTCCAAGGGAGTGACTCTCCTATTGACCGCAACTAAGTCACAGTCAGTAGGAGAGTGACTCCCTTAGAGAAGTCATATGCATGTTTGACTTTTTTTTCCGGACTTTGTTCTATTGGGTTTATTTGAATTATTAAATTTTTAAATAGATCAAATTATGAGAGATTAGAAAGTCGCTATTATAGAATTACCAAAATCACGATTTTCTTCTTAGATGGGAGAGTTATTTTTTATTGGTAAAAGATATAATGTTTTTGATATTTTTATTGGATTCAAATGGGGGGTACTTCCTTATGACATGTAATATCTTAAATAAATGAAACAACAATTATAACATTTACTTAAATATTATGAAATGTAAATTAGGTATAATTTTGCAGGGTTTCTGTCGACACTTAATCGTGTCGGCTGAATCAGACATGCATCGGGTAAATTGGAGCGAATCGGGTCTGATTCGCCCGATGCTGTTCGATTCGGCCGGTTCGCATGTGAATTGACCGGATCAAGCGAATCATGGATAGACTTTTCCGTGATTCACATCAATTTGGCCGAATCGAACTGATTCGCCCCGCTTCGACAAACCATGCCCGTGACCTTTAGGTCACACATGGGCAACCTTACCTTACTATTGCTCCCAGGTTTGCCCTTCAACAATTAGCCAATTCCTTCCTTGTTAGAATCAACCAATTCCATCATGATCCAACTTGCTTTCCAAATGTGTTTTTCTTGCATTGCCATTGTCCAATCATTGAATGCATTTATTGGCGTTGCTTGGCTAGACATTTTCATCTCATTTTCTTCCTTATTGTCACACACGCATTCTTTAATGGGTAGAATTATCGGGTCCATCATCATCAGAGTCTTATCCCATTATTTGAGGTCGGCTACATGAATCTTTCTCCACCAAAGATTTCTATCAAGTGTTATATTTGTGTTTAAACTCAAGAAGTCCAAGTCCTTCCTAATAATATCGCACCATCTCATTTTATGCCTTCTCTTTGCTCTTTTACTGACATTCACTAAGATTTGGTCAAATCTTTTAACCGGTGCCGAGTTAGGGCGACGGTACACATGTCCAAACCACCTAAGTATAGTTTTTCTCAATTTTCTATCAATTGGAGCTATCCCCAAGTCCTCACTGAAGCGCTCATTCCTAATCTTATATTTCTTAGTCTTATCACACATCCATCTCAACATCCTCATCTCTGCAACACATATTTTGTTAATGTGTTCCTTTCACACTACCAAACACTTGGTACCATATAATAAAGCAGGTCTCACAGCTGTTCTATAAAACTTCACTTTAAGTTTTACTGGTATACGACGACCGCAGAGGACTCCTGATGCACTTCTCTATTTTAACTAGCCTGTCTTAATCCTGTGTGCCACATCACCATAAATCTCCCCATTCTCTTCTCTGGATGATAGACCTTAATAGGGTGTTTGGTTGCAAATTTTTACCTCTTTTTTTTTCTAAATTTAAAAAAGAGAGAGAACAGACACAAAGACACGTTTGGTAAGTAGTTTTTTTTTAGGGAAGAATTTTTACCCTATGTAAATCTCTCAAAAAAAAAAAACAAGTGCGAACTTATTTTTATTTTAAAAACACACGTCTCTCTCTCAGAACCCCCCCCTCCCCTCCTCGGCGACCCCCCAGCCGCCGGAACCCCCCGCTCGCCCTGCACCCTCCCCCCTAGCCGCGGCTCCCCTCTCCCCGCCCCATCCACCCGCCCCCGCCCCCGCCCCGGCTGCACCCCCCCCCCCCTGCGCCGGCGGCTCCCCCTCCCCCCCCCCCTGCGCCCTCCTCTTCCTCTTCCCCCCACCCGGCGACCCCCCCACCCCCCCCGCCGGCGCCCTCCCCCTCCTCCTCCCCCCCCATCCCCCCCCCCCCCCCTCCGCCTCCCTCCTCCCCCTCCCCCGCCCTCCCCCACCCCCCCTGCGGGCCTCCCTCCTCCCCCCTCCCTCCCACCCGTCGGACCCACCCCCCTTGCGCTCGCCTCCCTCCTCCCCCTCCCCCCCCCCCCCCCCGGTGCCCTCCCCCGCCCCCCCCTGCGGGCCTCCCTCCTCCCCCTCCCCCCCCCCCGCCGGCGCCCTCCCCCCCGCCCCCCTGCGGGCCCTCCTCCTCCCCCCCCTCCCACCCCCGGACCCACCCCCCCTACGCGCCCTCCTCCTCCCCCCCCCTCCACCCGCCGACTCGCCCCCCATGCGCACCATCCATTTTACACATGATTTTTCAAATTTGATACTTCCTGCCAAACAACTAAGTACTGTTTTTTTTATTTTAAAAATTTAAATCAAAATCGATCACATCGTTAATTTTTAGATAGAAATAGTTTTTTAAAAAAAGTTGCTCCCAAACACCCTATAAGTATTGAAAGTTACTACTCTTAGGAATATCTTGTCCATCAATTTGAACCATATTTTCCTGTAATACTCCCTCATTCATGGATGGAGAAGTCGGGTCGGGTGGCTGGGTCGGCCCCAGCCGATCTCGACCCGAGTCGGGGCCGGAGTCGAGCTGAGTCGGGCTGAGTCGTGCAGTGGACTTTGCAAACCTAGTCCCGTGGGTGGGTGGATGTCCCCCCCCCCCAAGTCGGGTCGCATTGGCCGATTCCGCTCTGAGTCGGCCGACTCGGAGCGGAGTCGGCCGATTTTTTCCATCCACGCCCTCATTACTATAATTACAATGCATAAACTCTTACTACTCTACTGATTTTAAAACCTTTAGACCTCTAATACATGCCTCCAACTTTCTAGCTTAACGTTTAAACCATCAATACTCTCATCAATTAAGACAATATCATTTAAAATAACATATACCAAGGGAACTTTGACCCATCTGAAACTTTATTCAGCTGTTTTGGTACACTGATTAATATGTCTACATGATTATATGTCAAATCTGTTATTAACTTTTTTTAGAGGTTGGACATGACATTTTTGTATCAAGAAAAAAGAAGTTTTCTGAAATGTTCGTGATTCCTATGTGCAAGTTCTGAAAAATTTTCTCATCAATTTTTGCATGGTTTCAATTGATTCATCCTGGGATTTACGCGAAAAAATGCATATATCTGCACATTCCTCCCTTGTGATCATATTTGTCATGTTCAGCATGTGTTCATGTTGGCAATTGACAAAAGTGGTATAATGGGTCATTGACAACTTAGTGAGGAAGAGTTAGTTTGAACCATGAAGCTTATACTTGTTAGAGTTATGTTTCATGGATCTCAGTGCCAGCAGTTTCTTCCCAGATTCTTATTGCTTATGCACATTTATTGCATTTCCTACATGTTATTGTGGGACCACTACTGGTGATGCTTATTGCCATTGCTTTGCTCATTATGGAGATCTTTAGAAATTGTGATCCTCGTGTTATTGTTTGATAATGGTTCTCTCAAATTATGTAGTTTCTTTTCCATCATTCTATCAATGAATTCCAACATCATGGAATTCCTTTAGAACCTAGGCAAAGATGGACACATTATTTTTGTAATTCAAATGCTATCATAAAGTTGGAATGCCAAAGGCTGATGTTCTAATAATAATTAACATTACTAGAGCATTATCTTAGTATCATAATGTTTTGGAGGACTGATGATAACTAAATAAAAAAAGAATCCAAAACATTGTCCTTGTGACTATGTGGTGGGGACACTCGAGCTTGGGACTAGGCCTATCGGATCCAAGTCTACCGGAGACGGAGGCAACGTGCAGCGAGACGACATCCATATAGCTCAGCGAAGTGTTCCCGTGATTTTCATGTGTTTACTTTATTGGTTTGAGCATTTGTTGTATGAATAAGGCTCAAATGAGGCTCAATAGTGTGTTTTCTATTTTCTGGATATTTTTGGGTGCGAATTTTGCCCCATTTTAGGTCTAAGGGCATTTTAGTCCAAAGGGTCAAAGAATGTCATTAGGGTTTTATCTCTATAAATAATGCTGTAATCCACTGGTTGAGAGGTTAATGAAGATTTGAATGAGAATTGCATCAGCCGTTTGTTTCCCGCTGCAAAGGCTTCTTCTTGGGGTGTGAAACCCTAGGGTGTGAAGCCCTCCTCTCCTCCCTTCTTTCCTCTCTCCACTCTGTACTGCATCAACTTTGGTATCAGAGCCATGTGAATAGGTGTACTGAGTCAAGAGAGCCATCTTATTGTCTTTTTCAGTGAGAAGTTGAGTGATGTCAAGCTAAAATACTCTACCTATGACAATGAATTCTATGCGATAGTCCAGGCTTTGAGACACTGGAGATATTACTTGTTGCTGCAAGAGTTCGTGTTGTTCTCGAACCACGAAGCTCTTAAATTTCTTCACGCCCAAAAAACTCAACCCTCGACACAGCCAGTGGGTGGAGTATATTCAAGCCTATACTTTTGTCCTCAAACATAAGGCTACCTTGAAGAATTGTGTGGCTGATGTTCTGAGCCGTTGCGCTTCATCATTAGTGGTCGTCTTCATAGAAGTCACGACTTTCAAGAAATTGAGAGATGACTACCCCAACTGTCCGGATTTCGGTCCGATCCATGCTGCCCTCTAATCTGGTCCCTCCCGAGCGTACAATGATTACGTCCTTTAGGATGGTTATCTTTTTCGGGAAAATAAACTTTACATCCTACGAACCTCAATCCATGACTTTCTAGTGTGGGAAGTGCATACTGGCGATCTTGCTGGTCTTTGGCCGCAATAAGACTATTGAGTTGGTGGAGTATCGGTTTTTTTGGCCAAGTTTAAAGCAAGATGTGGCCCGAATTGTGGCCCAATGTCGCACCTGTGCCATGGCAAAGCAACGAAAACAAAACACTGGTCTTTACAGTCCCCTGCCTATGCCCAACCGTCTGTGGCAAGATGTGAGTATGGACTTTGTCTTGGGATTGCCACGCACAGTTCGTCAGCACGACTTGATCATGGTAGTGGTGGATAGGTTTTCCAAAATTTCTGATGCATCGAGGATAACACACATTTTTCTCTCTAAAGTTGTGCGTTTGCGTGGGCTTCCCAAATCAATTGTATCAGACAGGGATGTGTGGTTTGTAAGCGTTGAACCCAAAAATTGTTCACCATAAATTACCCAATGAAAATACTTGTTTTGATTTTTAAAACAAGTATCCAGGGAGAAAAAAATGTTTATTCGGGTCCCCGGATACGAATAACTCCCCGAATCCTTTAATCTAATTTTCGGGACAAATAAATGGAAAAAGAAAGCATTTGTTCTGATTTTTCAGATTAAATCACAGAAAATTAGATGAAGGAAAAGTATCTATTTCTGTGAAACTTTGAAAAAAAAGTTGAAAGTGGCCCCTCCAAGATGAAGCGGAGTGGAAACCATTTAAATTCCGGCGTTCCCGGTATAAAATTCCCCCCCAAGAAATTTATTACACTTGTTCTAAGTGTCCGGAACAAGCGTACAGGGGGAAGGAATACTTAGCCGAGGTCCCGGGTGAAAGATAACCCCCGAGGCTATTTATTCGTAATTTTCAGAATGAATAAATGAAACAAAATAATTTATTCTGAATTTTCGGAATAAATTAATACAGAAAAGAAATATTTCTGTATGTCCCAAAATGTCGGAGGAATATCCCCCCAGACACGGCTACAACAAAAACAGTCGTTTCATGTTGTTTCCGGAATAAAATCTAACTTCGGAAAGACAATTTTAATGCCCCGGAATATCCCGGCGGAAGTCGTCCTACGTGGCGCGTGACATGTCATGTGTGCAAAGACTACGTCCGATACCCACGTTCGTAGAAAAGACGGCGTGAAAATAATGTAATCCCCCGCACAAAAAGACAGCTTCAAAGAATCTCCTTGGAACAAATCACGTGGCAAAAGTCAATGACTCACGTGGATTATTTATAGGAGAAAACAAAAAAAATGAGAACCACCGGTCGGACACCGGCTCCAAAACACACCACCAGTGGAAGAAGCCCAAGTGGGCCCCACTGTCCGGTGGTATACACCACTGGCCATGCATACCACCGGTGGTGTGCACCACCGGTGGGAGAACCCAAGTGGGCCCCATTGACCGGTGGTGTACACTATCGAGAGAAATAAGAAACCGGCAGGCCCCACCACTGCCAAGCTGGTGGTGTACACCACCGGTCCAGGCAGTGCGCCCAGGCTGGGTGCGCACTACACGCGCAGATGCGCGCGGGGACGGTGCGCACGGGCTGCGCGCGCAGGCCGGCCCTGTGCGGGCCGGTGGTGGGCCCCACCGGGGGAGCCCACTGGTGGTATGCACCACCGGATGGGCTTCCCGGTGGTGTACACCACTGGGGGCCCCCCATGGGGTGCCCCCCCCCCCCCCCCCCCCCAAGCAAAAAAAAAAAAAAAAAAAAAGGGGAAGGGAAGAGACACAAAATAAATGCATACCTGGTGGTGTGCACTAGGGTGAACACGGTTCGGTTCGATTCGAGTTGGCTCATTTTTTGACCAAACCGACTTTCGAGGCCAAACCGAAATTTAATATCCTTTATATCAGAAGCTCGCGCATGCCTTAGTGGCTAAGGCGCGCACGCTTCCTGCTGGCGGTCAAGGGTTCGAATCCCTGCTCCGCCACTTTTTGCTACAGTAATTCTCGATTTTTGACCAAAAAATCGCGCTGGAGGAAATGGGTTTCGAACCCGCGCCAGCATAAGCGGCTTTGTTGCATACGCTAGCCAACCGCGCTACAGTTCGTTTCAGTATATATTATACTTATAATATATATATTCCGTTTATTCGGTTTCAGAAAGTGAAACCGAATTGAACTGTGCAGGATCCCAAATCGAACCGAACCGAACGGTTCGGTTTTTTCGGTTTGAACCGAATTCTGAACAGCCCTAGTGTGCACCCTCCGGTGATGTTGCCACCCACTTGCTCAGCCCCCTATAAAAGGGGCCCAACTCCAAGCTCCAAAGGGGGAGAAGTTCCAAGCACCCGGTTCCAAGTTCTGGGAAGGAGGAAGCTCTTGGCAGAACAGGGGAGAAAGAGAAGAAGAAGAAGAGAGAGGGAAGAAGGCGCCCCCTCTTGCCTTGTGTTCTTTTTGAAGTTTGGAAACTTGCCTTGTCTTATTTAAGGCAAGTCCATACTAGTTATGTGATTTTTTGTAAATTGATCCCCATGAATTTAGAAAGAGGACTTTATGGACCACTTTATAAAAGAAACAAATGAATGAAATGATCTACTTGTTATGTTTGGATAAAACATTACTTTCTGCACACAAAAAATTACAGAAAACCCTACTTTTTCTTTATTTATATAAATGACCAAAACACATGATCATTTCAAATCAATCAACTTTTACACATGAATAAATGTTAGAAAATTCCTGAAAATTCAGGAATAATGTTCCAAAGGAATAGAGGTCAAGAAAAAAATACAAAATGACCCTATCCATCAGAAAAATTGCAAAATAACCCTCATGTGGTTAGAAATTGTGAATCAGCCCCAAATATGGAGAAAATTGTGAATCAGTCCATGTTTTAAAGGGGGACTTTGCAAACCAGTCCCTAAATAAAGGGAAATTTACACATCAGTCCCCATTTTGAGGGAGATTTCACAAATCAGTCCACATTTCTGGGGTTAAATTGCAAATCAGTCCTCGTTAATGTGGGAAAAATATAATTCAGTCCCTGTTCAAAAGGGTGTATGGCAAATCCGCCCCTATTTTGACGAATGTTTTCTAGAACACTCCCCAATGTGGATAAATACGTTGGCGAAACGGCCATAGTTCCATGTGGAAAGATGAATCTGTGGCGAATGACGTCTTTCTTACCTATAATATGTTTTCAATAATCAGGTCTAGCCATGTATCAAAGGTGTTCGAGTTCTCCTCGATGTAAATGAAACGTTGACTCATCGACGGGGAATGGTCCAGCGCACAAACTCCGAATCACCTGAAGTTCATACGTGGGAGATGGTTGTGGAATCCTTAATCACATGTGTGAGGGGCCTTGCACCTAGATTCTTCCACGTATTGACGATACATAGACAAAGAAAAGAACGAATCTAATATCGAAGAAAATGAAACGATATTAGAGCATATTTTTATATAAATATATGCGAAAATAGTTTTTTTCAAAGAAAACAACAATAAGCTACTTTTGGAAGACCCTGTAGCACGTTATGGGCACAAAACTCAAATTCTTCACTGCCTACCATCCCCAGACTAACGGACAAACTAAATTAGTCAATAGAAGTCTGGGAGATTTGTTGCCTACTTGGTGGGAGAATGCTAGGAATTGGGATTTGGTCCTACCTTTAGCGGAGTTCGCGTAAAACAACTCGGTTAACAGGTCAACTAGCACGAGCCCATTCGAAATAGTCACAAGATATAGGCCCAGGAGTCTTGTAGATCTTGTTCCTATGCCCCATCACTCTCGTGTCTCAAAGTCAGCATAGTCCCTAGCTGAACATATTAGAAGTTTGCATGAGAGTTTTCGTCGCCAAATCGAGATCAACAATGAAAATCATCGAATTGCAGCAAATTTACATCGTCGCTTGCAAGAGTTTCAAGAGGAAGACTACGTTATGATCAGGGTTAGACTTGGATGGTTTCCTCCTGGGACTGTGAAGAAGCTTCAAGCTCGAGGAGCCGGACCGTTCAACGTATTGAAACGCATGGGGTCTAATACATATGTCATTGATTTACCACCAAATTATGGTATGAGTTCCACTTTTATTGTTTCAAATCTGGTAGCTTATTGAGATCCCGCAGTGATTCCCAGTGATCCATTCGAGTCTTCTTCTCCCCTTTTGAGTGAACCCACCTCCGAATGCCCACCTCTAGTCTCAACTCCAACACGGTGTGAGCAAATTGATTAAATATTTGATGAGCAGGTTGTTACTTCTCCGAGCGGCGACTGTTAGTGCTACCTGGTTTGTTGGAAGGGATGACCACCCACTAAAGATGTGTGGATTATACGTACGGAGCTACAACAACTTGACCTCGATCTCTTGGAGTGACACCAAAGCGGTCATGACACTTACTCAACGGGGTCGAGTTCTTCTCGGGAGGGGAAGATTGGTGGGGATGCTCGAGCTTGGGACCGGGCCGATCGGATCCAAGTCTACATGAGATGGAGGCGACGTGTAGCGATGACGACATCTATATGGCTCGGCGATGTGTTCCCGTGATTTTCATGCGTTTACTTTATTTGCTTGAGCATTTAGTTGTATGAATAAGGCCCAATAGTGTGTTTTTTATTTTCTGGATATTTTGGGGTGCAAATTTTTCCCCATTTTAGGTCTAAGGGAATTTTAGTCCCATAAAGGGTCATTAGGGTTTTATCTCTATAAATAATGCTGTAATCCACTGGTTGAGAGGTTAATGAAGATTTGAATGAGAATTGCAGCAGCCGTTTATTTCCCGTCGCGAAGGCTTCTTCTCAGGGTGTGAAACCCTAGGGTGTGAAGTCTTTCTCTCCTCCCTTCTTTCCTCTCTCCACTCTGTACCGCATCACTATGAGTCCTTGACTAGCTTTTATGGGAGGATGCCATCTCAAAATTATAACTTCTTCCATCTTTATGTGAAGGTGCTATTGAGCTTTCTATATTATCAGAATACTATGGGCGTGAAATTGCAGCTTATGACATCCAAACAACCCGCTGTGACTTGTATGGTCAAGTATGCACCATGTTACTTTGTGCTATGATGTTTTTGAGTTCTGTTCTTTCGGGATCACTAATTTGGGACCTTTTTTTTTTGGCCTTGGTCACTAACAGGACAAGAAGTACAATGAACGGGTGATGCTTATCTACGATGGCCTTCACTATGATGCATTAGCTGTATGTTTTCCATATTAGTGGATGTTCGCCCTCCCCACAAACAAATTTGCATCTGGCTGACTCAAAAGGCAGGGCTGTCCCACACATCCAATTATGATTGGGCTGGTCGGCCGTCCATCCTGCTCCCTTGTGGCTCACACCTGCATTCAGCAGTTGTAGGCGCATTGCTGACATGGGCAGTGAGGCAAGTGGGGCAGATTGTCCAATCATGCAACACGATTGGTTAGGTGGGGTCTGCCCTGCCCGTTGGGCTCCTGATGCCAGCCATAAATCTCATTTGTTTTTTTTTTTAATATATATTTTTGTGAAGCTGGCCATCTGATTTAGTTCAGACCGCACAGACAATGACATGCATCCAAGTAGATGTGCCGCTGGGGCTCACTGGATCCATTTCCTGTCTATCTATATATCTATACACATACATACACAAATTATCATCTTAGCAGAAGATAGAAACCCTTTTGTGTCCATTTCATGATGACTAGTTTTCATTTTGATGCATCATCCAGATGTCTCCAGCTGAGGGTGCACCAGAAGAATTTGATCAGACAATTTTTTCTGTTTATGATGGAACAATTGAAGTGGTTGAACGTCTTGCTCTCAATCTTGTCAAGGATGCACATAGGTAAAATATTCCAGAACTATTCACACTTTAAGTTTGTTTACCAGAGAAAATGCATGATTTGTTCCCATCTAATTGAATGGTGCAGTTCGATAGTGAAGATGTTTTTGTTCGAACTTCTTAGTTTCGTCCCTGCTATGAATAACAAGGTATTAGAAAGGCACATGTCTATATTAGTGTAAGATGTCTTGGTTTTTTGATGATCAGCAGCTTGAATGTTTTTTCATGACTCATTTTAGTAGAAACCAGGATTCCGATTCCCATTGTGAGGATGGAAAAGTTAGTGAGAGAAATATGTTTTCTGATAGAGAAAATAGTGGCATATCCCGAAGATATGACATTCAAAGTCATCATTGTTCTTTCCTGGCATCCTTTATACTTGTCTATTGAGCTGCAAGTTAAAAAAAAACAGTGAGGTTGTGATGGTTCGGTCTGTCCAGGTTGCCTATCAGACTATCCAACCCCAGTTGAGCTTTTGAGCTCTCCAAGCAAAAAAGTGCAAAGAGCAAAAATACAGGAGAAGAGCAACAAGCAAACAGTCCAGCTCAGTTGTGTGCAGAACTATCCATTGGTCAGGACAAAGAAGTGTTGACACAATGTTTGTCATCTTGCCCGAGCTGTATACAGCCAGGTGTTCTTGGACATCCAATATAATTTCATAAGAGTTGACTGTCAAGTGTCAAGGTTATGCACCAATGTTTGACTTGGAGATGGGTCTATTGCCTGGTCTATTTATTAGTATTCAGGAGTTGTGCCAGTCAATCTTAATGGGTATGAGCTTTCATTCAAATATCCTCCAAAATTAAAGTTTTACTGACTTGTGTCTTCCAACTCAAAACCTTAAGGTCATGTTTGGTAATTGGTATTGGGATAAGACAAGGATTGGACTGAGTTAAGCCTATTCATTTAGTATCGGTACTGTAGCAGGAGATGAGAATAGAAATGGGGATATCCCCAGAAACAAGGTTAGCTCCAGGGATAACTCATTCCTTGGGAAGACAAAATGAGTTATACCAACTCTTTCTATCCCCATTTCACACTTCTGAGAAAACATTTTCCTCCATTAATGATTCCCTTGCCCTTTTGACCTATATTATTATATTAATTACACTTGGTAATAACATATTAACAACTACTTGGAATGCAGCAATATTACTATGTTGATTGACATATTACTATATTAGCATATGAACACAATAATTCCTACGTTACTTTAATAACTAACATAGTAATGGACATAGTAATATTACTAAATTACTGTACTAATTAGCATGTACTGTGGCTCTATATTGCTAATAGTACTAACATAGTAATATATTCATATTAGTAATGACCTCATGGTAAAGTACGATTAGATGTAATAACATATTGACATAATAATATTGCTGCAGTACGTTAGTAATTAATGTAGCAATGAAAACAGAAATATTACTATAGTAACATAGTCAAATTAGGATTAAGAACATGGTAATACAATCAGGCTTAATGGAGAACAAATTGACACAATGATGCTACTTCTTTACTATAGTAATTAACATGGTGATATTACTATATTGCTATGTTGTACATAATTATAGTAATTAAAATAGTCAGATTATTAATGACATTATAATATAGTTATATAGTCAAATTATTGATGACAAGTTACAAGTTACAACATAGTAAATTATGATCAGACTTAATATAATAGCATGACTAGAACATTTTGTAGTTGTATGATTAGGCTTAATGACATCATTAAAGAAGATAAAATGTCATTTCTTAGACCTCATCTCCCATTTTTATCCCTTTCCTTACCAAATAGTGTTTACCACATGCTTCTCAAACTTAGGTTAAGCAGGGCCCTGTCCAAAATTAACTATTGTCCTCATTGTTATCACATTAAAATGGGGTTAACTCCATGCATATCAAATGCCATGAGGACAAGGGATAAGGATAAAATAACCTCGGTTGAGTTACGCCTACTCCTTTCTCCTGCTATCCCAATACCGAACATGCTCAAGGTGATTGCAGACATATATTGACGCCCCTGGATCCTGGGTACATGGGTTGTTCAGTGCGGTGGGCATTCAAGAGGTATTTAAAGATTCTAGAGCCTCAAGATAGTTTCAAGGAATGGTATAAAATGAACTTCTGGAGGAAATGGGTGATCGCCAGGGCACTTACCTCCACCCAGAGGGAGTTAATCATGCTGTAGGATGGCATTCTCGCTGCTGTGGGCAGTGATGGGTTCTTAAACTCCTCCTTCCTTGGCCGACCAAGGACGAAGGGATCCACATCCTATGCTCCCATTTTCCTGTGAAAAAGACAATGAAAAATGTCCACTAGATCCTTTGAAGTACAAAGAATGCTCAAGACATTAGTTCCATTCATACAAATGGAGGGCCTCTTACCGTTTTTGGAGTTTGGGAAGAGGGGTGGCCAAATGCTATGACTGCCCTCCTACCCTCCTTTTCTTAAAGAAAACCCCTAGAAGGAGGTCCTAAGAACTATATGAAAGCAGTGGCATGAGAAAATACAAAGAAGAAAAATAAACAAGGGAATGAGAGACTCCCCTTGCGGCCATGGAATTCCGGAGTGGATCGGGGTCTAGGATCGGATCCCCCCTCTTGATCTCGATCAGCAATTAGATCGGATTGGCTGGGATCGGGTAGGATCGTTGGAATGGATCGAGGGGGATCCGGGAATGAATTGGCCAGAATCGGCTCGGATTGGCCAATCGTCGCCAGATTCTACATAGAATCGGGGGGGGGGGGGGGGGGAGAATCGGCACTCCCACCCCCGAATTGGATCAGGACCCCGCGATTCCGATCTGGATCGGCCGATTTTACATTCCATGCTTGCGGCAGGCTGCAAGGTGACAGAGGAGGCAGCTTCCTACAGCATGGGAAATGTCTCTCAGGTTTCTGGGTTTGCTACGGAGAGGAAACAGTAATTCCTTTGAAACACATAGAAGAAGCACCCCCTCTTCTCCCTCCACAGTAATTCCTTTGAAACACATAGAAGAAGAACCCCCTCTTCTCTCTCCTCCTTCCCTTGGCCAAGACCATGAAAAACCAGCCTTCCTTTCTTTGCCCAGAGCCCCTAATGGGTTTACAAAGGGACCAAAGGTGGACAAAAAATGTCCCACAATGTGCAAAAAATGTTATGGGGCTTGAGGGCCTTTATTCTCCAATGTGTTGGTATGCATACGCGGATTGATTAGGCTTTATTGGATCCAAGCCACAACAAGGTGCCCAGGTGGGCCAAGGTGCCTGCCCAGCCCACCTAGGCACCACCTTGGGTCGCCTTTCTGGGCCCCAAGAAGGCGGACCTGCGCGTGGCCTCTGAGAACCTTCCTGCCTAGGTGGCGCCTAGGTGGGCGCCTTGACAACTATGAACAAGATGAAGCCAGTCCTGTTCGTCCTTATGTAGATGGTTCCATTCAAAGTTAAATTGGCTAGGTGGTCCTCATTGCCTTCAAAGAAGTGGGCAGGTAAAAGCTGACTGGGAAATTTTCTTGTTACCTTTGGGTATTGCTGATTCCAGATCAGGGAATGAGGGTTATCCCATGGAGAATAATAATGATGGAGCAGGTCATGATGTTGATTACATAATGATGTTTATTTAAATTTGAGATGTCCATGTCGTTAACCATGCTGCCGCCTAGACGGGCACCTTGAAAACTATGAACAAGATGAAGCCAGTCCTGCCCTGCCTCTTAAGTAGATAGATGGTTCCATTCAAAGTTAAATTGGCTAGGTGGTCCTCACTGCCTTCAAAGAGGTGGGCAGGCAAAAGCTGACTGGGAAATTTTCTTGTTACCTTTGGGTATTGCTGATTCCAGATCAGGGAATGAGGGTTATCCCATTGAGAATAATGATGATGGAGCAGGTGATGATGTTGATTACATGATGTTTATTTAAATTTTAGATGTCCATGGCTTTAACCATACTGAGTGAGAACTTCAAGTCAAAGGTCTCCATGTGGCAGAAAAAAATCGTTCTCATGCGTAACTGATGAATAAGCTGCATGCTGTTTGAAAGTTGACTATAGTTGTTGGAAGAAGTGAATTATTCATTCGCCTAAAGATGTTGGTCAACAGTTTGTGGGGATATTTTCCCTAATCAATTTTGAAAGTGGCGCTTGCTGATTTCACTAATGACCATCTTGCTGCCCACATGGGCGGGACAGGTGATGATGAGGATTTTTAGCTTTTAAACATTAAGTAGCAGGGTTTAGTTAGTGATCAATAAGCTGCCATTTTATTGTACAATCTTTTTGGTAAGTTTCTTGTAGCTGACAGAGATGGGTGATTGAATGATCAGATATCAGATGCTATATGGTGAACAATGACTGAGAAGGTTGCTATATATTTTGTTGGCTCCATCGTTACATCTACTTTTAGTAAGATGATAATTAGTTTCCAAAGAAAAAAAAACCTTTAGATGATAATATGATCTAGAATTTGGATTAACGCATGAAGGTAGCTTTTATAAGTGGAAAGAGGTTAAAGAGAGAGGGTTCTTATAATGGCTCCTGACTGGAATTGTGTACGAAGTTGCACTCATGGTCACATTTGAAATAAACAATAAATATGTTATCAGATACAAGACAAGGATGTCATAACACTATCAAGAATACTTCCAAAAAAAAAAAAATCACTCAAGCATCTGGTATCCTTACATTTCAAAAGAAATTTCCTATCATGTGGTCTGCACCTCGTTTGCACGAGGGAATTTTGAAAAGGAGGTTGGTGAACATTTTACCATTAGTTTTATGATTACTGCTATAAAACTTCTTAGCTGCCTGTTATCTTAGGGCAACTTTGTTCTGAATCCATTGACAGCAAATTATTTTGGTAATAGGAAGAGGAGCTACACAGACACTGCAAACTTCACCCTTCGTTGTGGCGTGTGCCAAATTGGCGTTATTGGAGAAAAGGTCATCCCTTGTATTATTACCCTAACTTCTGCTCGTGCACTCAACACATCCTTAACATGATTTGCACCTGACATGTAAATTTTGATCTCTGTAGGAGGCTGTTGAGCATGCACAAGCTACAGGCCATGTAAATTTTCAAGAATACAAATGAGACCTGAGTGGTTATGCATTTTATTGACGAGCTCCTTTTTCAATCAGCTTGTTGCCACTCAAAGTACCATCTCTTGGGTACATGGGATTTGATATCCTTGTGTTGTAACTTAATGCATTTTTCATAATATTCATACCTTGTGAAATGAAACAAGGACGATTTGTATTACAACAACGGAACATTCTTTTGGGGCTTCTGATTGAATGCTTTCTAATACCCTTTTCTTAGAACTTCATCTCTTTTGCCATGAAGTTAGAATGGGGTACGCTGACAGGCCTGACAGCTTCTTATACTGATTTTGTCGGGAAGTATATATATATTTTTAATGCGTACTAACGTTTTATAATCATAAAAGTAGACCCCCTCTTTATGAGATACTGTATTCTGTATCTGTATGTTACCAGACGTTTATTTCCGCCAGAGAGGGGTTGGAGTCTTTCTAGATTCCGTCTTCCCTGAGGCCCAACAGCTATAATTGGGCTTCAGGACGGCCCAGAAAGCTCTCCTGCGCAGGCGGGGACCAGAAGACTCTCTTGCCTAGCCCCGGCCTGCGGCGTTCGGGCATTTTATTCTTATAAGCCACCACCTCCTCCTATGCTCTTAACAGAAGTGAAGTTTTCTTCTTTTTGAGATTTTTTTTTTTAACAAACCAGTTCCCATAACCTTCTTATATTTCATCTCTGTTCCTCGGACTTTATGGTGAAAAAAGTGTTCTGATTGGACTCCACCTCAATTCTCGAGTCGGGAGGAGTCCGGCAATCTAAACCATGACTATTTCACATCAGATTGTACGGTGTTTATTACTTATAAACGAAAACAATTTGAAAGATATAGGTTAATTCTTTACTTAAGAACCATTTTTTTAGCAGACCTCTATTTTCTCTTCTCTCGTTTATGTGGTATAATAGTTGGTAGCTACGTGTTCTTTTCCAAAGAGGAGGGGCCGTCGGATCTCCCCAATAGCATTCTAAGTGGGAAGATTCGGCCCATACGTACCTATGTTCTCTCTACGATTCTCCTTTGTCTATAGGTCATAGCCTCCTAGGAATCAATGGAAAGAACTCTCTTCTTTTATCTATCGAAAGAGAAAAGAAACCTAATTCCAAGGCCTTTTACCCTTACTAAGTTGGGTCTTATACATGTAACCATCAACTGGACCTTTCTTTTCCGGTTGAGAAAAGAAGAAAGAGAAGATTCCAACACTCCCAACGCCCACCACTCACAGACACGACAATACCTGCCACCAGTTCACCCAGTTCCTGCTGCCTCATGATGATGACCCTGTTTCCAGATTTAGGTCTGGTTTGATCACCGGCTAAGGAGCCAGATGGGCTTATTCAAAGTGGACAAAATTTAATAGGCTGGATAGGCCTCACAGACCTGTTAACCGGGTGCACCTTTCGATGTAGTTTTATTTATCCGTCTAGATCTGATTAGCTATCAAATTAGGGATAGAGAAAGTAGGCCTCTTACCATACTGAACAGGTTGTATGTAGTTTTAATAAGGATGTCATGTGAGACGGTTTCAAAATTCAGTCATTGAGAATAGTACCCCAAAGTAAAGTATCCTAAAATAAATAATATACACTATTTACAACATGGACATTTCTCACGCACCAAATGACATCTATTGATAAACTTCTTTCCTATAGCTGCAATGGTCTTGAAATTTAGCTATTGATCACTTGCCTACATTTATAATTCCATTTCACTTCAACAAGACAACTATTAGGAAGTTCATTAATCGTGTTCTCTACCTCGGACTGCCCTTCGTCGTACTTATTCCTGGGATAGACTGTCTATAGATTTCTAATTAGTCTTCGCATGGTTCCTTTTAATGCCCTGTGTCATTCAGATTGTATTGACTTTTGCCACTTTTTTTTATTCTTGTTATTAATAAATTGGTTGATTTTAGGCCTTTAACTTAAAAAAAATAATGATAGAGGGAGCCTCTTCTAACTTGACTTGTCGTCCCTCTGCCCACACCGACTCCAACCTCCCATCATATCAGCCCTCTCCTAGCCCCATCTCCCCTCTGCCCACCTTCCCTTTAGACCCTTTGGTCCTTGTCTTCCCTTAACCCTTATGGTAGATATCTTCTCTGTCCTTGGCTGTTTGGTTACAGTTTTTTACCTCTTTTTTCTTTAAATTTTAAAAAAGAGAGAAGTCAGATACAAAGAGGTGTTTGGTAAGTAATTTTTTTTTAGAGAAGAATTTTTTTCCCATATAAATCTCTCTTAAAAAAAAACAAGTCTCATCCTATTTTTATTTTAAAAACACCAGGTTCTTCCTCCTCTCCCCCCCTCCCCCACACGCAAAACACCTCCCTGCCCGGCGAAACGAAACCCCCCCCCCTGCACCCCCTCACCCCTCACCGCCGGTCGGAAACACCCCCCCCTCTGCGCCCTCACCAACCCCCCTCCCCCCTGTGCCCTCACCCCTCACTGCCGGTCGAAAGCCCCCCCCCTTCCACCCCTTGTGCCTTCACCCCCCTCCCCCTGCCCTGCAAAGCCCCCCCACCCCCTGCGCCCTCACCCCCTCCTCCCCCGCCCTGCGACCCTGCTGGACCCCAGCCCCCTGCCGCGCGCCTCGCCCCCGCCCGGCGACCCCGCCGGCCCCCAGCCCCCTGCCGCGCCCCCAGCCCCCTGCCGCGCGCCCCGCCCCCGCCCCGCGACCCCGCCGGCCCCCAGCCCCCTGCCGCGCGCCGCGCCACCGCCCGTGACCCCGCTGCGCCCCCAGCCCCCCTGGCCCCCAGCCCCGCCCCGTGACCCCGTCGCTAACCCCCAGCCCCCTGCCGCGCCCCCTCCACCCCCGCTGCGCCCCCAGCCCCCCTGGCCCCCAGCCCCCGCCGCGCCCCCAGCACCCCCGCCGTGCCCCCACCGCTCCCCCAGTCGTGACCTCACCCCCGCTGCTCCCCCCCACCCCCCCACTCCCGCTGCTCCCCTCTCCGGTGCCCCAAACAGATAACATAATTTTTTAAAATTGTGATGTCTTTTACCAAACAGTTAACATCAAGTTACTATAATTTTAAATTTTAAAAATAAAAACAAATCTAACATAATTTTTTAGATAGAAATAAATTAAAAAAAAAATTGTTCCCAAACACCCTATTAACCCTTATAGTAGATATCCTCTCTCTCTCTCTCTCTCTCTCTCTCTCTCTCTCTCTCTCTCCTAGCTTTGCTCAGTTAGCCTGTATTGCCCTTCCAACATCCAAACCCCTCTCCTCAACTGGTGTACAACACCTTCCCTTTTCATCTTCCTCCTTGGGTTCTTTGTGTCTCTTCCCCCCTTTGTACTTTCGTTGGGGAAGAGTGTCCTCTTTCTTATTTTATCTTTGTAGATTTTCTTTCAACGACCTCTGACTACTCTCAGTTATGACTTATACTTTATCTCCTTTTTAGCTTTTGGATTGCCTTTGGCCATATTTTGTAATGATGAGCTCGACAATTTGTCAAGTATCCTAAGGCTTTGATAGGAGTGGTGTTATATCTAGATTCCCCCAAGTTGAGATCATGCAGTTCTTACTTTAGCTTGTGTTTCATGGTCCATCCATAATCATCTCCAATGTGTGCATCATACGAACTATTATTAGGATCTACTGCACATATAGATTGTAACTATCCTCCACCAAAGAAGGATCTCACATCGGTCTCGCCTTAATGTTGTGCCATTGTGGCAATTTGCTTGGGGTCTCCTATGTTTCATGTATTTCTCTTCGTTTGTTTCTTCGTTCTTCCAAATAGTATGATATAAATGTACCCTTATTTGGTTAGTAATATAGTGGAGCATTAACATCTATTAATCGTATTCTCTATTTATATAATATAATAGAAGGAAGCCCTCTCCAAACTATCCCCTTGCCCATACTGACTCTAGCCTCTCATCATGTTAGCCCTCTCCCAGCCCCATCTCCCCTCCGCCCACCTCCCATTTGATCTGTTTAGTCCTTGTCTTCCCTCAACCTTTGTGGTATATGCCCCCTTGCTTTGTGCAGTTAGTCCGTGTTTCCCTTCTAAGATTCAAATCTCTCTCCTCAATTCAGTGTCCAACAATTCCCCTTTCCATCTTACTCCTTAGATTCCCCATGTCTTTTCCCCCTTTACCTTTTTGTTGGGGAAGAGTGCGCTCTTCCCTATTTGTCTTTATGGATCTTTCAATGACCTTCGACTGATCTCGACTACAACTTGTATCTTCATCTCTTTTTTTAGTGTCTTTAACGAGCTCTTTAGTTTGTCAAGTATCCTAATACTTGATTGGTGTGGTCTCTAATATCTTAATTCCCCCAAGCTGGGATCATGCATTTGTTGGTTTAGCTCATTTATGGCTCATATGTCGTCATCCCAAATATGTGCGTCATTCGAGCTATTGTAATTAGTTTGCTATATATATGGATTGTAGTTATCATCTATATATTAAGAAGGATCTAAACACGATTTGGACTCAACAATCTTCAAGCTCTCTACCTTCTCTTATTCTTGCGTATCAGTCTAGAGTAATGAGTTTTGGGTTATCTAAATTTTCTATCTTCTTGTACGCGGTTCAGTATTTTCTTGTCTTCCTAGTTTTGTACCTTAATATTTTATCTTTGTGAATCTTCTATCAATAACCTCCAACTGGTCTAGACTATGACTTATATATCCTCATCTATTTTTTTGCTTTATCTACACCCATATATATTTTGTAGAAATAAGCTCGACAATTTGTCAAGTATCCTGATACTTTGATAGATGTGGTCTCTCATGTCTTGATTCTGGCATGCTGGGATCTATCATGTAGTTGTTGGTTTAATTCGTGTTTTGTAGTCATCTGTAGTCATCTTCGATGTGTGTGTTATTCGAGCTATTGTTAATCCGTTACACATATGGATTGCGGTTATCCTCTGTCAGAGAAGGATCTCACCTCCACTTGGACTCAACAGCCTTCAAGCTCCTCCTACCTACTCTTATTCTTGTCTATCACTTTGGTAATGAGTTCTGGGTTATCTGAATCTTCTATTTCCTTGTGTCATATGGTTTAATGCTTTCTTATCTTCCTAGTTTTGTGCCTTAATGTTGTTTCATTGTGGTGGTTGCTTGGGACACCCTTTGTATTCCATGTGTTTTCTTTTGCTTGTTTCCTTGTTCTTCTGGATAATATGATATAAATGTACCCTTGTTTGGTTAGTAATATAGTGAACCATTTACACCCCCCCCCCCCCCAAAAAAAAATGAAAAAGATAAAGAAAAAAATGGAATTGAGGAATCTTTGAAATTAAGAACAGGTGATTAATTTCGACAGGCAGGAGATTCATATCATGCAGAGCCGTTCACTTTCCATCAAAGTGACCCCATTGTCCATCGACTTCTGCTCTCATCGCTCTCTCTCTCTCTCTCTGCAGAGAGTCTTCTCGACAATGGCTTCCGCAGTCATCCTTATGGAGCCTAGGTCCCTTGAGTGTGTATCCAACTTAGGAGTGGTAGTTAATCCTTCCGTATGAGACTGCACTGTTCTTGGTCGAGTCTTCCCATTCTTGATCCTTTTTGTTCCTTTCCTTTGCTCTCCCATACCTGTGATGGAAGAAAAAGACGGGTGAACCTCCAGTTTGATTCATGTGAGACACGTGCATGCATGGCCAGATTGGCCTTGTTTGAATTTGCCCCCTTTCATCAACGACGACTGGACAGAGCTAAAGTTAAAGTGGGGGCGTGGCAACGTTTTTCTTCTTGACTGCGAGGGCTGACAGCCCTGACCGCGCTAGCCGCCATGGCAGGCGGCATGAACTTGGACACCTCCACCGGTCCTCACCTTGGACGGGTGGCGAGGCTAGATACATTATTTCTGCGCAGCGGCGGCACTCCTCTCGCTATATATAGTTGGTTTCCGGCTTCACATTTCATCTTCTGTAATTTTTCATGTTTAAACGTTGTTAATCTTCCCTGTTCAGTGTTTATTTCCTCCATGAAAAGTTAAGACAAAAGTTTCTCTAAAAACGGAGTTGAAAAGCCTAAATACTCCTGGATCATTAAACTCCTACGCACAATAAAAAGTCACAGGAATCTGCGTCGAAGAACTCTCATCTTTTCTGTATTCATTCACTATAATTTTCCGTGATTACGACACGTAGGTTGCTATGTCTTCATGCAACAGCACGACACGTGAAGAAAGGACGAGTTCTGGTAATCTTCCCATGCTGGAGGGAATAAGGCCACCACACACGTACGTAGATTAGAAAAGAAGATCCCAGTGCGGACAACATTTCATAATTTCTTTTCTTCTATGAGCGTTGTGGGCTTTATCATTCTTGAACACGACGGCTTGTAATTCTTTTTACATGATATAAATTGCGTTGGGTTGATGTCGGGTCGAAATTATTGAGTGAAGGGTCGGTCTCTATAGCTCGAGCTCGTTTTATAATAGAAAAAGAAGTAAAAAAATAATATTAGATTGAAAGAATCCCTCGGTGGCAAGAAGATTCCACCGGACCGCGCACGTAAGGTGTCTAAGACCAGCCAAGCACTTGGGCGTCGACGCTGTGGCCATGGGCGAGACGATATGCTGCGATTTTCCTTATAACCTGCATATGCATAGCCAGCTTTGGTAACTAAGAAAATGATGCATATATTTCTACAGGAGAGGAAATTAAAGAGTTTTAAGGATTTAGACATTTGGGGATCAGACTGATGAGTAGGAGTAGGGCTCAGATGATCAGTAGCCATTAGCCAACAACATGACTACTGGAGCTAAAGATGGTGAATGAAGGTGCAGGAGCAGCAAAAAGCGTATCTTCCAGCGAGTAGAGTGCCGGTGGCAGTAGAGCGCGCGCGCGTCAGCCTTTGTCAGTCCAGAATTGGGAGAAGAAGAAAGGAGGAGGAAGATAATAACGTGGTTCTTATGTTAGTGGTGTTCGGGCTGCAGCAGATAGGGGTGGCAATATATTGGGTCTGAATTGGATCTATATTAGTTCGGATCTAGTTTGATCTCTAATCGATCGATCCAGATCCGCTTCGGTTTGGGATGAGATCCGATTTTTATAAATTTGGTTTGATTTGGGACGATTAGGTGAGGTCGGGTCCAAGTCTGGTCCAATCTGATTTTACTTTTTTAAAGATACTCTTACTATTTTTATTTATTTTTACAATAAAATTAATATTCATTAAATCAAAATAACATAATATTTAGTTACAAATATGAAATAAATATTAAGTAATTCAATATAACTCCACGACACAATTTTTAATCTAAAATATTAGAATATTAGAATTATCATCGTGTCGTTTATTATTATTATTATTATTATTTTTTAAATATTGGGCCACCGGACAGCTCGGGTCGGGCCGAGCTAATCCCAGGTCCGGCCTAATCTTACTTCGGGTTGAGCCTGGCCGGCCTCAAAATTTAAAAGAAGTTAAAATATCCGATCTAATTAACCCGTGTAAAATTGAGTTGGGTTATCAGACTTTCGAGTCGGTTTGGTCCAATTGACACCCCTAACAATAGATTCAACGTACGCTAAGAGTTTCATGTAAGGGATATCGGGGAATTAAGGAGAAAGGGGAGGAAGACCAAAGTCTCAACTTTGCGTCTTGAGATTTTGAGATGGGTGGGTGTTCTAGAGGGAGCGCCGATAACTATGGTATTGGAATGCATCCCAAATTATCACCTATGGGGTTAGGTGCAGATAAAAAGTTATTCGCGAGGTTTTACCATCTCATTTCCGTATGGTTTAAAATTATGTAGGTAATTTAAAAAGGCTATATACAAAACACATATCATAATGGCACATTTCTAGCAAAATTAACTAAGAGTGGGTAAAGTCCATATTAATATCTGCAGTGGTGAATGTTAAATATTATTTATTTATTTTTATCAAACTCGCTGGAAAAATATTCATATGCGGATTGCCCACAAGTTACATAAAACTATATATAGTTAAGGGTCATAGGTGTAGCTCTCCCTTATTGTAGTGCTGCATATTGTAGAATTCCGCGTTCGCCTCAGTTCAAACAAAGATTTCATTGAAGTTTGAAAAACAAAGCTAAAAATATCATATTTCTTCTCACTTCTTTGATCGTGATGCTGTCGCTCTCAAATTTGATAGCATTATTCATCGGTGACAACCTGACCTTGTATATATATTAAGAGAAAGATTTTGTGTATTTTTTAAAGTGCAAAAATACCATGTCATCTTGTACTTGGGTTTTCTTTTAAAATAACACACTTTGAAAACTTTTTAAGGTGAGTAACACAGTAAAAAAAAAAATTCGCAATCTAACACACTTTTGACCATGGACCATACTTCTGTTTTAAAAAAATAATAAAATATGAAGTCGGGAGCGCACTATCCGACTTGCAAGTCGGATGGCATGCCACCGACTTGCAAGTCGGCAAACTTTGCCGACTTGTTTCTTGGGAGGGGGCCTAGGCTGTCCACCAATTTTTTTTTTTTAAACTTTGGCTCTCACATTCGATATATTTAAGAGATCTAAATGATGTCTAATTAAAATAAAATTTAAAATATATGCTAATAAGATATGATGCAAATTATAATAATTTTAGTTTAATTTTTTAAATTAATTTGTCAAGTAAAAATTAGCTCAAAAATTATTAAATCAACTAATCTCAACATTTAAGGATCTAAATGATGTCTAATTGAGATAAAATTTTAAACATAAGCTAATTAAGAGATGATACAAATTATTGTAATTTTAGTTTAATTTTTTAATTAAATTTTTGTCAAGTAAAAATTATCCCAAAAATCATTAGGTCGACTTAATCTCAACATCTATGCATCAATAACTCCTGATATTTATATGTTTTGAATCAATACATTTTTCTAGTAATTATGATGACTTTATTTTCGGAACCAAATGTCGTCTATGCAGTGTCTAATTATGGTTGATACGGGTCGTCATTCGGGCACTCGACTCGGGATTGGTACAGGTTGTCACTCGATAAACTGGCGTAGGGGGGCCTTCGGTCAATTGAACCCTGAGACGATTCGGTCTAGCCGCCCTGACCGAGGCAGGGGTTACTCGGCATTATACTAGCTCCCAATGGCTCGGTCGGATGAGCTTCATCGGCCGAGCTGCTTCAAAGTACAACACTCGGCGATTGGCGCATGCGATCTATGCAGTGACATGTTCTCGGTCGACCGAACCCCGGAGTCTTGACATCTATGCAGTGACATCTATGCTGAAGTGCACAGAGGGTTCGCCGTACTGCGACATCTATGCAGTGACATGTCGAATGCTGAGTCCGCCTGCAACACTTAGTCAAAACCGCGACCTGACCCCTTATGGAGATCTGCTTCAGAGTTCGGGCTCCACATTCTAACATAAAAAATGTGGGAAGAAGGGAGAATGCAATCTATCTAGAAATAAAACAACATGCATGAAGGAAGAGGAAGAAAGAGAGAAAGAGCCCCATATAGGCGACTCCCTAGCGTGCAATGGCATGGTTAGATGCTTCATATGCTCCAAGGAAAGGCGGGAGTCATCCTCCTCACGACCCAATCTCCATAGATGTACAAAAGAACAAGTTTTGAAGTGGAAGATGTGAGGAAAAGAGAGGAGATGGGAGGGCTGCGAGGCTAAGTCCAAGTCTGAGGAAATTTCGGTAGCCCTTCGGGATGAATCTGGGGGCTCCCCTCCTTCAAGGAAAAAGCCTTGCTTTTTATAAGAAAAGAGAGAGAATATATGTCCCAAAGAGATAATGCTCAAACAAACGGGATAAATCTTCATGAAAACGTTTTGGAGAGTCCTAAGGATGTTCCTAGGGCATCCCACTAGCTCAAACCGCGCTTAGGGAGTTGGGGAGTTGCTCAGAAATAGGGATATAGTCATAGGAGGATAAAGTGGTGGTGGTTGCGGAAGCCTGCATGCGCGGCTGTAGTCGCGACGTATCGTGGGGACGTGACAAGTTTTGACGCGACGGTCTTAGGCGTCGTGACTCTGAAGCCACGTGCATGGATATGCATAGGCTATCGCGACGGCCAAAGGGGGCACGACAATGAATGCGGCGCCATGATATGTCGCGTTAAGGAAAATCGATTATTCTCAAATATTTAACCAATCATATTGGGGAATAATGAATAATTAAGGCTCATGGGCTCTCTTAAGAGAAAATGAACAAGATATTCATGGAAATTGGGCTGTTAATGGGCTCAAAGCAAGGCTAATGGTGGGTTCAAGGTGAGTGACCAACTAGGGGCTCAGTAAGATAACAAGAAACATGGTCCAACACATAAGTCGGAATCGGGTGTCTACAGATTGCCCCTCCTTGGCTTCCACTTTGCAGGGGAGCTCAACGAAAATGTAACGGAGGTGTCACGAAGTGACGGCGGAGCGGAAGTGATGCGGAGTGGACTGAAAGGTGGGAGTCAAGGTAAAAGACACCCGATCTAACCAACGAGCGATTGGAATCTTTGTGAAAGCCCCGAGTTAGGTGCTCGAGCAGAATGCAAAGAAAAGCACGAGTCTGGACGAGAGGGAAGAAGAAAAGGACGATCAACACCTCGATTGAGAGGTACCCTAGTCGATTGGCCTGCAGGTTTCATTTTGGAGGGACATGTGCGTGCCAGGCAGGTAACTCATGACTCTGTCCTGGGAGTGGTTCGCAACCAAAACCGATCAAAGGAGCAAGGATGAATTTGTATTGGGAAATCCAGACAAGGGAATTCTTAACATACTGGCAAGAACAACTCACTCGGAGACAAACCCTCCAATTCGGAATGGAATAGGATTTCTTGTTTCGAAGATGAAGAATGGTTGGACACTCAACGAGGGCTCATCATTAGCCAGGGATGAGATGTGGAAACTCAAAATCCTATATGATGCATGCTGGGCTAAAGAAAAGAAATCATCAAAACAAATGCAAAGAAAAGAGAAAATAGAAAATAGATCAAGGATAATAATGTTAAGCCAAATAAAAACGGGTCAAGAGACTACCTGCAACTGCGTAGGCCTGAATCCATCGTCCCCGAACTTACCTAACTTAAAGGCCTATCCAACGATTAGCAATGTGCACCTAGATTATCACTATTTTTGGTAAAGGGGAAGTCAAATCCCAGAGCACATTGAAAACCAACCGGTCCTTGAAACGATATAATAAGTAGATTACTATATAGTAATGCAAGGGAATAGGGATAGAAATACATTACCTGACTTACCTGTGATGACCATTTTCCTTTGATTTTCTGTTCATTATTATTATTATTTATTTCATTTTTTTATTTTTTTTATTTTTTTTGGAACAAAGCACTAAGCACAAAAAACGACACATATACATACAAACAAGGAAACAAATTAATCATAGACATAGAAGAAACACTAAAAATAATAGAGGCGACGCACCTGGGGGGGTTGCGACATAGTCACGACACCCCGCCATGTCGCGACCTAGACGCGGCATATCGCGGCGTCGCGACGCTAATAGAACCCAAAAAACGCAGGAAATCTGTGTCTATCTTTATCTTAAGACAACTAGACTACTAATATGACTCCTAAACCTCTCCTAATCCTAGTTACGGGATTGAGATGGGTTACCCCCTCCTAGAACTTTATAAATAGGGCTCCTTAGGGTGCTAATCCCGCAGCTCCCTCTCTCCTTCAAATTTCCTTTATTTTCTCTCTGTTTTCCAAGAGGACATCCCACCTTATGCTGGTCCCAAGGCTGCCCGAGATTCACATGCTGAGCTCCAATGCCTCTCCTCCGTGCCCGGGCATATATGCATGCGCCCCGCTCTTGAAGTAAGTAGATTCTCTCTCTAATTTTTTCTCTCTTCTCTTCTTTACCTCTTCTCTTGTTCTCAACCTCCTTTCTCTTCTACCAGATTCTCCCGGGTCACAGAAGGTTTTCCAAAGTCCCATGGCTGAAATCCATGATAGACTTGCTTCCCCTTTCGTCCATCCACCACCTGTGAGAGTGGGGGTTGTCCACGGTGCTCGTCCTGGACAAACAGTACCGTAAAGGTGTGCACGTATGGGACAGCATTACGGCGCTGGCGGAGCTGTGGCATCCCCAGACTCACACATTTATCTTTCCCGGGTTCGAGGCGACCATCTTGCTGGAAGAGCTGGAGATCATGCTGGGTCTTTCAAGGTACCAGAGGGGGGAGGAGATCGCTCTCTCCTACACAGTAGCGCCTATCAACGCGTGGAGCATCCTGGGGGAAATTACCATTAAGAAGACTGACCTGCACTCCATGACCAGCCGGACACAGGTACATCTCCTTCCCATCACCCAGTGGGTTATCTCCCAATGCAAGCGCAAGACTGGGAACCATCTCGCCATCGCCAAGGCGGCTGCCATATGCATCTGTGGCGTCCTTCTCTTCCCGACTGAAGACGGCGCCATCTCCTTTGCCAATCTAAGCATAATTTCTTCTATCTCGGAAGGTATGAGCATAGGTCAGGCTGTCCTTGGCTACCTCTATGCTGGACTTACTTCTGCAGCTACCGGAGGCCCCTTCTATGGCTCCGTCATCGCCCTTGAGCTCTGGATAGGCATGCACATACAGTTTAGGGCCATGGGTACCCTTTCCACCGAGTGCAAGACTATGCTACATCATCCTCTTGCCTTTGTTGGAGCGCCCCTCTACATGACGCCACAAACATCGTGCAAAATGGCACAGGTGAAAGGATTAAAGAGTTGGCGCGATCATCTAAAAAATCTGACAGTGGCGGAGTTCAACATGCGCCCACGCTTCCTTCACAACAAGATGATCCACCTACTGCAACGTCCTGGGCTGGCACTTCGACTCATGGGAAATGAAGCGTTGGTCCAATACAACCCGGACCGCTGTTAATTGCAATGTGGCGCAACACGCACGGTGGTCCCCCGGCTCTCGCACTACCCGCCTATTCAGGTGCGGAAGATGGACGACGATCAAGATGAGCGGGACGTGCGCAGCGCCATCGTCCACTGGGAGGGGTGTGCTACAGGTCTCATCTAGGCGGAGGTGGAGGAGGATGAATATGTGATGCAGGAGTACCTCGAATCACTGAAGGAGATCCGTCCAGCAGCATAGGGGCTCGAGAAATGATGAGATTGACATAGACATGATGTATCAGATGGTAATTAGGGCAGGAAATTGCATTGGATTGAATGTAGGGATGATTCAGACAATGTATTGATTAGTTTGAATAAATAAAAGCAGGTTCTGTTCTGTTTGCGCAACATTCTGTTGATGACGTGACAAGAAGACGTGTCGCCTTAAGGTCGCAACCTGGCGGGAGGGCGCGACAGGGTCGCGACCTATCCCCACGACGCGATATTAACGCGACCCCCCCTACGTCGCATCCTCAAACGAGGGTTCAAAACACCAAAGGCCCCTTTCTCCCCCCTTTTGCGCTTTCAAATCCTTCCTCAAACTCCGCGGCTCCTTCCTCTCTAGCTTTCTCATCTTCTTACTCTCCCACTCACTCTCCTCCTCTCAAACCCCCTTCAAGCCCTTTCACTCACTCAATCATTTGCTCAGCGATGGAAGAAGACGGCGATGACGGTGCGGGTTCCTCCCGAAGGAAGAGGCAAGCGGAAAGGAGGAGCTCCCGACGGCGTGCGGAGGCATCTCTGGCGGAGGAGACGGCGCCCGAGATCGAGATGGAGGAAGAGGGGGGGGGGGAAGGCCGTAGACGTTGAGGTGGCGAGGAAGGCGCAGGAAGACGCGATGAAAACGGTAAGTAATCCACCTTAAAACCATGATGAGTGCATGGGAAAGGTAGAGGAGACCCCCTAGAGGGCAGATGTAGGGTGCAAAGCCCAAGGAGAAGGTCACCAGATAGGAGAAACTCTGCTCGGTCTGCACCTGAGAACGCGACAGGTCGATCCATTGCGACACCAGTTGTCACGACGGGTAAGCGGGGTGCGAACCTGTCGCGTCGGCAAATGCCGATGCGACCTGGTCGTGACTTAATGGGGCGACGTGACCAAATTGCGACGCATCGGGGCATCGCGATATGGTCGCGGCCTACTAGGCTGCGGCGACTACCGAGAGTCCAGACTTGAAGAGATTTTTAACTGACTCTTGACTAACTTGTGTTTGCAGGGAGAAATGAGGGCCCGAGTCTCATGGCTTTTGATCTTAGCAGTCTATTTGGCCTTCCCCACCTTTCAGAGAGAGAGACTAGAGGACATGGGTTTCGGGAAGATTCTCAGGATGGATAGGATGAGGCCGGACCCCGCTCTCACCCAGGCCCTGCACAGCTGGTCGGATTCGGAGGCGACCGCCTTCATATTTCCATGGGGGCACATGATACCCAGCCTTGAGGATGTGAGCCGGATCACGGGGTTGAGAGTGTATGGGCGCCCTGTGAGCGGATTCACTTACCCCGGTATAGCAAGCTAGCCCATAGACTTCTAGGTTTGACTGTAGAGGCGAGGTCTTCCCTTGTCCATAGAGTTGCACTGCAGGAGAGCTTAGGTTTGTATGATGTGGGCAAGAAAGTGGGCGAGACAGTGGACGGGCAGCTGCAGAGGTTGACCCGAGGGTGCCGAGTAGTGCTGGCGGAGGAGCCAGGGACAGAGGCAAACCTGGACCTGCGTTGCTTCCTCATCATTTTCCTAGGTAGACTTTTGTTTGCCATGAGGGGTGACGCGGTCCACTGCCGGTTCCTGCCACTCCTGGAGGAGCTAGACGAGGTGGGTGGCTACGCTTGGGGGGCTACATTTTTGGCGCATCAGTTCGATAGCTTGAGCGCCTCCGAGCGGCAGACGTCCACGAGTGGTTTCTTCCCTTTTCTCCAGGTACCCTTCTCTCCTTTTACCCCTTTACTCAATGTATTTGCTTTGAACTGTGATCTAACTGCCTTCTTACTTTTGCAGGTCTGGACTTACCTTCACCTCCCGACCCTGAGGAGGGGGATCCTGACGCGACCGGGCCTCGTGCCCATAGCTCACCTCTGGGACCCACGCCGCGACATGCACACCTTGAGCGACCAGTTGGCATCTCTCCAGGAGGCCATTGGCTACTACCCTCAGCTAGATGTAAGTGATCTAACCCCTCTCTCTAAATTCCAATGTTTTGAATTAATTGCTTGGCAACTAATCAAGTGCTTTGATGTGCAGGTGGTGTGGTAGCCGTATCTGGAGGAGGAGGATGAGGGACAACCCTGGTTGGTACAGGCCCGCCCCTACTTTGGTAGGTCGGTGTGGGTGCATGCACTCAACCTCGTGCTACCTCTTCACCTGCACCTGTGCCAGCGATCGCTTGGGCTTCGACAGAGTGCCGTGGAGTTTCCCAGTTGAGACCGGACCCCGAGGCCCGGTCGGAGTTTCTGGGGACTTCACGACACCACAGACTGGCGGGAGAGGGCAAAGGAGCAGATCTAGAATTGGGAGCGCCGGGGCGAGGGGGTCAAGTCCAGCGCCACCACGGACGACGCGTACCTTCAGGCATATGCCTTGAAGTACGGTGGAAAGGTTTACAAGAGTGCCCGACGCCAGGTAAAACTCCTAAACCACGACCTTGTGAATTGCTTCTTTAAAGAGTTGAACTAAAGGCTTGGAAATGAATTGTAGGTGGACATGGCTGGAGAGACTGCCTCACGTCGGGCCCTTCTCTACTCAGCAGTGCAGGATCGAGAGGCGGCTCAACGGGAGGCGGAGCAGTTGGTAAGTACTAATTTAGATTTCAGTAGTCTTACCCATCTCATAGCAGATTTGAGAAACTAACGTGTGTTACTTGTTGCAGCGGAAGGAGCTAGAACGGGTAAGGAGGGCCGCAGCAACTGGTGCTTCCTCTTCTGGAGCAGCAGGGGGCTCCCAGTCGGATCTGGAGGATCGACTGGCAGCCGCAGTGAGGAGGGCCGAGGAGGCGTAGGCGGAGTTGACTGAGCGGGTAAGTAAGATAGTGATTTAAATGTTTGAAAATTGTTTATACCTAGCACTGACTTGACTACTCTTTTGCAGGAGAGAGATTTACGGACCGCTACCGACTGTGTGACCCAGCTGCAGGGGCAGGTCGATGCAGTGGTTGGAGAGAGGGATCAGCTGCGCATCTGGGCGGAGGTAGCTAAGGCACGAGTGGCAAAGGTGACGAGGGAGCTGGCGATGCTGCGAGTGCAGGGGTCGTCAATGGACCAGGAGGAGCTGGCCCGGCTACGCGCGGATCTGCATGCACAGCAGACCCTAGCGCGGGGACTTCAGGAGGTGATGACGGCCATAGGCCGCTCACAGAGCTGGAGCAGGAGTGGTGCGAGCGGCGCTAGCGGGGCGACTGGCGCCTCCGTTAGGCAGTATTTGGCGGGTTCCTCCAGTCGCCGGAGGAACGAGGAAGAGGAGGGACGCCTGGCGGGAGAGGCGAGCGGTAGGAGTGGTAGAGGTGGTGGCGCGATGCCACCTCCACCAGATAGGCAGGAGGGATCTGGGGAGAGTGGTGGACAGTGAGGAGTTTGTGAGCCACATCCCCTTTTATCTTTTATACATATTGCTTATTGCTTAGTGGATCTTTCATTTTATGTCAATGTTTATATAACGAATGAACTTGTAATTGACACGCGTGTGAGATGAGATCCGAATGAGAGAGAGATAGAGAGTACTTTGAATACATCACCACGAGTGACATCAAAATTACCTGTCCCCACACTTAAGAAAACATGTTAGTTCTACTCTTTGGCTCAGCCCCTTGTGTTAAGTAGGAATGACTTTAACTTCGTAATTGTCAAGGGGGTGTGCCTTATTAAATAGACGAAAAAAAGAAAATGAAGCAATGCATGCTAGATGAAAGCAGTATGTACACATATTTTTAATTTTTTTGGGATTTTTTTTTTTGAAATTTTGGATTTTCTCATTTTTTATTTTGGGATTTTTTGGATTTTGGGATTTTCTAATTTTTTTTGGTTTTGGGATTTTCTGATTTTTTTGGGTTTTGGGATTTCTTATTTTTTTTTGGATTTTGGGATTTTCTATTTTTTTTTAGATTTTGGGATTTTCTGATTTTTTTGGGTTTTGAGATTTTCTATTTTTTTTTGGGTTTTGGGATTTTCTGATTTTTTTTGGATTTTTGGATTTTTTGATTTTTTTTTGAATTTAGGGATTTTTTTGATTTTTTTGGATTTTTGGATTTTCTGATTTTTTTGGATTTTAGGATTATCTGATTATGACACCGCTTGCATTTGAGTGATTTGACCATGGGTCTCACTTCCGTTCTTAGGTTTGTCAAATATCTTCTAAGCGCAGTGTGTGATTTGTGCTTGGCTTCTCTAAGGCTGCTCGCCCCTAGTTATTAATGTTCCAACATAGACCATGCGTGTGGGTTCTCTGGTCATTAGTGGGGATAGGAAGACTTGTAATGAGATAAGACATTGGCCTTGGGGCTGAGGACACTGGCTCGTATGACTCGCAAAAGGTATGTCACATGTGGAATTCATCTGTTGTCTAGAGACTCTATGGCCATTGTTCCCTTTAATTGGGGCATGCATGCGACGGGCTCAAGGGCGTCCCGCGGGGAACTATACTGCCACTCTTTGACATGCCCCTATTCTCATCATTTTATTTCTCTGCTTATTATTTCATTTTATTATTTTTTTGTTTTTTGTTGGAGTTGGCCATCTCTCTTTGTGTCATGCCCCGCCAATTTAGCAGCGGAATAAATCGGGGAGGCATGAACAACGTGTATGGTAATGTAAATTGCGCATACATTCGCAAATATCAGAGCAACTAATGAACAATAATTGTAATAAAACTCATCATTTTATTGATAATTCATCTAAACTATTACAACCACTAATTCAGAGCCAAAACATAGGGCTCAATGACATTATTACATTTGAAAAGAAATCTAAAGCAAATATCTAACTAGACTCTAAGGTACTAAGGACATTCCATCGCTATGACTTCAGGACGCTCATCACCCCAGTCCAATCCCGTTGTTGTGTGTAAGGTCATCACTTGACTTACCTGAAAACACAATAACAAATATAACGAAAGGTGAGCGATAACGCTCAGTAGGACTTAATATCTCGTGTAAACAAGCATGCTTTAAGTGATTAATGTCTTGTAACGCAGGTTAACTAGAGAGAACGATTATGTATAGTCGAGAGAGTAATAGTACAAGATGATAATACATTTCTCAAGAGTATTGCAAAATTAGGATGGCAACATAACGAGATAGCGCGTAACAAGATAGTGTATAACAAGATAACGTGTATCAAAATGACATGAAATAGGATAGCTTGTATCAAGATGGTGTGTAACGAGATAGCTTGTATATCAAGATAGCGTGTAACGAGATTGCATGTAAAGAGATAGCGTGTAAAGAGATAACGTGTATGGTTGCACAACGGTGCACTAGTCGAGTACGACAATAGTCACTTTGGGACAGTAGCCGTTTAACGATAGTACATTTCGTCTGAACTCCTCAGACTAATGTTAATCAGTCAGTGCTAGCACACTAATAGCACAGAACTGGCACAATATGTCTGAACTCCTCAGACTAATAGTAAAACAATTCAATGTCTAGCCAATGTCGAGATAGTCAGAACCGGTGCAATGCATAACACCGTCAATAGCCCCTGCAGGTATTTTCGGGTGGCTCTCTGCCCCCAGGACTAGATTGGAGCCCCTCGGACACTCTCCGTGCCCTGCACACTTAGCATTAAAGTTAGTAGGTCACCAGACCCATATTATGGCGCTAGACAGTCATATATAGTACAAGCAATGGGAGCCACAACAGCTCAAGAGTCTCAAGAGAGTACTAGATGAATAGACGAGAGAGTAGAGTGAACGTGAATAGATGAGAGTACAAGGATAGTAGATGAGATAGGGGTATAATCGTAAAACAACGATAAACCACGATAGTAACGGTTGCACAGCACCAGGTCGGGTACCGGCAGTCTGGTAGAAGTCACATCCGCCCATTAGCCGTGCTATGAACACTGGCTAGATGGTCCGGCGTAATCACAAGATAAGAGAGATCTCACTAAGGCCGATTAGATCGTACTGATCCCTAAAAGTGTAACAGGATTTAAAGGTACAACCAGCTCGTCGGCTAAGGACGTGCGCCAAAGCCAAGAAGACTTACGGAGGCCTTGACAAGGAGTCCCTGGTCCAGTCGAGAGTATTCCCGGTGGAGAGGTGGTCCAAGTCAAGAGAAAGTGAGAAATGAAACGTTGTCTGTCTTGCCTCGAGTGCTCGAAGGCAGAGGGACGTGATAACGGTGTACAAATCATGCGAATAAAATGAAGACATGTGTCATTTAAATAATAGGGAAATTAGGTAATTAATTTCACTTAAATACCAGATATATTATTGATCAATTTAATAGGGTCAAATGACAATAAACAATGTTTAGTGTGCAAGTGTAAAGAAATCATGAGAATAGATAAAATTATGCTCACGACTTTTAAATCAATAAGAATTATTTAAATATTATCAAATAAAATTATTCAGGTCATTCATTAAGCTTAACAGTACATAGTTTAACTTGTACAAGGATTATATGACATTTAAAGCAGGGATATAAGAGTAATTAAAGGTTCTGGCCGAAATTTCAAGAACACGACGGGGGTGACAGTCGCGATCATGTCGCGACGGGGCGCATGAGCGCGTTAATCAACGTATCGTGACGGGGTATCCTGTCGCGGTTCAGGTCGCGGTGGTGCGGCCTGGCGCGACAGGCGAACCGGCCGGCCTGGCCCGGTTCGGGTTTGGGAACGCGGCGGCGAGGCCCGTCGTGTTCATGACGCGGCCTGAAGGCCTACCGCAACACTCCTGTTATCGTGGCGTATCGCGCCGTCGCGATAACAGGGGCGGTCCAGTTTTTCCCCTTTTTCTCTGGGTAGACCCTTCTTGACACATGGTCATTCTAAATTCAATATAAAATCGCATGGTGATCCAAAAAGCACGAAACCAGTTTTAAACGAAAGTAGACATGTTTATCTATCAACATGCACGATTAATTTGAAAATAGACAAGGTTTAGATATGCATTGATCGGGTTACTTTTCGGTGACCTAAACAGGCGTAGTTAGGGTTCAACGAATTAATTAAACCAGGGGCGTTCGAAAGCTAACACGAAGTAGTATTTATGATAATTTTATCATAATCTGAAGTCAAGCATGAACGGGGTTCACAAGCAATCATGAAGGGTAGGGTGCATGTATCTAACAGGGATTCAATGAATTAATTCTCCCTCATGGGAGATCGAAATAGTACGAAACTAGAGGCGTTTGAAATCTACTACATGGTAGTATCAATGAGAATTTTCTCATAGCATGGGAACAAGTACATGCAAGGTATTAGAGAAAACATGAGATTCGGGTTCATGGTGACAGCAGGAATTCACGAATTAAATTCGCCCAAATGGATGAGCGGAATACAACGAAACCATAGGGCTTTTGAAGAGGTATATGAACTCTACCTAGGGTAATTATTTCACGATTTTAGCTTGAGAGATTGCCTACCTTTTTCGTGGAGTAAGAAAGCCCTAGTTTGGATGACGAAATTATGAAAACCCTTCTTGCTCCAAGCCTTCTCCTTCCTTGCTCCTTGGTCCAGATCTTCTCCTCTTCCTCTCCAAAAGTCTTAGCATGAAATTGTGGGGTGCTAGGGTCAAATGGGGGGTGTTTTGATGGCTTGTAGAGTTCTAAATCACCTAAAACTCTTTCCTCCTCATTTAATTACGAATTTCCATAATTATCACATATTTTTCTTGCTATATCTATCTAATTGGGTAAGGGAGAGGTCTAATTTCGTGGGTAATGGTTTAGGATAGGATTAGGACTCTTATTAAGATATATATGAGTCATATTAGTACTTTAATGACCCCTTTTTAATTAAGAGATAATATAGTTACGAATTTCCCTATTTAATTTGGGTCTCTTATATTTAACCCAATTGTCTCTCATCTAAATCCCAATTTTAGATTAGGATAGAGTCCTATTGAGTTATACTAGGTTTAGAACTCTTTCTAAGATGATTAAGAGTTAAAATACTCATTATCTTAACCCTTTTCTATTTATTAATATTTTAGGTACGAATTTCACTTATTTAACTCTCATCTCATGGTGGACTCTTCATAATTGGGCCAAAAACTTTATGCTAGGACCATTAGTAAAACCCATTACTAATTTGACTTAATGGGTATTGATTTAATTCTAATTATTCACCATTTATCCTTATGTAAATCTATTTATCACACTTATTCAAGTAATTTCATATTTTTATTTCAATTAAATATTATTCATGCCAATATTTCTAACCTTCATCATTTGGGCTCTTACTCTTGGCCCAATAACTCGTGTAAGCTTAATTGTACAACCCATGTACTTACTTTACTTATTGAATTTTTAATTATCCTTTTATTAGAGAATTTATTCATGGGCCAAGATTGTCCATTAGTCCAAATATTATAATGGGCTATCATCCCATATTATTTAAAGTCTACCCACATGTTTATTTTTATTTATAATCCACTTTGGGTCATAAAATAATGAGTTCTTCGACTTATTCCTTAATTATGCTAATAAGTCACATAAATTCTTAAACTAAGTCCAAACGATTTTTCTATGCCCAAATTTCATGATGGGTCATCAGAGAACATTATTTAAAGTATAACTACTATTTTTACAAAATTTTTATAGGGGTTTATACGCATGCAATAATGATGTGCACCTTTTTAACTAATTGAATTTATTAATTGATAAAATTTCAATTTATCCATAATTTTTAATTAATAGATTTTCCGGGGTACTACACTTTGAGACTTCATACACATGATCTATACCTTTGTTTGTCTACTAGCTAGCACCCTCTTGCCCCTAGAGCTTGTCCAAAAAAGAAGAGCATTGACCTTTGTTCCCGTACACTAGGGCTAAGCAAGAACACGACTAACAAAGGGGAATTAACCTTGGGATGCCGTGTCGTGTGTGTGACCGAACCTAAAAGTTACTTGACAATAGCAGAAATGGAGTGAGACACACGGCTACTGACATTCCTTTTCAAAACGATGTCATTATTGAAAATTATTTTATTAAGGGTAGAATCTTTTAAGGTATAACCAATTCCACGGGTGAGAGAGCTCCTCACCATCGGCATTAACTAGCCTATATGCGTTCCCAGGGTACATTTCCTTAACGACGTACGACCCTTCCCAATTGGCTAGCAATTTGGACATTGGACCTCCAGGTTTGATGAAAATTCGCTTCAAGACCAGGTCCCCTTCTTGGAATTTGAGCTCAATTACTTTGTTTTGAAAAGATCTTGAGAGTCTATTTTGATATGAAAGCACATGATCGGCCGCGGTTAAACGCCGTTCGTCTAGGAGTCCTAGCTGTGTAAGTAACGCCTCTCGATGTTCATTGGGATTAAGTTCTTTGTCCAGCTGAACTCTTAGTGAAGGAATGAGGACCTCATGTGGACATACCGCTTCCATCCCGTAAGTAAGTGAGAAAGGAGTTTGCCCAGTGGGCGTGCGGACGGAGGTGCGATAGGCCCACAGAGCCTCAACCAATCTCTCAGGCCAATCAGCAAATTTATGAGACTCACAAGTTTTCTTTAAGATTTTCAAAAGTGTTTTATTTGTGGCCTCGGCTTGGCCGTTGCCCTGTGGATAATATGAAGACGAATGATGCAAGGAAATGTTGAATCTCTTACATAGGTCCTGAAGCTCCTGTGATATAAACTGGGGTCCATTGTCGGTGATGAAGCCGCTTGGTACTCCGAACCGCGAGATAATGTTCTTGATGAATTTGCACACAGTCGAGCCTTTGATTTCTGCAAATGCCTCAGCCTCGGCCCACTTGGTGAAGTACTCGGCGGCAGTAAGAATGAAAGATTTTTGTTTCACTTGAGCATTAGGATCACCAAGGGGTCCGATGATATCAAAAGCCACATGGAGAAAGGCCAAGGGGAAGATAGTGGATGCAAAGAAGAGGATGGAGCATGAATCTTATCGGCATGGATCTGGCACTTAACACACCTACAGACGTAGATGGCACAATCTTCTTCTAGGATTGTCTAGTAGTAGCCCTGCCTAAGAATCTTCTTAGCTAACATTTGGCTATTCACATGCCCGCTGCATTCACTTGAATGAGATCCTCCACTACCTTCCAAGCTTCTCATCCGATAAACACCTGAGGAGAATTCCATTTAGAGCGCATCTGTACAGTACTTTACCAACAATGGTAACCTTAACGCCGCTCTACGGGTGGCTCGCCTATTCTTAGCTTCAGCTTCTTCTGGGAAGATACCGTCTTTGCAATATTACTCAATTTCATGGTACCACGGTCTTTCTTCCGCCAACATTTCTCCTAGCTCTAAGAGCAAAACTTCCTTCGCTTCTCTTTTCTCTGCCTTCAATACCAACAAACTCCTGAGGTTAATGAACCAAGGATCTTTAGTGGAGGGTGCTTCTAACCTCTGGACAGTGATTGTCTCAGCACTGCGGCTGAGAGAGAAGGAGAGAGAGGAGGCCAGGGATGCCAGGGCATCGGCCAGGATATTCTGAGAGCGAGGGGTATGAATATAGATGATCTTGCAGAACTGCTTGGCTAGGAGCGTGACCAGATCTTGATAAGGCTTGAGCTTGGGGTCACGAGTGCGGTAGGTAGAAAAGACTTGGCAAAGGACGAGTTGAGAGTCTCATGATCTTGAGATGATGCGCGCCTAACAGGTAGGCAAGCTTGAGACCAGCTAGGAGAGCCTCATACTCGGAGATATTGTTGGTGGCAGGGAACTGGAGTTGGTTGGCAAGTGGAATGGTGATCCCTTCTGGGGTGAGCAGAACATCACCTATGCCCCGTCCCCTAGAATTGAGAGCTCCATCAAAGTGGAGTGACCAGAAGGGATCGCGAGAGATGAGTGATAGGTTTTTATCGGGGAAATCCTCTTGAATCGTGTCACTGTGAGGAAGAGGAAGGTGAGCAAGGTGCTCAGCAATGGCATACCCTTTTATAGCCTTTTGGACTATAAAGGTGATATCGAATTGAGATAGGAAGCTCTGCCAGCGTGCCAATCTGTCGGCGAGTACTGGCTTCTCCAGGAGATACCTAATAGGATCCATTCTAGAAATCAGACTCACTTTATGAGCTAGAAAGTAGTGTTTCAATTTTTGCACTACCCACACTAGCGCTGCACATGTTTTCTCCATTGTGGTGAGTTTGAGCTCGGAAGGGTTGAAGAGTCTAGATAGGTAGTAGACTGCCCTTTCTTTGCCAGAGTCATCATGTTGAGCAAGGACAGCTCCTAGGGAGTCCTCAATTGTCGACAGATATAGGATTAAGGGTTTTCCCGGGGTAGGTGCCTGCAGCACGGGCAGATTCATAAGATAGCTCTTGAGTTCATTGAAGGCCTCTTGGCACTTTGCATTCCATTCAAGTTTTGCCCCTCCTTTTAACAGTTCATAGAAAGGGCAGAATCTTTGAGAATGCTGAGATATGAATCTCCTTATGAACTGTAGCTGACCAATCAAACCTCGAAGCTCAGATATGTTCTTAGGAGGAGGCATCTCATTTATCGCCTTGGCCTTGTGTGGGTCTATTTGAATCCCTCATTTGCTGACTATAAAACCTAGTAATTTGCCTGACGAAACCCCAAATATGCACTTCTTCGGATTCATCTTTAACTGATACTCTTGTGTGCGGCGAAATACCTTGGCAAGCACGGAGGAGTGTTCTCTTCAGGTCCGAGACTTCACCACAATGTCATCCACGTAAACCTCGACATCAATATGAATCATATCATGGAAGATAGCTAACATTGCCCTTTGATAAGTGGTGCCGGCGTTCTTTAATCCAAACGGCATGACCACGTAGCAATAAGTCCCCCAGGGTATGGTGAAGGAGGTTTTCTCTTGGTCCTCCGGGGCTAGACGGATCTGATTCTAGCCTGAGTACCCATCCACGAATGATAGAGTTTCATACCCAGCGGTATTATCAATCAACACATCCAAATGAGGCAAAGGGAAATCATCTTTTGGACATGCCTTATTCAAGTCCCGGAAGTCTATGCAAATCTGCACCCTTCCGTCCTTCTTCACCACCGGGACTATGTTGGCCACCCACAAAGGATAGAGGACTACACGGATGAACTTAGCTTTGTGTAGCTTGTCAATCTCCTCTTTCATCTTCAAGCAACGTGGGGGAGGAAACGCCTTAGTTTCTGCTTAACGGCAACTGCCCCTGGCTTAAGGATCAACCTATGTTCCACTAACTCAGGGTCAATGCTGGGCATGTCATCATAAGACCAGGCAAAAGAATCCTTGAACTCCCTTAGCATTTCTATGAGCGCTTCTTCTTCCTCAGGAGGGAGACTGGAAGCTATGGTTAAAAGCCTAGGGTCTTCTTTGGTGGGTTCATCTATTGCCGAGGTGGGTTCATCAAATCTTTTCATACCACTCGCATACATCTCAGCAGCGTCCTCTATTTCATAGTCCTCTTCATCCACTGGGTCATCCTCAACTAAAATCTCGTAAACTCGAAATCCGTCGTCTAGCCCTTCTTCTTCGTGCAGATCTTCTAAGTTCAGAACTAGCGCTTCCTGGACAAACTCTTCGATAGCTAGCAGAGCTCCACACCTTTGTACCAGATCTAATGGGTACCAACGGGGTATGCCACTACCCTTCTTCTTCCTAGACGGGGACGGGGACTTATTAGCTCCTACCCCTAAACCTAAATTGGATCTGATATTCATAGGAGGCTCTGGAGAAGTATCCAGAGGTTTATTGGAACGGAAAGAAACAGGTGCGGCGGGGCCGCGAAAACCCTTCGATGGGTCTAGAGGAAGAGGCGGGCCACCCGAGCTCAAGGTGCCTGCAGTAGAGTCGGGGTGCTGGGAAATAGAAGGCCTCTCACCCAAATCGCCCAGAGTGACCATGGCGGTCAGCAGGCGAGGATCGCAGCTTGGGCAGAATGAAAAGAAGGGCGGGGAGCACCGCCAAAGAGGTAGGGGAGTGACGGGGATCGCCGTCAACAGGAAGGAGGAGTGCGGGGGTGACAGGGATCGTCGTCAAAGCAGAGAGGCACGCGGAGGGTGATGGGATGGGCACCGTCAATGCAAAGAGGAGTGAGTGGGTGACGGGGATCGCCGTCGAGAGCAAAGGAATTTGACAGCAGAAGGTAGCCAGCGGGTGAATGACGGGGATTGCCGTCATGAGTTAGGATGGGAGCGGGATCGATGCTTGGAAGGAGAGGGAGGACGGGGATCGCCATCCGAAGAAGGAGGAAAGGAAAAGACGGGGATCGCCATCTGAAGAAAGGGGGAAGGAAGGACGGGGATCGCCGTCCGATTGCAAGGAAGAGAAAGTATTTTTGTTTTGACTAAGGAAGAGAATAAGCAACATTACATGGGGAGGCATCGGGAAAGGGACAGAACCGAGCTATTAAAGAAGATAGTGAAGAGGGGCGAGGAGATGGTTAACTCTTCAAGAGCGTCAGGGGTGAGTTGAAGAATAAGAGGGGGAGAAGGAGGGATGGAGTCAAACTTATAAACGAGGATGGATGATACCAAATGGCTGAAAGGCCGGGAAAACCCTGGCCAAAACTCTTCTGTCAAATGGGTGGGGTTCACGACTTCAGATTCTTCACCAAGTCCAAGCAACTATCGCCTGGTGGTGGCTGCTGATGTTGACTATGCTGCTGGGGACCGCATGGTGCTGCCTTCACTGAATAGGGAACTGACTGCTGTCACAAGGTCTTTCAGATCAGATTCTTCTGCTTTATCTGTAATGTCGACTTCCTCGAATAAGAGGCTGATTGCTGTGATTAAATCTTCAAGATCTGATTCCCCTACCTTCATATCTTCAGGCTTTCTCCTCTTGTTGGGCCGCTGGGCCTCCAGAACTTGATATGTCGATGGTGTTGCTGCTATGACAGTGTTGTAACCCGGCTGTATGGGCCCTTTAATAAAGTGATCATAGAGTGTCCAGGTGAGGGGTGCTTGATTAGACATTAGTGAGTGTGCTGCCCATTCTTGGTATCCTAGGCCATGCTTTGTGAATTTCTTGGGGTCATTGATAATTTGGGTCCATCCTTGAAGATGAGCACCCAGGCCCTTTCCCGGCTGATATCCAATTCTAGCCATTATATTCCAGCCCTTAGTATTTGCCAATGTGCGCTTCTTAACAGCAGCCACGGATGGTGACATAACCTGGCGACTACTTGAGAATGTGTAGGCCCAAGGAAAATTCACATCAAGGATAGAAATGACAGGTTTGTTGGATGGGCAGACTGATGGCATTATCTTCTCGATGGCTTCCACTGTATGAGTGGTTGTCGCGCTTTTAACTTTGACTATTCGCCCTTGAAAAGGGAATTTCAAGCATTGATGTGCTGTGGAGGGTACTGCTCCTAACGCTTCGATCCAAGGGCGGCCTAGGATAGCATTTAGGTGGGATCGATATCTAGCACATAAAGTCCACAGTCATGACAAGTGGACCTAATTCAGCCTGTAGAGAAATGAGGCCGTGGCAAGCTCGTCGAAAATTGTCATAAGCCGCCACCGTTGTAGGAGTGGGCTACAAGCGGTGCTCCGAGATGTTACAAGCTCTTAAGGTGCTCAACGGACACACATTAATAGAGGCCCCTGTATCAACCAATGCTGCATCAACAACCACTTTGTTTATGGTGAGGGTTATACATAAGGGCATTCTTCTAGCCTTTGGAGGAGCTAACTCGCCATCCGAGAAGGTAATTGTCGGTCCTTTATTCACAATAGAGAGCACGGAAGGCAGGTTGTCAGGGTTCATGTCTTCACTTACCATGACCCTTTGCAAGAAAGCTCTCAGGGCATCTTGATGGGTCTGTGACCTCTTGATTAACTCAATGATGGATATTTTTGCTAGAGTTTGATCCAAGTGCTTCAAGATGTCATACTGAGTTCCCGGAACCGGATCTATCTCGTCGGCATCCTGTTGCTGCTGCTGACTATTGGAGGGTTGGGTTTGCTGACCCGGCATAGGCATGGATGTATTTGGATACATCCGGTGAAATATCCGCCCGCTCCGTAGGGCGACGTTATGGTGGAGTGGAGGAAGAGTGGTATTGAGGATGGAAGGGTTGGCTAATAATGGTGCTGGTGTAGGGGAGAATGGGGTGTTAATAGGTGAAGGGACAATGGGTGGTATGATGGGGGTGTTGTGGAGTGGTGAGGTGATAACGGCAACGGTAGGTGTGGTGGAGACAGACGGGGCGGTAGCAAGTGTGGCGGGAATAGGTGTGACATGGGAAATGGCCAAGAGTTGGCCCACTTCATGCTCATCATCAAAGGCCCATGCGGCTTCTGGTGGTGGGTGGTGGATGACTGGATTAACCTGCGTAGGTGGGGAAGGTGGTAGAGCAGGTTGGGGATTCGGAGCAGGCGGGTGCTGTGGCATAGGGTTACAGATTATGCCAAGGTCATTGGCTGGTTGCTGCGGTTGTGGCTGTTGCTGTTGGTACTGCTGCTGGAATGGCTGTTGTTGTTGAAATTGCTGTTGCTAGAATTGTTGTGGCTGTTGTGGCTGCTGTCACCTTTGCTGTTGTTGCTACTGTCTTTGACCCTGCTGGTCCCTCAATGTCTGGATCAGTCTTTTCATCTCTGCCCAATCGATCTGATTTTGTTCATGAAGATCATATATGATATCCCAGAATTGGAAACAGTCTGACACATTATGGTCCGGATGGCGATGGTACACACAGTACTTTGTCTGGTATGCTGCCATGTTCCAATTTGGTTTCTCAGGAGGGAGCCTAAGGGCATTGAGAGACATAAGGGCTGCGAAGATATCGGCCAAGGTCTCTGAAAGAGGAGGGTACTGAGCTCTCTTGGGCCCATTGGGCTTTCTGGGAGCAAAACCATTTTGGGGTGGAGGGACTTGATTGTACTGGTGCTGATCATGCTGGGGATTCTGGCCCTGAGGAGGTGGCTGTCTATTGTTGTTCCATGGTTGCTGGGGCTGCTGAGTGTAGGGAGACCTACCTACTAGGCCTTGGGGGTTATTCACTGCACCTACTTGCTCATTAGTTTGGACTCCCTCGGTAACTGGGCCTAAGGCTTCTTAGGGTAACGAGATTTGGGGGTCTCGAACATGGAATGGATAGGCGAGTCCTTAAGTTGTGTCTGGATGAAGCGGGCTCGACTATACAACTGGTGGATAGTAGTGATGTCGTTCATGTCCAGGATAGCTCGGTAAGTAGGGGTGGCATTTGAGATCAGCAGCTTAACCTTCTCGTCCTCGGGCATTGGGCAACAGACTTTTGCAGAGAGGGAACGCCATATGTTGGCGTAGACTGAGAACTCCTCATCAGGTTTCATCTTTTCGGCCACTAAATCAACAAATGAATATTCGGGTCCAACCCGATCTTGAAATTGCTGTAAGAACCTCTCCTGTACAACTTGGAAATCCTCGGCCTCCTCGGGTGGTAGAGAGTAAAACCATTCAAGAGCTGAACCATCTAAGGATTTTCTGAATAGATATGCCATGAGGTGGCGATCGTATTTGTGCGGAGCAGACTCATAAACGAAATCCTTCAGATGAACGTAGGGGTCACCTACCCCAGAGTATCACCTATAGACTGGGAGCTCTGACTGGGGTGGAACCCGGAGATGCTGGAAGGAGGGGAGTGGAATATCGGCGACCTTCTGAGGATCCAGCTGCCTTCGGAGGTCATGAAGTTCCCTCTTCATTGTTGTCCACTCTGCAAGGAAGTCGGAGGGGGACGTGGCGTGGTGAGTGGGAATAAGGGAACGGGATTGCTCGAAAGAATAGGACCTCTCGCGGGATAGGGGAACAGGTTCGGTCCTATAGAGTGAGGAAACTGGAGGGGATCGGGGCCGAACATCTTGTGCCGGAAGGTAGCTAGGCTCAGAGAAATGGATAGCTCTAGGACGAAGAGGTGTAGGATCATCCACGGTGGAGGGTACATGTGGTGCCGAAGCAACAGGAGCCGAGGAGGCCGCCTGCTGGGTAGAACCAAGAGGGATCGAAGACAAGGAACGCTTGCCTTTGGCAGTGGCCAGAAATTTGCAAACTCGATCCGGGGTTAGATGTGGGAGAAGCTGAATAAATTGGGAATGGGGGTCATCTGCCCCTGGAGGAGAAGGTGGGCGTGATTGACTCTCGATGGTGAGAGGGGGCTGGATGTGTCCGGAGAGGACGGTCGCAGCAGGTTGGGCCATATCCTCTAAAAGCCCAATAGGCAAGACATCATCGGTAAGGACCCGGAATTGGTCCATGTCGAACAAAGGATTGTGATATAATACAAAGAACAGAGGATACCGACTCGATCTACCTAGACAATGACGCATGCACCACCCCTAAGCAACTAGGGGAGATGATACCAACACGCAGACAAAAAACTAGGCTCTACCACAACGAGAAGGACTGTGAGAGGAGAAGGGGTGTAGCAGAGCACTCAAGTTATCATGATTAACACGCAAAATTTTGAAATATGCACTTAACCTTTAGTTGGATTTGATTAAGGGAATGTCACTCGGTTAAGTGGGACCCTAGTAGGTATGGACTCAAGTCCTTCGGTGCAACTAAGGATGGCACACGCTCACACGCGGGGGATGGCTCAAACTAGGGGTACAATAGGTACAACCGGCCCAGTGAACCGCAACGTGCGTACGGTCACGAGGACTTACGGAGGTCCTCGGAGGGCGGCCCGAGTCAACCCACGAGTGTTCGCGGGTGAGAGGGCTCACTCAACCAAGGGGGGGAAAACCTACACAATGGGAAGAGTAGAGTATGCACGGGCCTAGGAGCCCAAAATGTATGCAACGTCTAATTAATGACAAAACAGGCTGACTAACAGGTCTCGGGCGAAGTCGCGGCGGCTAGATACACCGCGACCCTATCGCGACAGAGAGTCCTGCCGCGATAGTAACAGGGTCCTGAGAACTGTGACCAGTCGCAAACGCAGGACACACAGACTAACCTACCACACAACACAGGCATGGAACAACCAATTTAGCCTAGTAGAGATCATAGATCAGACAGAAACCGACACATGGATCAAAGCATTAACAAACAAGTACATACCTGTAGTCGTGACGTCTACTCATGGTGCGATCTCTTAGCATCCCCACGATCCATCGCGACAGAGCCCGAAAACTTACAATGGAAGGAAAAGAAAAAAACTCGAACCCTAGCAGAATTCTAACACCCAGAAACACGAGAATACATGACATAGAAGTATATAAGAGACATACCTGAACTTATAGTAGCAGAATAAAGCAGACAGAAGAGGCGAAGCACTGTCCTGATGTCACGTCCCCTTCGAAGGTCGCAATGAGATCGCGTCACCACGACACGCCGCGACTTTAACAGAGAACAGAAACGCAGAAAAGCAAAACAACAGCAACCTAACAGCGTTCTAAGAAGACATTTAAACAAAGGAACATGGCAAGCAAGCATACTAGACTCACGAGGGTAGCACTGAAGGTCCCATCGCGATCGCCGAAAGGTGTAATCACGGGGATTGTGTGCCCCCCAATAAACACAAGCATGTATTAACTATAATAGCATGAAAAGGAATGTGATCACCACCTAATATAGTTGCCAAATGAAAGGACAAAGAGGGCTAACTATACCAAGAAAAGGAAGAGAGAACAGAAGACGGACTTGATATCACAACGTCAAAGCCTGTCGCGATGGTGCTGCTACCACGTCGCCCTAACAGGGGTGCGTCTCTTGTAGCGTCACCTTGGTCCGTCTTGTTCTTTGAAGTGCAGGAGAAGTTTATGTAGACCTTCTTCCTGTCCTCCAGCCGGCCAGAGGACAAGAGCTCCTCGTGAGATCTTGTTTGAGTGCTTGCCGAAACAACGAAAAAAAAAGGAAAAGAACCCTATTAGAACTTGTTAAGTGGAGCATCCATCCAACAATAATAGAGAAAGAAGTAACATGGTGGGAACGAACCTAGGGTGGCTATTTAAACCCCTAGGGTGCATAAAAAACATGGGAAGAAGGGAGAATGCAATCTATCTAGAAATAAAACAACATGCATGAAGGAAGAGGAAGAAAGAGGAAGGAAGAGAGAAAGAGCCCCATATGGGCGACTCCCTGGCATGCAATGGCATGGTTAGATGCTTCAGATGCTCAAGGAAAGGTGGGAGTCGTCCTCCTCACGACCCAGCTCCATATATGTACAAAAGAACAAGTTTGAAGTGGAAGATGTGAGGAAAAAGAGGAGATGGGAGGGCTGCGAGGCTAAGTCCAAGTCTGAGGAAATTCGGCAGCCCTTCGGGATGAATCTGGGGGCTCCCCGCTTCAAGGAAAAAGCCTGCTTTTTATAAGAAAAGAGAGAGAATATCTGTTCCAAAGAGATAATGCTCAAACAAACGAGATAAATCTTCATGAAAACATTTGGAGAGTCCTAAGGATGTTCCTAGGGCGTCCCACGAGCTCAAACCGCGCTTAGGGAGTTGGGGAGTTGCTCAGAAATAGGGATATAGTCATAGGAGGATAAAGTGGGGTGGTGGTTGCGGAAGCCTGCATGTGCGGTTGTAGTCGCGACATATCGTTGGGACGCGACAAGTTTTGACACGACGGTCTTAGGCGTCGCGACTCTGAAGCCACGTGCATAGATATGCATGGGCTATCGCGACGGCCAAAGGGGGCGTGACAATGAACGTGGCGCCACGATACGTCGCGTTAAGGAAATCGATTATCTCAAATATTTAACCAATCATATTGGGGAATAATGAATAATTAATGCCATGGGCTCTCTTAAGATAAAATGGACAAGATATTCATGGAAATTGGGCTGTAATGGGCTCAAAGCAAGGCTAATTGTGGGCTCAAGGTGAGTGACCAATTAGGGGCTCACTAAGATAACAAGAAACATGGTCCAACTCATAAGTCGGAATCGGGTGTCTACAGACACTCTTAGAAAGAGCGAGAAGTATGTTATCTCAGGCAGGTCTGTCAAAGGCATTCTGGGCAGAAACTGTCAATACGGCTTGCTACTTGGTGAATAGATCTCCATCCACAGCCATAGAGTTGAAAACTCCTGAGGAGGTATGGTCTAGTTCTCCTTCCGATTATTCTCACCTTAGAATTTTTGGTTGTCTTGCATATGCTCATGTCACAGGTGACAAGTTGGAGCCAAGGGAAAAGAAGCGCATTTTCGTAGGATATGCACAAACACAAGGTGTGAAGGTGTATCGGTTGCGGTGTACTGATCCTCAATCACCCAAGTTCATGATTACGAGAGATGTGACCTTCGATGAGTCTGCAATGCTCCGAGCGGGAGAGAAATCAACAACAGAAAATGGAGATCAGGTTAGTGGCAAGCAGGGAGAGCTAGAGGTGAAGCTCTCAACAGAAAGTTCAGTGCAAGAGGAGACAGTTCGAGTCCCAGATGTGACAGTTGATGTGCCAGAGAGCAGTACAGCACAACAGCAGGTCCCTCAGAGGCAGCACAGTATTGCAGCAAATAGAGAGCGAAGGGTGATCAGACCACCCAGTAGGTATGGTCATGCTGACATGGTAGCATTTGCTTTATCCGTTGTAGATGCTATTGAAGGGGAAGAACTGATTTCTTACAAAGAGGCAGTTACATCAGATGAGTCCTCTAATTGGCAGTTGGCCATGCAAGAGGAGATTGAGTATCTATAGAAGAACAAGACATGGAAGCTGGTGAAAGTACCACCTGGTCAAAGATTGTGGGGTGCAAATGGGTCTTCAAAAAGAAAGAAGGAATTCCTGGTGTGGAAGATGCTAGATTCAAAGCACGACTAGTGGCAAAGGGTTTCACACAACGAGAGAATATTGACTTCAATGAGGTATTCTCCCATGTTGTGAAACATACCTCTATTCGTGTGTTGCTTGCTATAGTTGCTTTACTTGATTTAAAGTTAGAGCAACTAGATGTTAAGGCAACGTTCTTACATGGTGACCTGGAGGAGGAAATCTACATGCACCAACCAGAGGGGTTCGTGGTTTCTTGTAAGGAAGACCATGTGTGCCTGTTAAAGAAGTCTTTGTATGGATTAAAGAAATCACCGAGACAGTGGTACAAGAGGTTTGATACTTTTATGCTGAGTCATAATTACTCTAGAAGTGATTATGATAGTTGTGTGTATCATAAAAGGCTTTCAGATGGTTCTTTTATTTACTTGTTGTATATGTAGATGACATGTTAATAGCTGCCAAAAATATGTCAGAGATTAACCACTTAAATCTTAGTTGAATGGTGAATTCGAGATGAAAAATCTTGGAGCAGCCAAGAAGAAGATTTGGGCATGGAGATTCACAGAGACCGTAGCACTGGAAGGTTGTATTGTCACAGAAAAAGTACGTGGAGAAGGTGCTCAATCGGTTCGGCATGAAAAATTGCAAGGTTGTGAGCACTCCATTAGCAGCCCACTTCAGATTGTCTGTCGATGATTCACCAAAGACAGAGAAGGAGATGGAACTGATGTCTAAAGTTCCATATGCGAGTGCAGTTGGGAGCATTATGTATGCTATGGTATGTACTGGATCTGATATTTCTCATACTGTTAGTGTGGTTAGCAGGTACATGGGAATCCAGGAAAGGTCCACTGGGAGGCTGTGAAGTGGATTCTTCGTTACCTCAAAGGTGCTTCAGATGTGAGCCTAGTATTTCAAAAAGGAAACAGAGATGATGGTCAGCTGGTTGGCTACGTCGATTCAGATTACGTTGGTGATCTGGATAAGAGGAGATCTCTGACAGGTTATGTCTTTACTTTCTCGAGTTGTGCTATTAGTTGGAAGGCTGTTTTGCAGTCTACTGTGGCTTTGTCTACTATAGAGGCAGAGTATATGGTAGTGGCAGAGGGAGTAAAAGAAGTCTTGTGGCTGAGAAGTTTGGTTGGCGATCTGGGTCTTGTACAGGAGATGACTCCGGTGTACTGTGATAGTCAGAGTGCTATATATCTGACCAAAAATCAGATGTATTATGAGAGAACCAAACACATCGATATCAGGCAACTCTGATTTTTAAATCCTAAATAAAATGAAAATTAAATAAATAAATGTGATAAATAGATTTAAATTAGATTAAAGAGGGAATAATTGAATTAAAGGAAATTAAATCAAAGCCCATTAAGCTAAATTAAAAGATGGGTTATATTAGAGGTCCAAACATAAAAGTGGGCCCAATTGGAGAGCCCATCTTTGCATGAGAGTAATTAAGTTAATTTCGTACTTAAACTAATAATAAATGGAGAAGGGTTAAGATAATCATTAATTAACCATAATTATCCTAAAAAGGAGTCTTCATCCCATCCTAAACCCTTGGCTACGAAATTGACCTTTCCCAATCCTATTAGATGGATAAATGCTAGGCAATAGGGAGATAAAGTGGAAATTAGGAGTTTGAAGAGAAGAAAGAGTTGGAAGAAAGAGGGACTCTTAAACAACCAAATAGACCTCTAATTCGTATCTACCAAGTCCCATTTCATTGCTGGAGCTCTGGAGAACGAAGAGAGGAGGTTGAGGACGAGGAGTAAGGAGAGGAAGGGCTTGGAGCAAGAGGATCTCACCTTCTACTTCGTCCAAAACCCTAGGATTTCTTTACAAGCGCAAAAAAGGTAGGCAATCTCTCAAATTAACCTAATTAAACTCGACCCTAGGTAGAGTTTGATCCCCTCTATCAAAGCCCTATGGTTTCCCTAATTTCATTGCTCCATGAGAGAGTATTAAATGCTCTAATTCTTGTCATCATCTTGTACCGAACCTACTTGATTGCCTTCAATCCATGAATGTTCTTATTACATGCCTTGCAAATATTCTCATAAATACCGCATGATGTTAGGCTTCAAAAGATTCTATTTCCCCCAATTTTCATCATGCATCATTTGCGAAGTAAATCGAAATCCATGACTGTGCATGTTTAGGTCACCGAAAAGTAACCTAATTAAAGCATGCCCATTACTTGTCTATTTTCTAATTACTCATGCCTAACGATACATCTACATGTCTAGTTTCGTTTAAAATTGGTTTCACGATTTTTGGACCTTCCAGCGATTTTATATTGATTTTAGAAGGGATCTGTATCATGCACGGAAGGAAGGACCCAACTTGAATGGGCTATTTTCCCCCTTTCTGGGTTCGGGCTGCCCTTCTGAAATTGTGACGGCCCGACCCATCGCGATCTCAGAAGGGTTGCGACTGGCCAGACTGCCACGTCATGAACGCGACGGTCCGAGCCGTCGCGGTTTGTCCCAGCTCACGCCAGCCCGGTCGGTTCAGCAGAACGCGGTCAGACTGCATGTCGCAACATGAAACGCGACGGGTACCCCTGTCGCAATTTCAAAATGTCGCCAGAACCTTAAATTGCTCATGTACCCCTGCTATACATGTCATTTAACCCTTGTTTAAACTTAATTAAGAACTGTTATGCATAGTATTGATCTGAATATTAATAATTGGTAATAATTACATAAATTCAATTAGTTAAAAGTCATATGCATGATTATACATGCTCTCATGATTTCTTTACACTTGCACCCACTAAATATTATTAATTGCCATGAGACCTGTAGACACCATCGGGGGACGAGTTCGCGACGTGTTGCCCACAAAGAGTGATATGGACGGGTGAGATGAAAACATGATCGCCAGGTACGCGAGGGTACCGAATGGAGAAAGCACGCGCGAGGGGTGCGGATGGAATGGGTGATCGCAGATAATACCTGTTGGAGCGTGGGAGGTTGCGCGGGGGATGTGGGTTCCTCTTCCTCTATGAACACGGCGGCCGTGGTAGAGGGCGTTTTCCTCGTTGATTACTCTGCAAAGAAAAGACAAAGAAAAAGAGAAGGGGATTAGCCACGCATGTAGTATACAATCCTAAAAAATTAAAGAACATGAATAAAGAATAGGAGAGGGACTCACCGTGTGGTGGCTTTTAAACCCCTAAAAATGTAGATGTGTATGTGTATGCATGCATGTGTGTGTGTGTAAAAAAAGGAGGATAGGAGCCACGTGGGGCCAAGAGGAAGTAAATGAAAAGAGCCACGTGGGGCCCAGGGGAGATGAAATGTAAATAAAGAAAGGGAGAAATGGAAGGGGGGTGCTTCCCCAAACGTTGGATGGCGCGGCGGCACTGCCGATTGGACGGATGTAGAGGAGGAAGAATGCTCCCGCCTCATTTCGGTTCGCGTGGATGACGGAGGGACGCCGGCTCCGAACTCCCAAGGATCAAATGGATGGCTTGAAGTAAAGGGCCCCCTTTGGGCCGGAGGCTGAGGCAAGAATCGGGTAGGGCTTCGGCGTACTGAATGGACCCCCCTCTACAAATGACCGTCGGGGGTCTATTTTATAGGCAGCAGATGCTTGAATCGCGTCGGCAATAGCGGCCGCGACTATAAGGTTGAATCGCGTCCGCCACGGCTACCCCGATTAAGAAGCCCTTGATTTGACAATGGCGCGTAGATCATAGCTTACGTCGACCTTCATAATCGCGTCGGGACGGCACGCCGTGATTCAAAAATGCGTCCGCCTACCCGGATGCGACTTCATTTGGCACGTGGACTCATAAATGCGACGACTTTCGGTTCTACGGTACATGCCTAATTGCGTCGGCTCAGGCGGATGCGATTCAGAGATATCTTGGGATTCGAGGTACAGGCACTTGAGTGCAGCGACTTTTGGGGCCTCGGGCCTAATCGCGTCGGGTTAGTCAGATGTGTCTCTGATTTGTAACGCGTCGTCAAGATAGGACGCGACAAAGTGTTTCCATATTTATTTATGAAAATCCTGCCACAACCGACATTAGAAACGTGTTGCCTATGGCGGACACGTTTATGACAAGGACAGTCTCTGTAAATAAAATAAGCAAACTCCTTGTCGTGTCGCAGAAGGCTGCCGCGATAAGGACTCTTTGGCATAGTCGCGCCCAGCATGCCCGGCGCGACAATGAGAATTAATGGAATCACGTCCGCCATACCGGACGCGTTTAGGAATGCATCCCCCAGATCCGTCGCGACAAGGAAACAGTCAGCCTGGTCGCGCCCAACATGCCTGGCGCAACTTGATGGAGTCACGTTGACCATACCGGACACGTTACTGTTTGACCGCCATACCCATCGCGACTTCTTGAATGCGCCCCGAAGACCCGTCGCGACTTGGAAACATTGCCCATATCAGCCGGCGAGCCTTGGAAATGGAGGGGAAGCACCGGGGAAGAATGGGTGAGATCCGAAAATAATGGGAAACTACTCTTGCAAGGCAATTTGAGGGCCATTTGTGGCATTATGGCGCAATATGAAATTTACCCGCAGTGGAGTCGAATTCATGTGTCTACAGCTGCCACGCCTTGGCGTCTGCTTTACAGGGGAGCGAAGCGAAGGGACACTAAGTGGAGTGCAATGGAGTGAAATGGAATAAAATGGAATGAAGCGTAGCGAAGTGGAGTGAAGCGGGAGCGGACTAAAAAGTAGACACCAAGGTGAAAAATAGACACGCAGAATTATTGGTGACTGCCACCTGATGAGAGTCTTTCACCAACACCCAAGGAAGTCATCACCGGAGAAGAAGACCTAAAGAAACAACTGTTTGGATTGGAAGAAAGTAAAGTGTGTGCACGAGGGGCACGACAGGAGGTGTGTACGGGGTACACGAAGGAAAGGTGCCACGTAGGGCACAAAGGAGAGATCAACTTCCAGTGGATGGGAAGTACCTATGGACACGATCCGTTAGGTTGCACCATTGGGGGTGTCTGCCACTGCCGCAGGTGGATCTACGAGATATATCAACTTCCAGCGAAGGGGAAGTATCTAAGGACACGATCTGTTAGGTTGCACCATTGGGGGCATCTGCCACGGCCGCAGGTGGATCTATGGGTGTAGAAATGAAATGTTGAGGGGTAAATCCAAACAGAGGTTCTCAAGGGAATCAGCCCGGAGGTGACAACAAAGGGAGTTGGGTACTTGACCCGGAATGGAATATTTCAAATTGCTTTAGATTTGGGGCGAGAATGGCCCCCAAGTTGCATTGGAAGAGTGGTTTTCCACAGTGATTTCAATAAGCATGTATGCTGGGCTAAGAGAAAAATAGATTTAAAGGAGTAGAAAATAACCAAGGATATTATTGTTACGATGACGTTGAGTCAGGACCGGGGGGTATGCATGGGTCCGTCGTCCTCATGTGCCAAGCGTAACGGCCTATCTGTGCGGCTAAGGATCCACCAGGATAATCATTATTTTTGATAAAGGGGAACTCAAATCCCAGATTCCTCAGAGCCACAAGGTCCTTGGTGTTCTAAGAGTATAACATATAGATAACTTGATGGTGGGGGCGGCAGTCGCAGCCTGATGTAGCGCCAGATGAGGTAACTCAAATCCTGCGCCAAAAACTCATTAACCAAGATAACAAACATCATGGAATAACACATTCATAGCATGGAGCATGGATAAAGTAGTCAACAATAGACACAACTCAAATAATTTTGTTTGTTAATCCATGAGGATAAGTGTTCTTTGGCCAAGGAGATTGGAGTTCAAGGTAGGAGAAACCCATGAAGGGGAAGAATTTCATCGATCTGACGCAGACAAAAGGCAATGTGCTTGCCGTGTGCAGCACCATCATGATTTTTTTGGATTTTTGGAGATATTTGAATTTTTGTGGATTTTGGAAGTATTTGAATTTTTGTGGGATTTTGAAAATATTTGGATTTTGTTGGTTTTGAAAATATTTGATTTTTTGTTGGTTTTTTAGAAAGTATTTGATTTTTTGTGGTTTTGAAAGTATTTGAATTTTTATGGATTTTGAAAGTATTCATTTTTTTTGTTGGATTTTGGAAACATTGCCATTCCATGGCAGCATTAGAGTTATGAAAATTGACCGGCAAGGGGTCCTTGTTACCTCCCGTGTCATTGAAGAGTGCCCAGAGTAGGGCGTGCATTTAAAGTGGTGCCCAAGGGCTAATTGCATGGTTAACAGTGTACTACCAATGTCGTGCCTGAACAGGCGATTAAGTCTGTCAGGGAGAAGGGAAGAAGCTTTTGGAGATAAGCTTGATATTGGTGTTTGAAGAGTTGGGTTTGACTTCCTTCTTTGGCACAACCGTCAGAAGATTCAGTCTTATTTAAGCACTGGGGCCTTTGGAATTGATTTATGACCATTTGATTGTAGGGACATGCATATGCCCGGGTCCATTTGGATCTCCGTGGAGACTTTACCGCTCTTTGCCTTGCCCTATTATGATTGATTGGATTTTTATTTTTGCATGTATACGACCAGGTCCATTTGGATCTCTGCAGGGACTTTGCTGCTCTTGACATGCATTTTGACTTTGATTTTTATTGGTCACTTGGTTTGCCCATTTTCGAGACATCCTCTCATGACGAAGTGCTTTGGGTCGGTTGCCTTGCCCAGACTACCTCTACTACCCATATTTTGGACGAATAAGAGGAGAAACAGACGTTTGTGCCTTTCAGGCATAGTTGTGACAGCGACAATGTCTTCCAGGAGCAATTGGCTTTGGGTGCCCTGAAGTGTGTGTAAGTGCCCATGCTAGGGGAAAACCTCAATGACCTGGGAGGAAATTTTAGACTCCTGGCGCAGGGTTCTTATTGTAAGACCCGGTTTCCCGGCTTCCGTCCGGTGTCGTGGGATGACTGGCCACTGACGCGTCCAGGCTGGGTGATGCGTTGGTGTCGCGTCGGGGGTGCCCGACGCGATAGTCATCCGTGTCGCGACGAGCGTGTGGGTCGTGTGTTGGTCGCGCCCTGGTTCTTTATTGCGTCTTGCTGTCGCACCCGGTCAACGGGCTGCGACAGTGTTTTGTCGTGTTGCGTTGTCCGATTGTCTGACGCCTGTCAGGGTGGCAGGTGTGTCAGTATGGCTTGTCGCGTTGTCACGGCGCCCTTGTAGGGCGTGTTCTTGTCGCGGTCCGTTGACCCGTCGCGTTAAGGTCCATAACGCGACGGGGCGATCCGTCGCATTCTGGGTGCCGGGCGCTTAAGGCGCAGGCCGGCTACCCCTTCCCCCTCTCTCTTCTTCTTCCCTTCTCCCTCTCCCTCCGGCGACCTCTTCCTCCCCTCTTCTCCCCTTTGTGTGGTTCAGGCGAGGAGGAGGGTCGTGTGTGGTGTATCGGCATCGTGGAGCGTGCGTGGAGCGAGGAGGAGGTGTTCTTTCCTACGAGAAGGGCCCTACGGGGTTCGGTTCTTCGTTTAAGGTAGGGATTTCTTGTGCCCTTCCCAATCCGGGTGGATCGGGAGTCCTCGGGGTTTTGTAGTTAGCTTTACAGCTTTTCCCCTGCTCCCCTCCCCGTGTGTGCATGTTTATATGGTTCTGGGCGGCCCGGGATGGAGCATCCCGTGGTCTGCCTCCCGACTGATGTCACGGCCGCGGTGCGCGACGCGACATCAGTAGAGGCGTCGCCCCGGTCGGTTGCGACCTTATCGCGGCACGGTTGGCGGTCACGATAAGGGTCGCTGTCGCGACCTGGTTTACCGTCGCGACAGGGAGGCTGTCGCGACGGGCTGCCCCGTCGCATCAAGGCTATTGTCGCGGCGCCCTTCCCCGTCGCGATGGCATTGCGACGGCCTGTGGGGGTGCGACAGTGCCTGTGCTGCCTTGGGTGGTTTCCGCGGTGCCAGGAGGGTCGCGTCTGTCTAATAATCGATTGAATGGTGGTCAATCGATTGTTAGCAGAGCGACGGGCTTTCTGTACTTCTGGTAGTGCTCCGAGGTTTTGACTCGCTCGTGCGTGTTTGCTTGGCCGACGACCCTTTTGAGGGTCCGTGCGTGCCTTTCGCTTGCTGGGCTTGTCATATGCTACAAGCCAGCAGTTCGGCGTGGTTCTTGTTGTGCTGCCCTGCCTGTTCTCCCGGTGCTTGGCACTTGAGGGCTTGTCCCGTTTAGATGTTGTCTCCGTTTCTTGGGACCCCCATCCTCGGGAGCCCGTTGAGGGAGGTATCCGGGCTACGAGCATGCTCGAGTTGGCAGCCCACGTGAGCAGACTCTGGAGCTGAGGGGAAAATAAGGTTTGGACAGTGGCGCTGAGTCGTTTGTAGAGCTCTCTTGTCTAGGTCTCGGACGCCGAGGGGTTCGGAGTGCTTTCCTGGCGCAGACCAGACAGTCCCTTGTCTCACTGCCTCTCTCTGCGTTGGTTCTGAAGCCACGTAGTGGTGTCAGGCGTGAGGCCGCAGCTTGGCCAGGCTACGGTGTTGCGTGCGTTGTGTGTTTCTGTGCCGACTCTGTCTCGCCCTTGCGCGGGGGGGGGGGGGGGGGGGGGGGGGAGGTAGGATCTAGGCTAGCGAGCAGAGCGTGCGGACTGCGGGTCCCCCTCTGGCTGCTAGCGACGGTGGCTTGGTTACTGTTGTTGTGACGTCATTTTCCTCACGACGTTTCCGAGTGTTCCTCGTTGCCCTAGCTTGTACGGTGGTTTTAGCCTGGCTGTGCTTAGCTCCCGTGGGCGTCATTGGTCTGGCCTTGGGCAGACCCGTGCTTCTGGTGGTTCCCGCTTCGGTGTTCTCTCGGTTTCGTGGTCCCATTCTTGGGTGCCAACCCGTGATGGCACCGGCATGTGTAGCTTCCCGACCTGGCAGTGTGTCCGGGGTCCGGGGTGTTCTGCTTATGGGCCCTCAACCTTGTAGAGGTCTGAGGTGGCCGTGCTTGCGGTGAGACGTCGTTCTCACTTGGTTGTTCCGTGGTCTCGGCAGGTGTGCTGAGCACTGCTTCCGCTTTATGCCCGACATCGTTGGTTTCCGCGGGAGTCGTGTGTGTGCCACGACCTTGGTTGGTGGTCGTGGCGTTGTACTGTTCTCTTCCGCTGCTTAGTAGTACCATGCTGTAGGTGTTCCTCGCTTTACAGCTTCCTAGTGTAGTTTCCTATTTTCGGAGTTCCTGCTGCTCTGGACGGTGAGGGACTGGTAATCCCTGCTGGGCCTTGTTTGCGAGGCTCACCCCCCTACTTCTTTCAGCTAGGGGCTCGTCGTCGCGGGAGCTCAGTGTCGGACGGGTTGCGGAGGCGGCTGTGGCGCCGTGTTGTTGTCAGCAGCAGTGAGAGCGAGTGTTGCGAGCTCTTGTACCAGAGTAAGCTGAGAGTTGTGTTTTGCAAGTCCTCAGGGTACTTAAGGACTGCACCTTTTCTCTCGTACCTGTGCTTTTGCTTGGGACGCATTGTACAGCCCTTTTATATAATGTACATATTATTATACTTATTTGAACTCAGTACATATCTCACTAGACTTTTTCATATAACCCTTCCGGGTCTTCGGATCCGTGGGTGGCGGCGCGACCCTCGGGGTCCCCGGCGAGGGGTCCGAGAGGTCGGGTTGTTACACTTATAAACAAAGTGCCGCGATAGCATGGCAATGTTGAATATTCATCTTTTTATAGATTTTTGGTTTTTGTTGACACTAATGATAAAGAATTCGGAGGGTAAAAGAGGACGAATGCCCTGCGTTGGGGCGAGACTCAGAGGTCTTGAAGAATTTACAATTTTTATTTGGAATTAAAAGGATAAGTGGGGGATAAAGCCCCAAAAATAGTGGAAGAAAGGTTGGATGACCTGATTGAAAATGGCAAGGAGAGAATTGCGGAAAGATTTTGGAGACTCCAGCGGGGCCGGAGGGACTTGGAGAAGAAGGAGGGTGCAGTGCCCTACGACAGGAAAGGAGTTCGGATGGGCCAGAGGGGAGAAAGGGAAAAGCGGACCGCGAGGGACCAAAAGGGGAGGTGCGCCACGTGGGGTGTAAAAGGGAAAGGTGTCGCGTGGGGCACAAGATGGAGATGTGCCTCGCGGGGCACAAGAAGGAGATGTGCCACGTGGGGCACGGGAAGGAGGTGTGCCACGTGGGGTACGGGAAGGAGGAGTGCCGCGTGGGGCACGTAAAGGAGTTGTGCCGCGTGGGGCACAGAAAGGAGTTGTGCCGCGTGGGGCACGGAAAGGAGTTGTGCCACGTGGGGCACGGAGGGGAGAGTAAGGATTACAAAAGGGGGCGGGATGCCCGGTGCAAGAAAATGAATTGTAAAAAAGATGAAATAAAATGCCTTCCATGGGGAGGGAATGTGGAGAACCCACGAGAAGGTTCTAAGGAGCACAAAAGATGATTGGAATAAAAAAACAGAAGGTGGCGGAGGCCCCTTGGTCTTTTGCCTTGCCCGGCTCTTGGGCTTTCGCTTGGGAACCGGCCTTTTGACCCTCAGGTACTTCCTCTCATGATGTGCCCAGTGGGCGGATGGTCTTGCTCTTCTTGAAGAATTTGAGTGGCTCTTAATGATTGGATTGTTGACTTCTGTTGGAGCTTCAACAAATAGTGGGAACTCCCTTAGAATGTAGTTTAAGGAATTAGTGGGGAGTTCCACTGGTAGAGTTGGAAGCAACAAAGAGGGGACCGTGCCCAAAGATTGTAAAACATTTGTTATGGAAAGGGGCACGACCCCTTGGATAATTGATTGTGCCAAAGATTTGGCTTTTGAAAGTGTGAGCACAATCTGAATGGTTGACCCCTTCACTAGAGTGGGAAGGTTCACAACAATGGTGTGAGGGGTCATGAGAGCTTGGAGGGAGAGATTCCCTATGAGTAGGGTGAATTGGGTGCGGTTGGCAACCAGTATGATTGGCAAAGATTTAGAAGGCCTCTTGACGACCATGATTGGAGGGGAGGATTCCCGCTCAGTGAATGTGCCCGGTATGGAAATGACGACCGGCATGCGAGGAATGCAATCTTGGATTTTGAATAGCATGCCCGGTCCCGGGGCTTCCTTCTGCTAATGTGGCTTGCTGCTCTTTACTTGTTTGCACCCGCTCCGTTGGATGGGGGTGGAGATGGATGTAGTGGAAGGCTGCATGGCCGGTGGAGGTGTAGTGGGTATGATAGGGAGGTTTCGCTCGGGTTAAGTTGCCAATGGGGTTGACGTAATGGGGGTGTAATGGTCTGTGTAATGGCGAGTGGAGGCTTAATTGCAGAGGGTGTGATGATAATGGATGGCAGTGTAGGAGGGGTAGGCAAATGGTGTACGAACATGACCTCAGAATGTTCATCGTCGTAACACCAAGTGGTTTCGTAGATGGGTTGGGCGCTGGCAACCTCGGCCCGAGCAACAGGCTGTGATGGAGGTGGAGGCTGTTGTGGTGGAGGTATGGGAATCGGCGTGGGAGCCGGAGTAGGTGCAACGTAGGGCACAAAAACTTCTTCATAGATTGGGGCATCGTAGGGCCCAGTTGGAGGTTGATGTGTCCGAGGAGGACGAATCAGTGGACACCTGGGTGGAGGCATGTTGTGGTAAATGGGAATTTGTGGAGGTATATATGATGTGGATGTTGTATGGTGGTGAGGTGGATGGCGTCTACTGATCCGTTCTTTCTCGGATTAATTTGATCAAACAACTCTACGATCGGGGAGTCCATTAAATGTGTATCGATGTAGTGTCCTCGCTCGTAGAGCTCCTCCATGGAGGTGATTTGATCCACAACTTGGATGTGCTTGAACCTCGGAGTGGAGTTGAAAATGATTATTTTAACTTGCTCTGACTCCGAGAGCACATGTTGCTTACGGGTGGCCATTGACCTCCAACGGTTAGCAAATTGTACAAATCCCTCGTCAAGCCCCATTTTCTCGGATGTTAGATCCGTGATAGAGAGATATGGACTGACGCGGTCTTTGTATATTCGAAGGATTTTGTTATGCAATGGGCGGAAGTCCCCTGCCTCACTTGGCTCTAGGGAGTAGAACCATTCGAGTGCAGGGCCATCAAGAGATTTTCTAAATTTATATGCCAAGGTGATGGGGTCTCGTTGCCAACGAGAAGACTCATAGAGGAATTTCTTGACATGAAGATAGGGATTACCCATGCCATTGTACAATCGGTACATTGGCATCTCCGAAGGATGTATGTAAATTTGAGGGAGAGCCGGCATGGCGGCAACGGGGTCACCCGTGGGATTGGATAGCTTATTTATTTAGTTGTCCAAATTATTCAATTTCTGGAGAAGAGCATGTTGGAGTGGATTGGGTTGCCGCTGGGCATATGAGGGAGTATATGGGGGTGGCCTTGAATGAATGGGCCTTCCCAAGGGATGGTCTGTACAGACCGGAGCACGGGAGTGTAAATGGCCAGGGGGCCAAGGTGATGAAGAATGTATAGGGGTATGTGGCGAAGTCGCCGGAATATACAAAGGCGGGTGCCTGGGAGAAGGAGAGAGGGGAGGAGTCACACCCTCAACCAAAGATTGGATTAAATCGAGTTGTTGAGGGGTGAGCTGATCAATTGCATGGAGGACATTTTGGACTGTGGAATCCTAGCGGGGGGAAGGCTCTTGTCGGGTTCTGATTGGAGATAAATGTGAGGGGACATCAAATTGGTTAGTGCGCGGTGTGCACACATAACCATAGGAAGTGGAAGGCTGTCCCTCACGGTGGTGAGATGGACGGACATGGGATTGAAAGGATGGAGATCTAACATTATCCTCATAGTCCTTAAAATTAAAATCAGCATGATAATACTGGTCCATTTTTTAACAATGCAAGCAATTAAATGAGTTGAACAAAGATTAGATCAAGCAATAAGGTTCAAACAAGTTATGATGCTTAGCGCTTGTTTTTAGGAGTTTCACAATTTAATTAAATGGATTGGAAAATCATTGTGTCACTCCAGGTGAGATCCTAGTTGGGTAGAGTATGAACACTTCGGGGTACAACTAGAATCACCTCTCACCATGCAATAGGATAACTAAAACCCAGGTCAACGAAGTGGTACCGCCAGCTCGGTCCGCCGTGAGGGAATCCACAGGGTACGAAGTCTTACAGGGTTCCGGGAGAAGGTTCGCTAGTCCAAAGGGACGGAATGCCCAATGGAGAGCTTGCCTTCACCGGAAGGGTGTGTGGAGCCTAGGATATGAGGGAAGGAGGTCCCCCGACCGATGCAATATGCCCTATATGCAACCGTTTATAGAAAAAATGGCAAAGAGGCGTGTTTCTGTCAGCAGTTGGAATCGCGGCAGGTATAGCCACTGCGACTTGAAGATCGCGTCTAGTCACTTGGCCGCGGACCTGAAATCCCAGGAGGCTTTCAGTGCCGCAGTCAGTCCCTGTGGACAGACTGCTGACAAGAATGCATCGGCCTTTGCCGTCGTGACAATAAAATGAAATGCGTCCGGCTCAGGGGACGCATTATCAACGCGTCGTCTGTGTTGGACGCGATTCTAAACAGGCACCCGAGAAAAAGAAAAGAAAGCAGTAAACATGCAGTAAATAGGGAAGATGTGCAGGAAATAAAATTAAGGCATAAAGAAAAGCGTCTTACTTAGCCGCCGTGATAAAGAAGCTTAACGTGTCGGCCTTAGCCGCCGTGACAACAAAACGAAATGCGTCCGGTTCGGTGGACGCATTATAAACGCGTCCTCTGTGTTGGACACGATTCCAATAGGCCACCCGAATATAGACAAAAGTGCAGGAAAGCGGGAGATGTGTAAAAAGAAAAAAAAAATAAACACACATGCAACAAAGTATAAAGTAGGAAAAAAAAGAAGAGTGCCACGTGGGGCACGGAGGAGGGGGGAATCAACGAGGAAATGCAAAAAGAGGTCCCACTGTGATCGCCAATTTGTAGACACCACCGGGGGATGAGTTCGCGATGTGTTGCCCACAAAGAGTGATATGGACGGGTGAGATGAAAACGTGATCGCCAGGTACGTGAGGGTACCGAATGGAGAATGCACGCGCGAGGGGTGCAGATGGAATGTGTGATCGCAGATAATACCTGTTGGAGCGTGGGAGGTTGCGCGGGGGATGTGGGTTTCTCTTCCTTTACGAGCACGGCAAGCCGTGGTAGAGGGCTTTTCCTCGTTATACCCTGTAAAGAAAAGACAAAGAAAAAGAGAAGGGGATTAGCCACGCATGTAGTTTACAATCCTAAAAAATGAAAAAACATGAATAAAGAATAGGAGAGGGACTCACCATGTGGTGGCTTTTAAACCCCTAAAAATGTAGATGTGTGTGTGTATGCATGCATGTGTGTGTGTGTAAAAAAAGGAGTATAGGAGCCACGTGGGGCTCGGAGGAAGTAAATGAAAAGAGCCACGTGGGGCCCAGGGGAGATGAAATGTAAATAAAGAAAGGGAGAAAGGGGAGGGGGTGCTTCCCCAAACATTGGATGGCGCGGCGGCGCTGCCGATTGGACGGATGGAGAGGAGGAAGAACGCTCCCGCCTCGTTCCGGTTCGCGTGGATGACGGAGGGACGCCGGCTCCGAACTCCCAAGGATCGAATGGATGGCTTGAAGTAGAGGGTCCCCTTTGGGCCAGAGGCCGAGGCAAAAATCGGGTAGGGCTTCGCTGTACTGAATGGACCCCCCCTACAAATGACCGTCGGGGGTCTATTTTATAGGCAGCAGATGCTTGAATCGCGTCGGCAACAGCGGCCATGACTATAAGGTTGAATCGCATCCGCCAAGGCCGTCGCGATTAAGAAGCCCTTGATTTGACAATGGCGCGAAGATCATAGCTTGCGGCCACCTTCAGAATCGCATCAGGACGGCACGCCGCGATTCAGAAATGCGTCCGGCTACTCGGATGCGACTTCATTTGGCACGTGGGCTCATAAATGCGACGACTTCCGGGTCTAGGGTACAGGCCTAATTGCTTCGGCTCAGGCGGACGCAATTCAGAGATTCCGCGGGATTCGAGGTACATGCACTTGAGTGCAACGACTTTTGAGTGCAACGACTTGTAACGCGTCGTCAAGATAGGATGCGACAAAGTGTTTCCATATTTTATTTATGAAAATCCTACCACAACCGACATTAGGAACGCGTCGCCTATGGCGGACGCGTTTATGACAATGGGTAGTCTCTGTAAATTAAATAAGCAAACTCCTTGTCGCGTCGCAGAAGGCTGCCGCGATAAAGACTCTTTGGCCTAGTCACACCCAGCATGCCCAGCGCGACAATGAGAATCAATGGAATCGCGTCCGCCATACCGGACACGTTTAGGAATGCGTCCCCTAGATCCGTCGCGACAAGGAAACAGTCGGCCTGGTCACGCCCAAGATGCCCAACGTGACTTGATGGAGTCGCGTTGACCATGCCGGACGCGTTACTATTGTGACCGCCATACTCGTCGTGACTTCATGAACGCGCCCCAGAAACCCGTCGCGACTTGGAAACATTGCCCATATCAGCCGGCGAGCCTTGGAAATGGAGAGGAAGCACCGGGGAAGAATGGGTGAGATCCGAAAATATTGCGAAACTACTCTTGCAAGGCAATATGAGGGCCATTTGTGGCATTATGGCGCAATATGAAATTTGCCCACGGTGGAGTCGAATTCGCGTGTCTACAAGACCCTATTAAATTACTCAATAATCTATCTGGTAATTAAGTGTAATTATTCACTTAAAATTTCCTAATTATTTTAATAACACTTATCTTCATTTTATTCGTGTGCTTTGTAAACCGTTATCGCGTCCCTCTGCCATCGAGCAATCGAGGCAAGACGAACACTTGTTTTATACACACTTCTTTCTTGACTTGGACCACCTCTCCGTTGGGAATACTCTTAACAGGATCAGAGACTCCTTGTTAAGGCCTCCGTAAGTCTTCTTGGCTTTGGCGGACGTCTATTGCTGACAAGCTGGTTGTACCCTTAAAATCCTTTACACCCTAGGGATCAGCACGATCCAACGGCCTTAGTGTGTTCTCTCTTACCTTGCGATCACGCCGGACCTCTGGTCTGTGTTCATAGCATGGCTAGTGGGCGGTTGTGACTTCTACCGGGCTGCCGGCACATGACCATGTACTGCGCAACTGTTACTATCACTTGTTTATCGTTGTTTTTATGAATACGTCCCTATCTCATCTACTATCTTTATACTCTCATCTGTTCACTTTCTCTCTACACTCTCGTCTATTTGTCTACTATTCTCATCTATTCTTAGTACTCTATTTGGCCATCCATATGATTGTCTAAGATAAGAAACATGACTTATGTCGCGTAATAGGGCCCGATCTAGTCCTAGGAGGAGCGCCCAAAATTGCTATTTGCTCATAGGAGTTAAAATGATCAGGATGTGACATACATCCAGTGCCATTATAATATTATGATTTAATCTATGACAATCAATCCTTGAAATCAATACAAGTGTTATCTATACAAGTGCTATCGTTACTAGTGCACCGTTGTGCAACCTTACGTGCTATATCGTTACATGGCCAATCCATTATCATACTTGTTGTGCTATTTTCCATGTACAAGTGCTATCATTCTCTTGCCATCATTACTTTACTATGCATGACTATTCTCTGTAGTTATCCTGCCTTTTAAGACATTAATCACTTAAACATGCATGTTTACATGAGATATTAAGTCCTACTGAGCGTTATCGCTCACCCTGCGCTATTTGTTATATGTGTTTCAGGTGAGTCTGATGGAGACTACCACACTCACGAGGAAGGGATTGATGAGGATGCTCAGGAGTGACCAGTTTCGTCAACCCGTGATTATTAGTTAGTTAGTCATCAGTTAGTCATTATGTAATAGTCTGGATTTGAATAAAGTACTCTCGGCCCTACTTTTGGCTCTGATTAGTGGATGTAATAGTTAGTTGATGAATTATTAATGTAGTTAGATTTTATTTGGCGTTATTCCAATTGTGTAATAGTAAATGTTTATTTAAATAACTGTAATATTTAAATAACTGTAATATCGCTCCGATATTCCGCGTCGGGGTGTTACACCTATACTTTGTTTGTTCATGTATTCACATTCTCTATACTCTCATTTATTCTTCAATTATTCTCATCTATTCTTGGTACTCTCTATGGCCATTTGACTGATTATCTAAAGATAAAAACATGATCAATGCTAGGCAACATTATAAAGAGCCCGGTCTGGTCCTGGGAGGTGCGCCCGAAAGTGCTAGTGCCCATGGGAGTTTATTGACCAGAATGTTCAGCATTAGACTCAAGTGCTAGATATCTCGATAATCTAAAGAAAATCAAAGTGCTATCTTGACTAGTGTGCTATCGTGCTATTGTGACGTGCTATCTCGTGATATGTCCATTCCTTTAACGTCCTAGTTGTGCAATATTCTTTTTAAAAAATACTATTCTTTCCTTGCTATCATGTGCTATTACTCTCTCGATCATTCTCTCTAGTTATCCTGCTATCCAAGATATTAATCACTTAAAGCATGCATGTTTTCGAGACATTAAGTCTTACTAGACGTTATCGCTCATCCTACGCTATTTGTTATATGTGTTTTAGGAGTGTCTGATGAAAAATACACACGCATGAGGATGGGGATGAGAAAACGCAAGAGTGACCTGAAGTGATGTCATCCAGATGTCTTATGCAATAAAGTACTATAGGCCCATAGGTTTGGCTCTAAATTGGTGATTGTAATAAAGATTAGTGGAATTATTAATAAAGTTGTTTCATTTGATACTATTCCAAATTGTGCAATGGTTTGATGTCTATTTTAAGCTCCATACTATATATTTAACTATAACCGTTACGATATTCTGTGTCAAGCGTTACATAAATAAATCCAAAATCTCCTCTTGGCCGATCTATGCTACTGTTGGGAGCTCCCCTGGATGCAAGAGGATGGCTGAAGAAGGAGGAATTCATGAAAGAAAGGAACCCCTTATAGGTGTTCATCAACCTATTCTTGCACGTTTTTACCATAGACATACAATTTCATCCAAAGGTAGGTATTCTTTTAGGTAAAATGTAATTAAATCTCTCTTAGGCTATATGTTAGGAATATGATTCCCATGTTTTCTCCAAATTCTATCATACATGTTGTGTGAATTAAGCATCTAAAGTTCCTGTTTAATTATTCGTGTACCCGACCTCTTATTCTTGTTCTCAACCTCTGTTCAATCTATATCTATGCATCAATTTCATGGTTTCTATATAGTGAGAAGCATGTTAGCTTGGATTTAAAACTAGTTTAATGAATTTTCATGCTATATACGTCAAGATTTAAGCATTTTAGTGCATGGATATCATCCCTGGTTCACTATCTTGTGATTGTTGTGATGACATACACTACCTTCTAAATGTGGTCACTCGATATACCACGTTCAGATCGCGTTGAGTTGGGGCATCGCGTTCACTTAGCCTGATCATGGTGGTCATGTCGACTGCCTTCTGAAGACGGGCAATGATTTGACCGTGTTTAGATAGTTAGTCAGAAACCCTAATATCATGCAATTAGTGTCTTAACTTTGTGATATACTCTCTCTTAAATGACAGTTTAAGTTTAAACACACTAATAAAAGATTACATGCTATTAAAGATGAATTCAACTCTTTTAATTAAGTTCCATGATCTGTACATGTACCCTTTAATTATTCTATCTAGTACTTAAAAAAAAAGGGACGTTTTAAATTTATTATTACAAAGGATGGGAGATAAATTATATTTTAAAAAAAGAATGTGCGATAACTATGTACAAATGCACAAAAAGGAAAAAGAAATAGTGAGTTGTAAAGTGCACTTTGATGTGCCACAGCCTGTTATGAGCTCCCCTGCCATTGCCACCCCCCCCCCCCCCCCAGCTACCGCCCCCTCATAATCATCAAAGTTATCAGTCCTAATAAACTAATTATGACTTGATTCTTTTCTCCAATTTGAATAGTCTAGACTATGTCTCGAAGGGAAAAGAAGAACAAAAATAACCATACTAATACATTGGCCTGACACGATTTACTGTGCCCAACCATGCTTTTAGAAAGTTTGTTAAAAAAAACCTCATATTTTTAGAAACATGAGTGGCCTATGTTAAGTTGAAGCATCTCCTCTCATTAAATAAATATTAATAAGAATATATAGATTCGGTAAGCAAAATCCTAGGCTCAACTCTTCATACGTTTATCTATTTTATAGGAATATGAGTTTGAAGTTTATTAGTCTTAAGAAAAAAATGATGTTGAGTGCTTTGTAAACTTAAACTTAAAATTTTCATAATTTTTTGTAAACTCAAACTTTATTAGTCTTAAGAAAAAAAATGAGCCACCCTAAGAACACCCTATGAACACAATACACTTCTCATCATTTTCTTACTTGTTCTTTATACTCTGATATAAAATTGATTTTATTGTTGAAAATACTTTATTTAAATGTTCTTTAAATTATGTGCCATTCACATCGATGTATGCATGCATGTCAATGTTTATATATTTTTTAATATGAATTTATTTTATTACTTATTGTTCTATATGAGCTGAGGTTCGTGGGTGCACCTATCACTGCACACACCTCACGAGAGCTTGTTAAGCCATGTCAATGAACCTTCCTGTTCAAGACTTTGTGATTGATGTGCATGAGTCTCATTTTCAATGATGAGAACGTGTATATCTAACTCAAAGTCTTGAATTGTCCCGTGTTGGACAATCTGTGAATGTTTGATCGTACTGAGGTGGTCATTTACTATATGTGTTTGTATAGTTTGTTGAAAATTTTAGTTGCGTCTTTTCACTCCTCTCTGGTATACCTTTATTGATTTTGAATATTTTCTAAACCATTTAGAAATAAGTGTTTAAGAAAATTTCTTAATCAATAAATATGCTGCAGAAATTTTCAGCAAAATATACAAACACATAGTAAATGGCCATCTGAGTGTGATCAAATATTTATGGATAGGTAAAAAGTGATAATCTAATTAATATATCATACCTATTCATTTTGACTAAGTTGAACGATGCGAGGGTGGGTTGGGTTTTTAACTCAACAAATGGCCAACTAGAGATTTTATGGTGACTCTTTTAAGTTGTTATACAATTTCTAAATTTTAAGTGATGCTCATGAGATGACATTTAATCAGTGAAGAAAAAATGTCGTATGAGAATCGATCATGGATGTACCATAGAATAGTTAATGTTGTATGAATATATTCTTCCAGTGATAATAGTCAATGTCGCCCATACTGTAACCGCGACAGAAACATGCAAATCAGATTCTAAATAACATGGAAGTAAAACTAGACATCATCCCATGAACCTAGGCTCTCATACCACTGTAGGAAAACATGGTGGGCATCAAATACACAGCAGAAGAATATATTTATAAATTTAAACCATATTTCCCTCAAGAAACTATCGGACTAGGATGATGTCTGGGTGCATGACAGTCATGCAACCATACAAGGATGAGACTCTCTCTCACTTAGGGGTGTTCGTAGAACCCCTGAAGTGTAGAACCGGTCCTGGGATGAAGGAGCTCACACGACCTCCCTCTAGTGGTGTCCACACGGTGGCGACGGGCGACGATGGCTCCTCCTCTCACTGGTGTCTCCTCCACGTGGGGGCTGCTCCCAACAGCACCTCCTCGTTGCCTTCCCTTGAGCAGACCTGCAGCAGCAACAACGGCAGTAGAGCTGGAAGGCAGCAACAGTAGTCGAACCAGCTGCTTCACAAGCATCTGTGGCAGCAGCAACAACACGCAGCAGTAGCAACAACAGCCGAGTAGCAGCAGAGGCAGTAGCAGCCGAGCAATAGTAGAGGCAGCAACAACTAAAGCAAGGTGGAAGCACCTCCTACTTCTCCTCTCTTCTGCAAGAGAGGGGCTACGAGAGAGTGGGTGTGGAGTAGAGGAGAGTGGAGAAGAAGAGAGAGAAAGAGGGTGATGGGAGAGCCCTCAGCTTATAGGGTTCATCCCATACCCTCTATCTATATAGTGGGTCCCTTAATTTTCAACCCTTTGTACGACCCTCACGTTGTGCGGACGTGCATGGTATGACCTAAAATACATGCAACCATACTTGAATTGATGGCAAGACAGGGTGTTGCTAATTAGTATTGGTGACATAGGTCACTGCCGCCAAGACACTCTTGGCGATAGTTGACCATGTCGCTAGAAGGTCTTAGCGACAATCGACCATGTCGCTAGGACCATACTGGTGACAATCTATGTCGTCGCCAGGACCATCCTGGCAATGGATCCCCATCCTTGGTTAGAAAGGGAGTCTATTGGATAACTATTATCTAATCCTCTATAGTTGTTGCGTCAACCACCTTTTGTGTGTGACTCTCTAGACCCAACACCGACCTGGCCATGAGTTGCACTCGTCTAAACCCTTCTGACTCAGAACTCTTTCTAACTTAGTAAATCATTATCTCCATAATGATTCACTCAACTCATCGACTATGGACGTACTAAGCCACTAAGCCATAGTCCTAGACGGTACAGGGGGATCAAATCCATTGGATCTTTTTGCCCATAGTTACAGTGTATCTATAGTCCCTCATCCAACTAATATCCCAAAGACCATGTATGAGGCATGGTACTGTCAGGCCCACACAGAATCCATTTGGTTCTTACTCTTATCAGATTCTCCTAGAGAACTCCTCCTCTCTCAATCTGATCGACCCTGGCCAGGGATTTGCCTAAGTAAGAACACATGTGATATTCCTCTCATGATTCCGAGAATGGATGATCCTTTATGGGCACACAATTGCCTTTGTAAGGTTGGCTACCATTTCCAATAGCAGGCTGTATTAGATCTGGAACTTCTAGACCTATAAGTCCAGCATTAAAGAATGAAGTACTCCAACAAGACATCCTTGGTGTCTCAAGTCTAAGGATCAATTACACAATAGGGACCAAAAATTGCTGTCTGAAAATTAGGTATCGTCAACCATACAACATTCCGAGAGCAGATCATTCAGTGAACTCATACTCCAATGGGCACCTACTATATCATACCCCTAGTGTCTCCACACAAGTAGCTATGAGACCACCTACCTCCATCATATGGACGTGTATACAACCCATCGATCTATCTGGTTATCTCAATGTCCTCCTTGAGTAACCTATGACTATGAATATTTAAGATTTGTGTTTAAAGAGAATGGTCACATTATCATGATATCATCATGATCCAATTTCCATTGCATAGATCCATGGACATCACATCATATATATACATCATCACATGTATGTAATATATAGTGAGAAAATGCCATTAATAATATTACTAAAAGAGATTAGTACATGATTACAAGTGCCATCACTAATATGAATTGACTTGCAGGGCACTCATTAGTTTAAGAAGGGATCCTCTGAATGGGCTCTCGGGCAGATCCTAACGCTTTGTAGTGGGTCTGAAAGGGCTCTTACTTTTGGAACTATGGGCCAGTGTCCATAATGGGCCAAAGGCATAAATTCTCCCTCTTCACTTGCCTCCTACTTCTGAGTTATCTTTAAGTTGGGAGTAGCTTCAAAATGTCTGGGATATGTGGTTCTAGGTTATCTTTATCTTGCTTCTAAAAAAACCCAATTTATCTTGAATAAAGTCACACATTAATTATAAATTGTTAGTATAGAGCCTGAAGTTCCACTTCTGTAGCAACTCTAAAATTTGAAATTTTATAAATAGATTTAAATTTGAATAAAAGGTGAATAAATTTGAATAAAATAAAATTAAACTAAAACCCAATAAGCCAAATCAGGTAATGGGTTATACAAATGGTCCATACATGAGTTATTGGGCCTAAATAGAAAGAGCCCAAGTTGGATGGGAGATAAATAAGTGAAAATTCGTACCTAAAATATTAATAATTAGAAAAGGGTTAAGATAAATACTAATTAACCTATATTTATCCTAAAAAGGAGTCCTAGACCTACCCAAACCCTTTGCACATGAAATTAGAGTTCTCCCCAATCCTATTAGATGGATAAAGGCAAGAAAATAAGGAGATAAATGTAAAAATTTGGAGTTTGAAAGGAATGAGGAGTTTTAAGTGAATAAGGACTCTTAAACAAGCAAATACACCTCCAATTCATATCTAGTCGAGCCTAGGCTTTCTCTGAGGCTTGGAGCATGAAGGATAGGAGGCTTTGGACGAGGAGAGCAAGAAGGAGAGGCTAGGAACAAGGAGGATTCATCATCTTCACACATCTCCAAACCCTAGGATTTCTAAAGTGTGGACGGTAGGCAATCTCTCAAGCAAAACCTAATTAAATTCGTTCCTAGGTAGACCATGATCCCCTCTTGCAAAGCCCTATGTTTTCCCCAATTATTATCGTGCCATGGATGAGTATTTCATGCTCAAAGTTCTGTCATGAACATGTACCCGACTTGACTTGTTTGCCCAAATCCCATGTCCATACTTAATTTCGGATCATGAAACTTTTACTGTACATACTACTTGATGTTTGGAATCCATTGATACCATTTTCCCCAATTTCCATCATGTACTATCTTCAAATTAAATTGAATTCCATCACTGTGTATGTTTTTAGGTCACTGAAATATAACCTAATTACTGCATGTCCATACCATATCTAAATTCTAATTACTTGTTATTGTTGAAACATCTGCATGCCTATTTTCGTTTAAAACTGGTTTCAGAAGTTTTAGATATGTATACGATTTTATATTGAATTTTGAATGGTTCTGTATCAAGTCCATAGAGGACTGGCCTGAAATCCCAAGTGAACCAGTTCAGCTTTGGGGTTCGGCCAGACCCTCTGAGAACGCGACGGCCCGACCCGTCACGATTCTCATGAGGGTCATGACAGACGAGCATGTCGTGATATGAATGTGACGGCTCGAGTCGTCGCGGTCTCAAGGCCGCACTGATTGTCCAGAACGCGACATACCCTGACGTCACGTTCATGGATCGATTGCCCTAATCGCGACCGTTCACCACGTCGCGTTTAGAGCATCTGTCAATTGGCCTGTTACCGTTATAATGAACGTGATGGACCTAACCGTCGCGATTTGAAACGCGACAGGTACCCCCATCGCGATCTCACTGTTGCAACTAGAACCATAATTCTTCATGCAATCTATGTTAATCATGTCAATTAACTATTGTTTAACCCTTAATTGGTTCGGTTATGAACAGTAATGACCTGTTTAATAAAAAATTGGACAATATTCATATGATATCCATTGAATAAAAGCTATATGCACAACTACATCTTGCTATCATGATTACTTCACACATGCACACACTATACATAAATGTTTGCCATAAAACCTTATTAATTTACACAATAATATATCTAGTAATTAAGTGTAATTATTCATATAATTTTTCAATTATTTTAATGAACTTATCTTCATTTTATCCGCGTATTTTGTATATCGTTATCGTGTCCCTCTGCCTTCGAGCACTCAAGGCATGACAAACAATTGTTTTATACACACTTCTATCATGGCTTGGACGACCTTTCCGTTGGGAATACTCCTGATAGGACCATGAACTCCATGTCAAGGCCTCCGTAGGTCTCATTGGCTTTGGCGGGTGTCCATTGCTGACAAGCGGGTTGTACCATCAAAACCTATTATACCCTTAGGGATTAGCATGATCCAACGGCCTTAGTGTGTTCTCTCTTACCTTGAGATTATGCCGGACCTCTGGCCTGTGTACGTAGCATGACTATTGGGTGGTTGTGACTTCTACTGAACTGCCGACACATGACCATGTGTGTTGTGCAACTGTTGTTATCGCCTGTTTATCGTTGTTTTATGATTTTGACCATATTCTCATCTACTAGCTCTATTCTCTCATCTGTTCACATTCTCTCTATACTCTCATCTATTCGTCTACTACTACTCTCATCTATTCTTGGTACTCTATTTGGCCATACACTTGATTATCTAAGATAATGAACATAACCAATGCCAGGCAATAGGGCCCGATCTAGTTCCGGGAGGTGCGCCCGAAAAGTGCTATTTGCCCATGGGAGTTCAATGATCAGGATGTCGGCATTACATCCACTGCCATTTATACTATCAAGATTTAATCTATGACAATCAATCACTATACTATGTTCTCTGGGTGACAAGAAGCTCGACCAAAAGTGTTATCTCTACTAGTACACTTTTGTGCAAATGTTACATGCTATTTCGTTACATGGCCAATCCATTATCATGCTTGTTGTGCTATACTCTCAAGAAAAGAACTATTGTTCTCTCGTTATCATGCGACATTACTCTATTGACTATACTTGATTGTTCTCTCTAGTTAGTCTGCTTGACAAGACATTAATCACTTAAAGCATGCCTGTTTATATGAGATATTAAGTCCTACTAGGCGTTTATCGCTCATCCTGCACTGTTTATTTCCTGTGTTTCAGGTGAGTCTGATGGGGACTACCACACAAATGAGGCTGGACTGAGGAAGAGCAAGAGTGACCCCGTTTTATGACAACTAATGTTTTTTAGTACTTAGTTAGTCATTAGTTAACCAGTTTGTAATAGTTTGGATTTGAATAAAGTACTTTGGGCTTGTAACACCCCAAAATTTTTTTTTAAAGTGTTAGGAAAATATACATTAATTTTGTCATTAAATTGAAATAATTAGGATCTGGGTTTAATTAAGGATGACGTACGTTACCCCAGTATCGTACGCCGAGGTGCGCACTCCGACAGGACGACAGCGGAAAACTGTAACGAAAAATAAATCTGAGAACATCATAATTCTCAGAAAAATGTGGAGATAATATAAACATAAATATATGGATTTATTGACATGCGGAGTTCAAGGATAAGCCGTCGAGACTATTTTCCGGGTGAATTTTCACTCTGTGTAAAATAAATTCTAAAAATCAAACTAAAATCACCATAGTTTGTAAAATGATAACATTAGCTTATGACTGAAATTTCAACACAAACGGACATCGTTTGAATATATTTACAATAGGAGCTTTAGGCCAGCTGAATTATGGGTTAATTACGGCAAGGGTTTTGGGGATTTTGCATGCTTACGTACCATGGGCAATGTAAGCCTATGTCATGGTGGGTTAAATCCCTTACACGTTTTTACCCATGTGCTAATCGTAGGGCGATGCTTGGACCAGGTGGTTGTGGGTGATTAATTGGGGTTTTTACCCCCAACACCTGTGAGCCTGCGTGCCTTGCACATAAGAAAGGCTTTAGGTTATAAAAATATCCTTGTACGCAGCATACTAACCTTCCCAAGTGAGCTTCTATTAAATTTTCTCCCTGTCTAGCACCCTTCTTCGGTTCTTCTTCTAGTTATTTCCTGCTACTATTTCTGAACAAAGGGTGCTGCTATTGCTTCAGTTGCTAAAGATTATATCTCTCCAACTGCTGCAAGCTTTTTCTTCCTTTCCCTATTTTTGGGAAGTTCTGTGTTGCGGGAAACCTACTCTAATCAGTAAGGTAGAATTCTTTCCTTTCTCTCTCAATCCTTGGTTCCTAACCTTGCTAAACAGTTCATGATCACCTACATACCTGCCTTTAAACTTGTGAATTTTCTTAAGAGCTGTATGTTCATCTATTGTAATCATGTTTAGTATGTGTGCCTGTAGGATTCAACTTCTTTTCATTCTCTTACCTAACCTTTGAATTGGGTTTCGAGTTCTTGTTGGACTGTTCACGGTATTTCATGAATCTTATACCATGATTGGAAGTCACCACTGTAGAAATAGAAACTTTTCCAGTATCATATTGTATTTGGTTTTTAGCTTAACATGGATAGAATCATCCTTACAATCTTATAGTGCACATCCGTGTATACACACATGATCATACCAGATACTGCGAGATTATCCAACCCTTTGCTAAGAAGTATCAGACTGTGAGTTTACATGTAATTCGACTTCCTGTTTGCATGCAATTCGACTGCCAGTTTTATACACAATTCGACTGCCAATTTATACATAATTCGACTGCCAGTTTTATACACAAATCGACTGCCAGTTTTATACACAAATCGACTGCCAGTTTATACATAATTCGACTGCCAGTTTTATACATAATTCGACTGCTACAGTCGAATGCCACACTTCGACTTCTACAGTCGAATACTACATTCGACTACCATACATTTGACTACCATGCTGTGGAGATAGCCAGATTTCTGTATGTTATGTAGTAAATGTTATAATTTTATGTTTTATTTACTTAGGATATTACGTGTAAATAACGAAGTACCCCCATTTGAATCCAATAAAAATGTCAGAAAAATCATATCTCTTACTAATAAAAAGTCAACTCTCCCTCCGAAGAAGAAAAACACGATTTTGGAGATTCTATCAAAATAGCATCTTTCTAATCTCTCACAATTTGGCCTACCTAAAAATCTCATAATTCAAGTAAACCTAGTAGAATGATAAAAATTCAAGGTCCGGTGGAAAATGATAAACACACATATGACTTCTCCAAGGGAGCCCTCTCCTACTGAAGGAAAGGTCAAACTTGTGCATCTCTTAATTTACATCAATACGGCTTTCACATTGATATGTTATTATCTCCAACTCTAAATGAGAATTAGTAAATGAATGGTTCAATCAATCATATAGATTTTATGACTATCCTCGTCATGTATTCTTCTGTTGACTTTTCTATTTTCTTGGATTCTAAACTATTATACCACTCGATGAGTCATTTAAATATCATTTCTATCCATCTTTGGATCATTCTTGGACCTCCTAAACTAATTTGATTCTTGTACCTATTGAATATCTCTGAACTTGAACTTTCCAACTATCTTTGATCTGTGTAAGGATATCAATTGTGAAATCAGTGAAAGCAACCCCAAATCCTTGTTGTGTGAGACATGTTGAGTACATGTGTACCCTTGAGCCAGTACCACAGTGAGTGTGTTATGATGACAAGTTGTGAGTCTTTAGACTCGTTTGATAATTATGCCTGTACAAATGGGGCTGGTTCAGTCCTAGGAGGAGCACCCGAATTTGTCAGTGGCCGCGCGGGGACAATGAGGACTACTGGATGTTGGCATACATCAATTCGTGTCTGATTAGTCATCACATCATGCTTGTGTGTGTAAAAATGTATTTGATTCTGAATTCAAGTATCATCCTGAGTTATTAATCTCGTTTCTAAACTATTCTTGTTCAATACATGTTACTGAATTGTCTCGTTTGTCCGTTATCTTGAATACTCAGTGCTAGCCATCTATACATGTTCATATCTTGAGTATACACATCTAAATCCTTTTGAATTAAAAGAATTGAATTTTACTAGGCTAGTTAGCTCATTAATTTACCCTTTTTAGGTGGGCAAAGCGGAGATGAAGCCTAGGGGGGGGGGGGGGTTGTGTGCCGAGTGGACCACCCTATGCCAAGAAATGCCGCCATCCTTTGTTTTCTTTGTAGATAAAAAAATGTGAATGTAATAAAACTACAGTTTATGTTTGTCAGCTCCTCATGCAGGCTGAAATGAGGAGTATCATGTATTAAGTTTCCAGCAAGCTAGTTGTTTTTATATAAACGTTTATGCTAGTTCTTGCTATTAATATCTGTCATATTCAGTAAATGGAATTTTTCTAGGATGTGATAGATAAAGAAATTTCCTGTTCAAATAATTCAATTTTACTCTTCGTTTCTCGTTCGTTCACGTCCCAGCATTTATGGACATATTAAATGACGGGACGTGACAGGGCTCTAGTTTTGACTCTGATTAGTGAATGTAATAGTTGATTGAGGAGTTATTAATGAAGTTGGATTTTATTTGACATATTCCAAATTGTGCAATGGTTTGATATCTATTTATTGCTCCATACTATTTTTTAATTGTATTACCGTTCCGATATTTCACGTCGGGGCGTTACAACTTCTTTGTTCTCCTGGCATCATGAGACATGGGTCTTGAAGCCGCTGCACTTCTATTAGGCAGTGTCAGCCATAATATGAGCATACCATACTAGGATAGCAAGTTGGTGGTTATTAGTACATTTCTTGAAACTGTGCCATGATGGCCCCCATTAATGGTGAAGTGTCGTTTGGAGGGAGGGGAGACGGTTTTCATTTCGAGAAAAACTCGAAATTTAAATTCCACTTGCTTTTTCTTCACGATTTCCACACGCCTTTGATTCCTTAAATAGTTGCTTTGCGTGCGAAGTTCCTCCTCCTTCTTCTTCTCTCTTCTCTGGGTCTACTAGTGTTTCCTTCCTCCTCAGAGGTCTTCCACTCTGGCGATCATTGTTCTCCTTTGGAGCTTTATTCTCTCGTGTTGTGAAGGCTTTCCTTTTAATTGACTGGCAAGATTTGCTAGCAGACGCTCGCACAAGGCTCTTCCTCCTCCTCCTCACCCTGTTGCTCTATCTAGTCATGATTGCTTTGGATTGGTCGTAAGACTTTGTTTTCTCATAGACGGTGCCAAATGAAGAGGGAGATCTTCGCATGCTTGTGAAATCCCCTTCAGCAACGAGGCGGCGTGCAAGACAGAAGACAATCAGAGGTCTTGGGAGTGGTCTTTCAAGAAAAACCCTCTAATGCTTAAGTCAAAATGAGATAGAGCAATGATGAGATCTCTCTTCACCACAAGTTTCTATCTTAGAATTGCTTACCTGTGCACAAAGGATTCTTCGACTTTTATAAGCTACTCACCTTGCGATCTAGTGTAACCATTAGCTGTTATAGGTGTAGTTATGAGTAGTAATGAGGGAGTTAAGATGTGATGTCCATTCTTAGGAGTTATACCCCCAATCATGAGGAGAAATTGTGAACGACCCGCATTCCTCAAGGTAACAGTTCATTATTTTAATGGTTAGTTAATGACATATATTTGGTGAGAATGTAACTCTTCCAAGTCTTTGGTTCCCCAAGATAGGAGCAACTAAGATATAGAGGTAGGGACCATCTTAGTCTTTTTCAATATATCATGCCGGGGGCCGTGATAGGCTCAAGATATCATGTCGGGGGCCATGATAGGTTTTCCTAAGATAAAATAAGTTCTCATCCTAGGGCATTTTCGATATACTATTCCGGAAGCGTCATTCTGTAAGCTGTTCCTCCCAAGATGACATTCTCAAGATAGAAGGGACCTTCCGAGTAGACTCTTGAGTTGCTTCTGGCGCTTTGTAGCAGGTCGGAAAGGGCGGTTACTTGTGGAACTATTGGCCAATGTTAGGCTGGTGTCCTTAATAGACCAAAGGCAGAAATCCTCCCTCTCCAGTTTCCTTTTATGATTCAATATATATTTGATTATTAGAAGGTCCAAGTGAATCTCCAACCAGAAATGGGTTACAACATAGATTCAAGTTTGACACTTATCAGCGAGCTGAAGCAAAGCTGATCTAAGTCAAACTTGCATTGCAGCCTAGCTATATATATATATATGAACAGGCTACCCAAACATATATAATAGATGCACCAGACGAGGAGAAAAGAAAGGGAAGATGACCACGAGAAACCCATCCCTGTTCGGTGCATCAGGTAAAAGGAGGACACATGCGCGGTCTCCATCTTCCTCCTTCCTTCCCCTGTGAACCTCTGTAGAAATAAGAAGATTGAGACATCCCTTACCATATGCGCCCATCTCATCACAAGAATACTCCATTTTGGGTGCAATCCTCCGTCTGTAGAAAGAGATTCTTATTTAACACTAGGCAGTGTCAAAACTAGCTAGGAGTCTCTGATTGCCCGAGAAGAGACGAGAAAGATTACTTGTGCTAGAGAACAAGTGACATGATCCTCTGACTAAGATTGGATCCCTAGCTAGGGTCCATATATTGAGAGGCAGCTCCGTGGATCCTCCTTTCTGCCTTGCAATAATTGCTCCCTATATATATATATATATATCCTCCTCCCCTAAATTACCCCACTACTGCAACGGCAGGAGCTGCGGCTCCTCTGTCCCACGAACCCTCCGTCCCTGGGACGGGAACCTGATGACATCCTAGTCGTAGCTAGCTAGCTTCCCCAGCCCCACACATCACCACAAGATTCTTTACAATCCTAACAGGAGATCGAGGGATTGATCAAAGAATGCGCTGCACAGACAGAGAGCGCAAAAACAAGGTGAGTTTAATTAATTTGGGGGGAAGACTGATTAGGCTGTGATTCGGATGAAGTCACGCACGCTGAAGAAAGCACAAGTTGCAGAGCTTACAAGAATGGGAAGGACAAGAACTGAAAGGGGTCTAGAGCTACGTACGTACTTTTGAGTTTTGGATTCTGCTCAACAATGGACAAGATGGGGTTACAAGTAAAGTTAGCTGAGAAAATTCACATATTAGTATCTTGTTTTAGTATCAAATAGCTAATCTTAGTGAAACATTAGAATTAGTTACAAGACCTTAAACTAGGTTATATCATGACTTGTCCAAGTGAATATACAAGTGCCACTATCGTCTTCTGTGCCTTTGTGCCTGAGTATATGATCTTAAAGGTAGCGGTAATGCTTATTGCGATGCAAGACAATGTGTGTTGTGCTTGATTGGTGAAGGTACCCCCAGACATAGGTAGTCAGCTATAAATGGATCAAACTATTCTATTAACGAGGGGAAGTACTGGGGTCAGACTGGCGCATTTCTTTGGTTGAATAGTGGTTACTAAACAGCCACTATGAACAAATCGATACAAAGATGCTTATCGCTAGTCTTCGAGAGAGATACTTATTACACTCGTAAAAGTTTTTTATTGGCCATTGGATTTGTGGCCCAGTATATCCACCCAATAAAGAACGTGTGAAAGTGTATTGTTAAATTTTTATAGATTATAAATATTATCATCTTCTAAATCTACCCTTCTCTTACATAAACAATATCTCGATATGTGTTATCAAGAGGGCAAATCTCGACCCTCTCAATTCAAATTATAAGGTCCAACTATTGAACCTAACTTAATAGGTGATACCGAGTATTAAACTATAACCCACCTAATGAGAGCACAGATGCAACAAAAGTCTTGTGTTATTGTGACAGACCACGTCGTTCAAACTCGTTAACCCAGTAATGAGCTTGATCTGACTCCGTCTCTCGCAAACGAGCCAAAGTCTCGCAATGGATTTCTCACACATGTCGCTAGTTAGGCAACAATTCAGTCCACCTATATAGGTAGGCGGCTGCAGTCTCAAAAATCTTTCAACCTGCATAACTGATTCTTCTGCTGCTCTCACTGGTGGCGGTGGTGGTGGTACAAGTACCACAAGAGGTACCTCCACACCAGGTGGTGGTGGAACTAGTGCCACTGGTACAGCCCCTTCTGCAACTGGTGGTACTGCTACTGGCGGTACCTGTGCCTGCTGGTCCAGTCTCATCTGAATATCCGTAAGACTCTCCCATATTCTTTCTATCATTCGCTGGGTAGACTCTTCTGGCTCATCTCCTCCACCACCCCAATCCCTTCTATCAGCCATCTCAAATTCCTGCACAAACAACATTCCAACCACATACATACCAACAAAACATTACAAAACCAGGGTCAGCTACCAGCAGTGGATTAGTGTAGAAATAAGGCTATGTAATTTTCCAGTTCCTTTATAGTTATACGGACCTTGCTCTGATACCAACTGTGATAGACCACGTCGTTCAAACCCGTTAACCCAGTAACGAGCTTGATCCGACTCTGTCTCCCGCGAACGAGTCAAAGCCTCACAAGGGATTTCTCACACATGTCTGTGAAAACACAAAGGAACACACTATATATATTATATATATATTAACATATTTATCGGATTTACATAGCCAAATTTCAACAAAAGTCAAGTAAGGTACAAGAGCCTGGGGCATATCCCGAGGTACAATAGGAAAAGAAACTACACTGCTGGAGGCGTCGGCCCAACTTCACTGCGATGCGGCTCTGAACTAGAAGACGGTAGAGAAACCTCCTGCTCTCCTTCACCTATAGGGAGTAGGGGTGAGTCTCGCAAGTCACTGGCTCAGTAGGGAAACTCCCCCAAAAACCGAGCAAACCAAACTCAAGTACGAAAGCAGGAAGCTACTCTAGCAATTTATAGCACAACTAAGTAGCATATTAAAGCTGTAAATTCCACTTACCACTTACCGTCAACATAAATCGACTTAATAAATAATAAGCAAAACCACAACTCGGTGTACGTGCTAAAGTAGAGATCACCACACTCGAGCCACGTAGACTGGTTCGCGACACCAACAACTGACTTGGATAAATCACACAGGTTTACCTCTCAGCCTCGCAGCCACGGACGAAAGGTTCAGCTGCCGCTCCCCGAGAACAAGCCAAACAACTGTGGAGACCAACCAACATCACGCCCGCGGATCACACTGCCACGGGCCCATGCCTGGCACCTTTAGGGACTCTGTCCTGAGTTTCCTAAAGTGAGGCACTGGAAACAGGACTAGTTGGGGACCAGTGACGTCTACTGGTGTCTGTACCCCCAACTACGAGCGCGCTACAAGCGATAAACAACAAACTCTCACAAGTCGCTATCCCACTATCGTCTTTCCCTCAGCCGGACGTACAACTCAAACACAGGAGTGAGGGTGTCCAAGATAGACGATACAGACCTCGACGGCACAACACAAGTACCGGGACAAGCCCCGAGCACAAAGCCTGGCTCACACAGAACTTGGGGTGTCCAATTGAAGAGATAACCACGGTAGGCGTCGTACTACTCGCCACGCACACACAAACCACGTGCACACCACACAAACCACGTGAAACCTCACGTCAACCACGTGCACAACACGTCAACCACGTGAGCACAACACACTAGCCGTGCGAACAACATGCCAACCACGTAAACCGCTTGCTAGCTTCGTAAATGACATGCTCATAGAGCACAACAGATGCCAATGCACTGCTTATACTTGACATGCACAAGAAATAACGATAATCAGATAATTTTACCATTTAAACCTTGCACAATAGGGCCTCTCGGATGAGGTCGCGACGTAGGGCAGTGTCGCCTTCAGAACGCGACACACCGATATGTCGCGTTCATAACCTGAACGCGACGGGTCGGCCTGTCGCGTTCAAAATGTGACAGGGGGCTCTGTCGCCTTCACAGGCAGGAACCCTAATCCGGGTTGCCCACTCTGGATCACCACCCCATACCACACAAACCACGTTTAATTCTCATTTTTCATGCTTTAATGTGTGCCCTATCATGATATCTATTGTTCTTAAAGCAAATAACACCTTCTATCACCATCACATTGTTGCCCAGTTGACGAGCCCAGAGGGGGGGTAAATGGGTCTTTTAAAAAATAATCTAGACGATACCTGTAAATAAAAACATTCACGAAAATGTTCTTCGATGAAGGTTAGTGACTATTAGCTCAAATATCAATCATACAAAGAAAACAATCACACGACACAAATGATTATCCTGGTTCGGACCTCCTCTCCTTAGGAGACCTACGTCCAGTCCCTGAGCAACCACTCAGGTTTTTACTAACTAGGGTACAGTCCCCCTAAGGACGCTACAGCACCCAGCTCGGCTGGTCTTCCTTCACACCCGAAGGGAATAACACCACCCTGGATACCCCACCAGGTCTTCCTTCACAACTGAAAGGAAATAGCACCCTGGATACCACTAGGTCTTCCTTCACAACTGAAGGGAAACAGCACCATGGATACTACCAGGTCTTCCTTCACAACCGAAGGGAAACAACACAAGAGAAAGAAATGATTTCAAGCCCCTAGATCAAGCTTTTAACAAGCCAAGATCTGAAGCCACTAGCACTGAGAGCAAGGATCTAAACAAGGCACACTCTCAGAACTACACGAGCTCTCTTAGAAAATCTATTACAGCACAGAGAGCGAAGAGCTAAAGGTGATGAGGAATGAGATTCTTGGCTCTGGACTTCTTGCAGAAGAATTTGAATACTTGAACACCAGATACTTGTTCTCCACTTCGTTGGTTATCATTCTTTACATCTGTCTTTGAGTTTATATCTTCTTTTTGAAATACGGCCGTTGAAGTAACCGTTGTCCCTTAGATTGGTAGTCGTTAGACTGCTTGGCACTTGGAAGCTTCAAAAATCTTTTATCCATTTGAGCACGCAAAGAGATAATGTCTTCTGCCGTCTGTATGGTCCAACGTTGTATGACATAACGTCTTTAGGACCCTGCATAAATTAAATGCTAGAACAGTAGACAGCTAGGCTGTCTTTAGTTGTCAGTAAACGTTGATAAGAATGTTCACCAGAATAGCAATGCTAAATAGTTTCTTCTAAAAGATATTGACAGAAGATGCACTATAATGGATGATATCGTCTGCATGCATGCAGAGGTACGTTCAGATCTCATAAATGCAGGAGTGTCAGAGAGATATAGACGTGGACTTTGACTAGTCAACGCTTCAAGAGATAAGATAAGTGTCAAGTTGATATAACCATGCAGTCGTTGTCTATATGAATTATGAAATCATTATGAATACTAACAAGTCATTATAGAGGGCAAATCGTTAAAGCAAGTTTATGTGTTTAATAGGGAAATCGTTATGAACACTTATCAAGTCGTTATGAGCTCTAAAGAAATCGTTGCGCAAAGCAAATCGTTATGAGCGCTAAAGAAATCATTGCGTCAAGCAAATCGTTATGAGCGCTAAAGAAATCGTTGCTCAAGGCAAATCGTTATGAGCGCTTAAAGAAATCTTTGTGCAAAGCAAATCGTTACGGCGAGCAAGTCGTTGCGAGTTCTAAAGAAAATCGTTATGGTAACTTACGAAATCGTTACGACGAGCAAGTCGTTGCGAGTTCTAAAGAAATCATTACGGTACTTATGAAATCGTTACGGCGAGCAAGTCGTTGCGAGTTCTAAAGAAATCGTTACGGTAACTTACGAAATCGTTATGGCGAGCAAGTCGTTGCGAGTTCTAAAGAAATCGTTGCGATGACTTATAGAATCGTTGTGACAGGCAAGTCGTTACGAGCTCTAAAGAAATCGTTACGATGACTTATTGAATCATTATGACAGGCAAGTCGTTACGAGCTCTAAAGAAATCGTTACGATGACTTATTGAATCGTTATGACAGGCAAGTCGTTACGAGCTCTAAAGAAGTCGTTGCGATAACTTATAGAATCGTTATGACAGGCAAGTCGTTACGAGCTCTAAAAGAAATCGTTACGATGACTTATAGAATCGTTATGGGATCGACTTGTTTGAAACAACATGACTTTTCAGTCTTACAAGGAAATCGTTATGACTTTTAACAGAAGTCGATGTGAACTTAGAGAAATATCATTTTGAAAAGATTAAAGCTCCAGTAAGACAATACTTACCAACATTGACTTGATTGACCTTGGTAATTTTCCTGTACTTAAGACTTATAAAATATGTGTTAGTATTTTTGTTTGATTTTGTTAATCACCAAAATAAATATGTAATTAAAAGTACATGGGGATAGACTGAGCATCAATCTCTCCCTTTTTGGTGATGACAAAACTTATCAATAGGCATGAATAAAGGATCTGAATATTTGCAAGAAGTATTTCATTTTAGACATGCTAAGTAATTTTTCTCCCCTTTAAGCAAGACACGAAAAAATCTAATATTTTCGGAATATATATCAGATATGCTAAGTATTTTCTCCCCCTTTTTGTCATTAAGCAAAAAGATAATCTGAAACAAAGAATGAAGAGAAAGGATAAGATCACTCAAACAAAAAATTTCCATTAATATTGAGGAGGTACAGACAGATAGTAAGCAGGAGATAGAAGAGAGGCAAAATGAGAAATGGTTTCCCATGCCTGTGCTTCCTGCTCTTCAAAGTGAGTTTTAAAGACTCCAAAAGACAAAGAATAAGTTTGTCCCATGGAGGAAGCCATCCTTTGGAGATGAAGATCTAGGTGCTTGTAGAGAAGATCAGCATAAGCCTCCTTATCCATAGTCATCTTTAGGAAATGACGAGTCCCAAAGCTGGCACAGGTAAGAAACTGATCCATGGACACAGGATAGTGATTGTGATTATCTTTGAGAGCTTTATGAAGAGCTACATATACCTTGTACCTTTCCTCCCAAACTTTGAAGGGGTCATTTACAAGGTTAATTGAGTTCATATCCAAGAAGGTGGCTCGAGAGATTGCAGGTTTGCCTTCCCTGGCTTGAGCTTCATTCAGAGAAAACAACTGCTGAGCAGACAAAGGGTAGAACTTACTCCATTCTGAGGATGTCAACCTTTCACATTCAGACAGAATTGGGGCTAGAACTTCAGCACTGACATGCCCCTGGTGATATTCTCTAAATAGAAATCTAGGGAATGCAACCAGGTAGCCTTTCTGAACTTGAATCCTTCCCATTACTCTGGCAAAACGTTCAAAGATGATGGATCCTACAGAGGACTCCATGACAAGAAAATGTATCTGGGGTAGTGCTATTTCATCAGGCACAAGAAGGGTAGCAAAATCTACCTGAACATCTGAAGAGTGAGAGATGCCTGGACTCAGAGCTGAAATGGCCTTTTTGAACTGGCTGAGCTGAACTTCTGGAAGACGATGGACATATCTATAGTTGTTGAACAACACATAGTGTCTGACCATCTTGATTTCTTTTTGAATGAAGGGTGCCCAAAGTTCTCTATGATAAATTCTGAACCACTCTGATAAGGTCAGGGAGTGGTTCCTTGGAGGGAATCTGACAGATTTGGCGAGAATGTATCTTTCGAAGAGATCTTTGTGGCCTTTGCCCCACTGCTCTTCAGTTTTGGAGTGGGTAATAGAGAAGATTTTAGATTTTTTGGATTTGGAAAGAGAAGTGAAGGGTAGGATGGTGTGTAAATGCTCTGTTAGATTGAGGAATGGAAGGTTAATGATGGTGGCAAGAACAACCTTTGAGAGATATTCTCTATACAGTGGTTTATTTTTGGTGACCACTGTGAGGGAAAACCACAAAGGACGGTATTTAGGCTCAGAGGAAATGGAGGAGAATGCCTTCCTCAAACTCATCCTTTATTTTTTCTATAAAAGGGAGAGTCAATTTGAGCTGTCTCAGGGATTATAGTGATGGAAGAGGGTGGAGGAGAAGGATGAAGAAATGAATGAGAGGTAGTGGGAATGTCATCAACTGGTCCAGGGGAGGGACCAGAGGAGGATGAGGCTCCAGCAGAGGATGCTGGAGGCACCTCAGAAATAGGTGGAGGTGGGAGGATGTGAATAGAAGATGCAGGAGATGAGGTGGATTGAGAAGGAAATAGTGTTGGAGAAGAGATGGGTCTGGATTGAGACTTTTTGAATGGCTGAGGGGCAGGGGGTGCTGTAAGAGATGAGGGAGGAGATAGAGGAACTGGTGTGTGAGAGGGATGAGAAGGAGCTGGAGGCTTAGGTGCCAAGACCTCTTCTTCAACCTCTGTCTGCACAGCTTCACTCTCCAATGGCCCTGTTGGCCCTGACACTTGCTCAGCTGGCTCTGGAGATCCTTGCACATTAACTTCTGCCGCTGCTGCTGCTGGTGCTGGCCCTGATGGCCCTGACTCTTGAACTGACGGCTCTGATGGCTCAGACTCAGGAACTTGGGCTGCAGGAGGTGGAGGAGGAGCTTGGGCTCCAACTACCTTCAGGATTTCACTCAGCATATTCTTCATGCTGCCCATTTCTTTGTTGAACCACTTCATGGCATTCCTGATGCTGGAAATTTCCTTTGAAGTTGAAGCTTGGCTCATGAAGATGGAGGATACATCAGATTGAAGAGAACATAGAATAGTTCCTTGGGCATCAAGTCTCTCAATCACAGGCTTCAAACTTATCACAATCTTCTGCCTCATTAGCCTTTCATGTGGAGAATCTGATAAGAGTGGTACTTCGGGCTCCACTTCTTTCCCTTTCTGCCTAGCCTCTGAAGCTGGAGGAGGCTGATCATCATCTGAATCAGAGGAGCTGGCTGTCTCCCCTTCTCTGACATCATCCTGATCACGAGGTAGGTCTTCATCAACTGGTACATCACCCATTGGCTCATCATGGTGAGCTGCTTCTTCTGCTTGCCTTTGATTGCTCCCCAGAGCAGGAACATCTTTTTCCATTAATTCTTGCTCCCCCTGAATGGCCATCTTCCAAAACAACATTTGTTGGAGCACTGGACTGCTCCTCTTGAACTGTTGTTGCCACTGATTCCTCATTGTGGCCTGATGCCACAACTCCTTCTGCAATTTCACCAGTCTCTGAGGTGACTGGAGTGGTGAGAACTGAATCTACTACATCTCTGAGAATTGAGGCAATAATGGAGGTGTGCAGATTATCTGCTGCACCTTCCACTGCTTCTTCTACAGGTCCTTCTGGAGATTGAGAAACTATTTGGACAAGGGGTGACCCTACAGCCTCAACTGCTGCTTCTGTTTCTGCTACCAATTCTGCTGGAAGTGAAGGTACTGCAGGCTCAATCTCTATTCTCTGTTCTACTGCTGCTTGGACTACTGTTGGTTGCTCTGCTGCTGGTTCTGCTGCTTCTTTCTGAACATCAGGAATATCAGGAATATCACCTATGATGGCCTCTCCCTCGGCCACTGTGGTCTTAGACCAAACACCATCTATAGCTGAAAACCACTTTTCTTGAGATTTCTGGACCTAATTGATTGGCCCATTTTCTCAACAACTGCTCCTGCCAGATCAATACCAAGGTGTTTGAAAACTTTGGTGAGCAGATGTGCATACGGCAAGGAAACATTGAGCTTGGTTTTTGCGTCCCAAATCTGATCTCTGGCAAAAGTCATTCTTTCCATCATTACTCGCGGCCATGTTGATTTCCTTGTTCTGTATGGCCCATACATCATGTCAGAATCTGCCTTTGTACAGGTGGAGAATGTGGCGCTTCTTGGAACCAAAAGCTGACATACTCTGAAGTGAAGGAGGCGGTTGAACGCATTCAGTTGGTTGATGTCCAATTTACCATCTCTTAATCTGTATCCAGGTCCTACAATGCCAAGACCCTTGACCTAGGCGTTCACGGAGTGAACCCCTCTGTGCCCTGATGTTGTTACTCCAAACAACTCATGCAATAGCTCACTATCTATCTTAATCTGGGTTCCCTTGACATATGAGACCAGGGACCCATCTTCTTGAGTCTTCAAGCATACATAGAAGGCCTTCACGAGGTCTGGATAACTTACCTCAGAGAAGGTTGACACTCCCATCCATTGCATCCTGATCAAAGCTTCAGCAACACTGTGCATACCATTCTTTTCAAGATCAGCAACGTCCACTGCCTTGTTCCCGCACACTTTGGTCTTCAAAAACTTGAACCTCTCCTGCTGCTCAGGAGTGAGAAACTCGGCACTATAGCCACCCAAACTCCCGGAAACGGCTGATGCGGCCATGGAATCAAGTGTGGAGGTTTTCTGGAGGATTGAGAAGGAAGGAGGAGAGAGATCCCTCAAATTTCGCGGGAAGAGGAGAGAACCTTTAAAAAGAGAGTCGATGTCGAAATCGCTAGGGCATCGGCTTGAGCATCCAGACGAAAGAGGGAAAAAGTTGAAGACGAGATATGAATCGTTATCTCATTCAATTTTAGGAATAAATTAATGCGATGTGGAAAGTGAGGCGCCAAAAGGCGGCAGAAGAAGACAAAAGAGTTTGACTATTCAAACCGACTTCAATGAGAGAGCGGTTACAAAGATAATTTGAATTTCTTTTGTTTAAAGCCATGGAGGGAAAACTACTTAATTTTGAAATTTAATGTGCCAGTTTTAAACAGAACCTTTTTCACAAATTACACATGCCTAATTCCCTTCTAAGAGATGTGAATCTCTCCTCGGGTAAGGCTTTTGTGAAAATGTCTGCTAACTGACCATTTGTATCAATAAAAGATATTTCAATATTACCATTTGTTACATGATCACGAATAAAATGATATCTAACCTCAATATGCTTGGTCCTTGAATGTTGAACTGGATTCTTGGTGAGATTAATGGCACTGCCGCACTGGTGTTGTCACACAACAGTGGGATGGATTTGATGTTTAATCCGAAATCTTCAAGTTGTTGCTTTATCCATAGAGTTGTGTACAGCAACTTCCAGCAGCTACGTATTCAGCTTCAGCTGTAGATAGTGCCACTGAATTTGTTTCTTTGAAGACCAAGATATCAAACATCCTGCAAGAAATTGACAACAACCACTGGTGCTTTTTCTATCTAATTTGCATCCAACATAGTCAGCATCAGAATACCTACTAAGTTAATTTCACAACATTTTGGATACCACAGACCTAAGTCATGAGTTCTTACTAAATATCTAAATATTCTTTTCACAGAAATTAAATGTGATTCTCTAGGATCGGCCTGATACCTAGCACACACGTATACACTAAATAGAATATCGGGTCTACTAGCTGTTAAGTAAAGTAATGACCCAATCATACCTCTGTAGATCTTTTGATCTACTTTCTTACCATCTTTATCACTGTCCATCCTTGTTGATGTACTCATTGGTGTTGACAGTGGTTTGGCATTATCGAATCCAAATTTCTTCAAGAGTTCTTTTGTGTACTTTGCTTGACAGATGTGAGTTCCTTCCTTTCCTTTTGTTTGGTTTGTAGTCCAAGGAAATAATTAAGTTCTCTCATCATGCTCATTTCAAATTCTCCCTGCATCAACTTTTCGAAGTACTTGCAAAGGGATTCATCAGTAGAACCAAAAATAATATCATCTACATAAATTTGAACTAGTAGAATGTGTTTGACCTTGACTTTATGAAAAGAGTACTATCTACTTGACCTCTACTGAAACCATGGTTTAAAAGAAAAGAACTAAGCCTTTCATACCAGGCTCTAGGTGCTTGCTTTAAACCATATAATATCTTGTGAAGTTTGAAAACATGATTAGGAAATTCTGTGTCATCAAAACCCGGGGGTTGTTCCACATAAACTTCATCTTTTATAAAACCATTTAAGAATGCAGATTTAACATCCATTTGAAATAGTTTTAAGTCTAATGATGATGCATATGCTAATAATATTCTAATGGCCTCAAGTCTAGCCACATGTGCATAGGTTTCATCGAAATCTATGCCTTTCTCTTGAGAATAGCCTTGAGCTACCAATCTGGCCTTGTTTCTTAAGATTACACCAGTTTCATCCAATTTATTTCTGAACACCCATTTGGTGCCAATGACTGGATGGTCTGATGGTCTAGGAACAAGTGACCATACTTGGTTCCTCTTGAACTGATTTAGTTCATCTTGCATGGCTAATATCCAAGATTCATCACAAAGAGCTTCATTGACTGTCCTCGGCTCTATTTGAGAAACAAATGCTAGATAATCACAGGGAATTACATTACCTCTTGTTCTTATCCCTACAGATGGATCACCAATAATATTTTCGAGTGGGTGATCTTTCTTGTGTCTTCATTCCTTTGGAAGATTTTCATGTGTAATTTCCTTTTGTTGCATGTCTTCCAGAGGTGGATCATCCTTGTCCTCAATTGATGTATTCTTTAGTTTCTTGGACAGCTCATTTGTATCATCATTATCACTATCTTCTTCCTTTCTCAAGGAAGGGTTAGTTTCATCAAAAATAATATGTACAGACTGTTCAATTAATAAAGTGTGTTTATTAAATATTCTATAGCCTTTGGGTTTAGAGGTGTACCCCATGACGATGCCTTCATCTGATTTGACATCCAGCTTACCAATGTCCCTTTTTCTATTGTTGTGGATGAAACAAGGACATCCAAAAGTCCTGAAGTGGCTGATCTTTGGCTTCTTCCCTTTGAACAGTTCATATGCAGTCTTCTTCAGGATTGGCTAGATCATTACTCGGTTGATAATGTAGCTTGCTGTGTTGACTGCTTCAGCCCAGAAGTATCTTGGCAGATCATATTCTGAGAGCATAGTTCTTGCCATATCCAATAGGGTTCTATTCTTTCTCTCAGCGATACCATTTTGTTGTGGTGTTCTTGGTGCTGAGAAATCATGCTCAATTCCCTGATCATCACAGAATCTAGTAAACTTTTCATTCTGAAATTCACCACCATGATCTGATCGGATAGACACAATGCTGAACTTCTGATCTTTCTGGACTTTCTTGCTGAAACTGACAAAGTTTTCGAAAGTGTCATCTTTATGCTCTAGGAATGATACCCATGTGAATCTTGAGTAGTCATCGACTATGACAAATCCAAAGTTCTTTCCTCCAAGACTGGTAGTCCTCATTGGCCCAAATAGATCCATATGAAGGAGCTCTAAGGGTTTTGAGGTGGTCACCACCGTCTTTGACTTGAAGGAGCTCTTGGTGTGCTTTCCCTTAGCACAAGGTCTACAGACACCATCCATTTTTGCACTGACCTTAGGTAGACCGTCCACAAGATTCTTCTTCAGCAATTTTCTCATGCCATCTATGCTGCAATGACCTAGTCGTATGTGCCATAATTCAGTAGATTTATCCTTATTTGCTGCCAGACAGACGTTTTGTTCCTTGAGTTCCTCAAGATAGAGCACATACAAATTCTTTTCTCTATTAGCTTCAAAGATGACTGCTCCATCCTTCAGTATGCTGCACTTTGACTCTTGAAACTGTATCTGATGGCCTCTCTCACACAGCTGGCTGATGCTAATGAGATTATGTTTCAACCCTTTGACAAGTAACACATCTTCTATGACTGTTTTTCTTTTGTTATTCATAGAGCCACTGCCTATCACTGTTCCTTTCCCATTATCTCCATAAGTGAATGTTCCTTCTTCAGCTTGGAGATGAGAGAATAACTTCTGGTTTCCTGACATGTGCCTTGAGTACCCACTATCCAAATACTATTTGGATGCTCGAGGGTTAACCTGAAATAAAACATCAAGTTTTAGGTACCCAAATTCTTTTGGGTCCTGATGGGTTAGTATCATTGATTTTACTTTTTATTATCCATTCTTATGTCTTGTTGGGCATGTCGTTATGATATGTCCTAACTTGTTGCAGTGACTACAGCAAGATAATTTGGTTACTTTTTCTATATATTTGAAATCAGCTTTGTATGCTATATCTTGTTCAGGTACAAATTTTGGTGTTGGATATGTTTTAAGATAAACTATGGTTTCTCATTATCTGTGGGTGTATATCCTAATCCATTTTTCTTCTTACTTGATCTTCTAGCACCTTTTAATATGAGGGAGTTTTTACCATTTGTGAATTTTTCTAATGTGCTAGATAAATTTATGTTTTTCTCTGTTAGATTCTTGATTTCAGTTCTTAGTTCATCTACATTTTCCTGTTTTACTAATTCCGTTATTTGTTATTTTTATCTTTTAAGTCTTCACATAATAATTCATTTCTTCTTTTAAGTTCAGTTATTTATTTTTCTAATTCTTCATTTTCTGTTTTCAAATCAGAATTAGTGTTTTCTAAACATGTATTATTTTTCTTACTAGCTTTTAATAATTTAGTTACTTCTTTGTATTTATTATATAGTTCATTAAATACTTCCTCTAAATTATCTGAATCAGAATCATTGCATGAATCAAAAGAGGAGTCAGAAGTTACCTTATCTTCAGTATTTGCCATGAAAGCCAAATGGGCTTCTTCTTCATTACTGCAGGAGTTTGACTCACTGTCTGAGTTGCTACTGTTTTCCCATGCTGCTGCCATTACCTTCTTCTTGTATTTTCTGAACTTCCTGGAGCTTTCTTTCTTCCTGAGTTCCGACTTTCTGAGTTTTGGACACTCAGCTTTGATGTGCCCTGGTTTTTTGCATTCATAGCAGATGGGTTCTCCTTTCTTTAGATCTTTTCCATCTGGTTCCTTGAAGTCCTTATTTCTTTTGAAGTGTCTTCTACCAGATTGAAACTTCTTCTTCTTGACTAGAATCCGCTGCAGTCTTTTAGAGAGCATTGCTTCCTCATTTTCACTGTCCTCAACACTCTTACTCTCATCTGAGCTTGCTTCTGGTGAGTCTTCTCCAGCTTTTAAAGCGTTGGAGTGTTTCTTTCTACTTGAGGACTCTCCTAGCATTTCCATATTGATCTCATGGGCCATAAGGGACCTAATGAGCTTTTCTAAGGACATTCTTTTTAGATCATTAGCTTCTTCAATGGCTGTTACTTTTGGGGTCCATGAGGATGGCAAAGATCTAAGAATCTTTCTGACCATATCTCCCATCTCATAGGTCTTTCCTAGTCCAGCTAGCCCATTTGTAATATCTGTAAATCTGCTGAACATTTGAGTAATGGACTCACCTGTTTGTATTAGAAATCTTTCATATTGTGTAACAAGAATATCAATTCTTGTCTCCTTCACCTTGTCTGTGCCTTCATAGGTAATTCTAAGCTTTTCCCACATTTCCATTGCGGACTTGCAGGCTGAAACTCTGTTGAATTCCTTTTTGCTTAGAGCACAACATAGAATACTCTTAGCCTTACAGTTCAAGGAGATCTTTTTCCTGTCATCATCTGTCCACTGAGCTTTCTCATTTGTGACCAGGAGATCGCCTTCTTCTACTATTGACCATATCTGATAGTCGTGACCTTGGAGAAAGTACTCCATTCTGGTCTTCCAGTAAGCATAATCTTCACCATCGAAGAGAGGGGGTCGGTGACAGACTGACCTTCAATGTTACCTTGGGCTGCCATGGATCTTTACTCTTCAGATCGTTGGATCCTTTCTTTGTCGAAGAGACTCGTTCTGATACCACTTGTTGCCCAGTTGATGAGCCCAGATGGGGGGTGAATGGGTCTTTTTAAAAAATAATCTAGACGATACTTGTAAATAAAAACATTCACGAAAATGTTCTTCGATGAAGGTTAGTGACTGTTAGCTCAAATATCAATCATACAAAGAAAACAATCACACGACACAAAGGATTATCCTGGTTCGGACCTCCTCTCCTTAGGAGTCCTACGTCCAGTCCCTGAGCAATAACTCAGGTTTTTACTAACTAGGGTACAGTCCCCCTAAGGATGCTACAGCACCCAGCTCGGCTGGTCTTCCTTCACACCCGAAGGGAATAACACCACCCTGGATACCTTACTAGGTCTTCCTTCACAACTGAAGGGAAACAATACCCTGGATACCACCAGGTCTTCCTTCACAACTGAAGGGAAACAGCACCCTGGATACCACCAGGTCTTCCTTCACAACCGAAGGGAAACAACACAAGAGAAAGAAATGATTTCAAGCCCCTAGATCAAGCTTTTAACAAGCCAAGATCTGAAGCCACTAGCACTGAGAGCAAGGATCTAAACAAGGCACACTCTCAGAACTACACGAGCTCTCTTAGAAAATCTATTACAACACAGAGAGCGAAGAGCTAAAGGTGATGAGGAATGAGATTCTTGGCTCTGGACTTCTTGCAGAAGAATTTGAATACTTGAACACCAGATACTTGTTCTCCACTTCGTTGGTTATCATTCTTCACTTCTGTCTTTGAGTTTATATCTTCTTTTTGAAATACGACCATTGAAGTAACCGTTGTCCCTTAGATTGGTAGTCGTTAGACTGCTTGGCACTTGGAAGCTTCAAAAATCTTTTATCCATTTGAGCACGCAAAGAGATAATGTCTTCTGCCGTCTGTATGGTCCAACGTTGTATGACAGAACGTCTTTAGGACCCTGCATAAATTAAATGCTAGAACAGTAGACAGCTAGGCTGTCTTTAGTTGTCAGTAAATGTTGATAAGAATGTTCACCAGAATAGCAATGCTAAATAGTTTCTTCTAAAAGATATTGACAGAAGATGCACTATAATGGATGATATCGTCTGCATGCATGCAGAGGTACGTTCAGATCTCATAAATGCAGGAGTGTCAGAGAGATATAGACGTGGACTTTGACTAGTCAACGCTTCAAGAGATAAGATAAGTGTCAAGTTGATATAAACTATGAAGTCGTTGTCTATATGACTTATGAAATCGTTATGAATACTAACAAGTCATTATAGAGGACAAATCGTTAAAGCAAGTTTATGTGTTCAATAGGGAAATCGTTATGAACACTTATCAAGTCGTTATGAGCTCTAAAGAAATCGTTGCGTAAAGCAAATCGTTATGAGCGCTAAAGAAATCGTTGCTCAAGGCAAATCGTTATGAGCGCTTAAAGAAATCTTTGTGCAAAGCAAATCGTTACGGCGAGCAAGTCGTTGCGAGTTCTAAAGAAATCGTTACAGTAACTTACGAAATCGTTACGACGAGCAAGTCGTTGCGAGTTCTAAAGAAATCGTTACGGTAACTTACGAAATCGTTACGGCGAGCAAGTCGTTGCGAGTTCTAAAGAAATCGTTGCGATGACTTATAGAATCGTTGTGACAGGCAAGTCGTTACGAGCTCTAAAGAAATCGTTACGATGACTTATTGAATCGTTATGACAGGCAAGTCGTTACGAGCTCTAAAGAAATCGTTACGATGACTTATTGAATCGTTTTGACAGGCAAGTCGTTACGAGCTCTAAAGAAGTCGTTGCGATAACTTATAGAATCGTTATGACAGGCAAGTCGTTACGAGCTCTAAAAGAAATCGTTACGATGACTTATAGAATCGTTATGGGATCGACTTGTTTGAAACAACATGACTTTTCAGTCTTACAAGGAAATCGTTATGACTTTTAACAGAAGTCGATGTGAACTTAGAGAAATATCATTTTGAAAAGATTAAAGTTTCAGTAAGACAATACTTACCAACATTGACTTGATTGACCTTGGTAATTTTCCTATACTTAAGACTTATAAAATATTTGTTAGTATTTTTGTTTGATTTTGTTAATCACCAAAATAAATATGTAATTGAAAGTACATGGGGACAGACTGAGCCTCAATCACATGAGATCCACAACCCCAAACACGGTAGGAATCACCCTACCTCTGCGAAGAACACGAAGAATGACAGTTTCTCAGCGTTTCCCCCGCTCCACGCAAGATCCTCGTGGTGAGAACACGCCAAAAACGCCACCAAACCGACGAATCGCCCCGAAAATCGCCACAACACCTTCCCCTGGCCGAGCAGAGCGCACTGCAGCTCTGCTTGGCCAAAGTTACTTAAAAACGCCCAGCGGTTGGGAACGTGACGTACCTCTTCGTCGCGACCTGAACGCGATGGGGTAGGGCGTCGCCTTCCCAAAGCTGACGTTTGTATGCCGCCCAGCGTGCAACACGCGGTGCGCATGCAGATGACGACCGCTCAGCGGCTGCAACAGGAACGCGACATGTAGGACCGTCGCGTTCAGAATGTGACGCCCCTCGCTGTCGCGTTCACAAACAGCAAACGGGCAGGTGTTTTGGGCCCAACCTACCGGCCCACAACACCCCAAAACCTATGCACACACCTGTAACACACCACATTGGCCACACACTGGCCACCACATCCACTGAACAAGGGATCCACGAGGATCCAAAAAACGCGCGACGTTACAGTTATCACCTATGTGTAAGGGCCCCCCAGCTCATATGAAGACTCAGAAGATAGTTGAGATAAGCAGACAACTCTCAAAATAATGTCTATGGAATGCGTTATAGTAAGAAAATTAGACCGACACATAACTACTCCGCTAGATCGGTTAGAGTATAACTCAGATATCCAACCTTCCACAAGCAAGCCCTTATCTTGGAGGCTCTTAGTCCAAAGGATCTTTAGCTCAGCAAGAGGGATCAATTTGCCGAGTGTTTAACATGATTTGAAGGAGAACAAAACAACCTAGTTTCCTATCCGATAATACGGTTAACAGACTCCATTTAATTGATGGTTATCCAAAATGAGAAAGGGTTACAAAGGTGGAGATAATGGTCTGTACATGATTATCTACAACTATAACCCATTAAATCTTATAATTGACGACAAAGTACTCCACGACCGCATCTCCTCTAAGACTTATGCCCATGATCCAACCTAATCGGTCACCTAATCACATGGAATCGTTTCGAGATACCAACATCTATTTAACCTCTCGTGGCGATCTCTGCAAAAGATATGACATTCTAAAAACCCAATCTAGTGAAGTACAATTTCAAATTTTCTCACTCTTTGTTGACTTATATATTGAAGGATTTTCTCTGAGACCTTATAATCTTTTATTTTTTTCTATGCAAATCCATTCTTGACAATTGAAGAGTGTTTACTATTTTTTTTAATCTCAAGATCATTAGACGGTTTGTAACGTAGCTTCAGATAAACTCCCTTCAGGTTAGACAAAATAAAAAGGAAAATATAATCTCGAGAGAGATAACCATCACAGTGATGGGACATGACCCATTAAATAAGAAGAGTACTATTTTAATGAATTAAGGGATTACTCGGATGAAATGGGAAGGCGCTTTTACAGCATATCTGCTCGTTAGGGAAATACTTATTGTTTGGGCGTCCGGACAAATGATTTTTCTGGTACCCGGTTGGGGCACTCCCATTAGACAACATCTCCAAATCTGGGTCCTGCACTTAGAGCGCTGTCCAATGGGGCAGCGCCAACGCGGATACCCAAACATATGATTTGTCCGGACATCCGTGCACAAAGTGTTTCTCACTCGTTTATTATGATTTGTGATGACATCAGTTTTACCAGTCATCTCAGCTCACCAACAGTCACGCAACTCTTGTTCCATCTCTCTCCCAAGCCACTAGTTTTTGTGATCTGGATGCCTCTCTCTCTCTCTCTCACAGCCCAGGCACCACACCATCAGGTTCTCTCTCGCTGCCCCTCACCCCCACTGCAGCACTTCTACATGGGCTTTCTCAAGCCTCCACAGCGCTTAAGTATTGACATAACTACCAGCAACTAACCAACAAAAACTTTCGTGCTCTCATTCAAGACGTCAGTAAAGAAGCCTCCCCACCGTCTGCCTGTTCCCCGTTTTCCCCTCTTCATTTATCTGTCCACCTCTCAAACTAGCTAGGTAGACGAAGGTTTGGCCATATATATATATATATATATATATCTTCGTAGCTATGGCGCAGCACGCCCACAGTACTTTTCTCATAATGTCAGTATACTTAACACGTTTCAGATTATCATTGAAATATTTCTCTAAATTAAGAGACATTTTTTCTACATAACTTTATGACTTTTTGACCTAGACAATTAACTACCCAAGTTTTACAGATTTTATTATGAAGAATGAAGTTTCTATAACGTCAGCACCTGTGTTATTCAGATGTAGAATCTCATACACTGTGGGTTAGATCCCTTTATTCAGATATGAGAGTTTAAATTTAAACCTAAAATATGTCAACATGAAAGAAAGATGGTGAATCACCTGTTTTAAGTGTGAGATTTGTAGACCCACCCTTACAATGACTTGTGAAAACATACCTTCCGAAATGCTTGTGCCATGGCCGTTCACAACTCCTAAGGGACCATGAGCCCGCCCATGGGGCAGGAATCTTTGGGCACTGCTGCCAAAACTACGAGTCCCTTTCGGAGAAAAGATGGCCCCAGCAGAGCCGACATCGTCTGCATCCTCTGCACAGGGGGCCGCCCAGCTCACTGCCTCCAGTGACCTTCTTACGCGACTCCCATTTGCCAATATTGGTGGTGTAAAATTTTCAAGACTCCATATAATGAAAGCATGATTTTTGGGCCAATGAGAATTGGGAGTCGTTTAACAAGTCATGGCTGCAGGGTCAGCTCAGCCCGTCCCCTTTGCATGTGTGAGGAGACCCATTACGTAAAAATGCAGCCAAAATACCATAAAACATCACATTTGTGTGGCGTATATTTAATTTATGATCATTTTAATCAACCTGAACAACTCCTAAATCAGCTAAATTTCATGTGACATGAACAAGTGGGGGGAGGTTAAAGTGTGAAGGGGGCCGCACTATGTGCCGCAAGGCGGAGGCAATTAATCTAAGCTAGTCTGCGACAGGAAACGCGCGCCTTTTTGTCTGGAAAGGAAAGACATGAACACGGAGCTAGGGTGAGCGACGCAGCTCCATATGGGATCCTTCCCCTCTCTCCCCCACCACTCCACAAGCTCTCAATAATTGCTGATCTTCCCACACTTCTCCCTCTGTCCCTGCAACAGGCACGAGCATGAGATGGCTCCTCTCTGTCCCATGAGCCGTCCTGTCCAACACTCGATGGGCAGGGGGTGGGGGCAGCCTGGTGACGACGCTCTTACCAGATTCCCATGCGAGCATCACCACAAGATTCTTCAGACACTTAACAGGAGGTGATCGACCGACAGTTCTAGAGAATGTTGTGTGCATGAGTACTGAAATAAAACCTTTGTCTAAAAAAAAAAGAGTACCGAAATCAAACCTTAGAAAAAGAGATATACATATACACTGATTCTGAGGTGGAAGACTTCATGAATCTGTGACATAATGAAGTCATCATGCACATTAAATAAAGAACAACTTGGACACGTTACAAGCATGGACAAACAGCTAGCAGCTGACAGGGGTGAAGCTGCAGGAGGGAGGAAGAAGGCTGAAGGGAGGAGTTCTTGATGTCATCTAAACCTAAGAAGGATTCCTGGTTCTGCTCAATGGGGGTGATCAGACTTGTGGGTCGGTTTTACATGGCCGTATCACAGCAGAAAGCAGGAATTTTTGAAGGCAAATAGGATCTTCTGCACAGAGAGGAGAGGAAAATGGAGAAGCCCAAAGCTCCCGTCTTTAAATGTTGACGGGGGCGTCTTCTCGTCGGTTCAGCCGTAGAAGCCCGTTTGGCTCCACACGGCGTCGCGGAGCCGCCGCAGGTCGCGGCCCTTGAGCGTGCGGCCGACGCCCTCGACCACGGAACCCGTCGCCGACCGGCCGCTGCTCGCGGCGGAGTACTCCCGCGCCAGGTACTCGTGCGGCGGCACCCACTCGCCGTCGTCGAACTCGGTGTGACTCGGCGGCGACTCCGCGGCTTCGACCCGGTGGGCGCTGCCGGGCCAGCCCGGAACGCTGACGGGCGCCGAAGCCGCTACCTGGTGGTGGCGGCGCCCGCCGATGCCGTCGCCCCAGGAGCCGGAGCTGTCCGCGTTGCGGTACTGGTGGACTACCCGTGGTCGCGCATCCCCGCCGGAGCCGTCGAAGGCGAGGGAGAGGCCGCCGACCTGCCGACGCTCCTGGGAGCGGCTCCCCCCGCCGCCGCTGCCGCTGCCGGAACCGGAAGGCCTCCATGCGAAGTCGCCGTACCAGCCCTCCTCCCCGCTGGCTTCCTCGCCGCCACCAGAGTCGTCGGCGGTCATGGTGGACCAGACGTCCTCTTCGATGAGGTCAGGGAGGTCCGCTACAGCGGCAGAGTGGCCATGGGCGTGGCTGAAGCTGCCCAGGAGGCGCTCCCGGTGGAGGAGGCCGTGCTTCCGCCCCTTCGCCATGTAGGAAGAGAAGAACCCGGGGGTGGATGGCGCCGCAACGCCGGCAATTTGGAATCTAACAAGATGGACTGAGGGGGGCGGAGATACAAAAGCACATGGCCCGTCGGCCCGGGACGCCCCCCCGGCGGCTGGGATGGCAGCATTTATAGAGCGACTCCGGCGTCTGCTGAGGACTTGGCCTTCATTTGGGTGTAATCACATTTCGAGATGCCAATTTCCGTTTATACCCTCCAGTCCGGCTGAAGGGAGGTCTTTTGGCACTTTGTTTACATTTGTGGCCAATCAAGAAGTAGCGCCGTTACCTTAACTTTTAAGACCCTGTTAGCCCATCCAATCCTGCCATTTAAATTAGCCCCCACGTCCTCTCCTTTATTAAAAAATAAAAAGAATTTAATATACTTGAGTTTTATTTGTATATATATATATATATTATTAGTCAATGAAAAAAATACATAATACACTCATCTAATAAAAAGTAAGAGATGTAAGTACGAAATATGAAATTTAAGTATACTAAATTATTCTCTTAAAAAATTACCCTTCTTTTTTTTGAGTAATTGAGTTTACAATTTATAAACTCATATCTAATTAACTCAAAAGAATAAAAAATACCATCATTCTTTTACAATCTCTCTCCATCTTTCTACAAATATATATAGTAATTGTGGGTTTCTTTTTTGGCTATGACTTTTTTTTTACATCGTTTAATCATGCTTCCGATGGTGATCACTTCCCCCTTTTAAGTTATGGAGGTAGTTTATTGCTACAGAAATCTCTTTATTTGCAAAAAAAAAAAAAAAGAAAGATGAAAAGAATTATGTCCCTACATAATTGGGGACCACTTCATTTTGATCAAAAGGAATCTAGATCCCACATAAAGCAAGAGATTGCTACCACCCTCTAGAATCCCCCACATATATACTCGACAAGTTATAATACGAAGATTGTGGACATGTACGTATATCTCTATATATGATCATAAGGCTAGAGCATGTACTTCGCCCACCGTATGGAAACATTTACTTCAGACATGGAAGCTTACATTTTGGCTTTCATATTTTTTGGGAGTACGTACGGTGTAATCTTATTTTTTTCTATGAAAAGGGGCATGTATGCATATATAATGTACTTCTAATTTATCATATTAACACTTATAAAGAGAATATATCCAGTCAAAATCGAGAATCAAGTAGAGCCGATCGCTGCATAATGTCGTTTAATGGAGATCCATATATGTATGGGTCCTGGTGGAGTCTTTATCGAAGAATCTAACCAAGAGCTGTCTTGTCCACGGACATGGGATAGGAAAGGGCTAAACCTACTCAACTATTGGGGCCGTTTGCAATTGAGGTTGGAAAATGTGAAATCGGTAAAAATCGATTTCGCAAAAGGCGCCAATGTAGATGTGTTTTTGGTCTCATCACCTGTGTCATTTGCGGCATGGATGATGAGGGTCTCGTCACTCATGTCAATTCTTAAAAAATTATTAAAAAAGTTTATCTATTGATGTGGGCGAGCGAAATAAAAAAAATTGTTTAATATTGCCCTAGCAAAAAATCTCCAAAAGTGGGTGAAAATTATTTTTCGATAGTGGGAGAGAGAAAATGCGGCCTCTCTCAATGTCTCTCCTTTTTATAAAATCTTTATAAATACAGAAGTCGAAACAACTCAGTATACATTTAGAATAGCTGTAGGCATTGTCAAAGATTTTACACACACAATTTAATTTAAAAGTGTTTTCAAACACTGTCTTAGACTTGTTTTGTTAAATAAATACCAGGGACAATTAGAAACATTCATAGTTGTAGAGTTATTATTTTTATGTGTATATTTACATATATAAAATTCATTACGTAAGGATATGTGTGAAAATTTATACTCCATTCCTCTTTGTCACAAGCATATATATCGTTCTATTGATGTGGCATTAGCTGCTTTTCAACACCCGGCAAAGCACAAGGGTAATATCCACTTATGTATATTCACGTGATTTTTGTGAACGTATTTATATAAGAGTGTCAATATTCTATTTTTTTTATATCAGACGGTAATAATTTCACAATTCCCTAGATTCTCCAAGGATCGATATTGCCGAAACATTGAGAAGAAGGTCTCTATTTGAACAAGAAGCTGGAAAAAGTAGATTTAGTGAGAAGTTAGATATCTACACATTTTTTAGTCAACACAATAGCATAATAGCAAAAGCCTTTACACCTGATCATGAGAAAGGTCTGGATCTACAAACTACAACTATTTCTTCTTGACGCGGCATTTTTCCTACATCAAGCTAAATAAGTTGTTTATATATATGTGCTCCCATATGTGATCGGAAAAATAAATTTTGTTGATTATAAATACCGCATAAAGGAACACTCTGAATGAAGATTTGCAAGTCTATGATATTAATTTGCTTAGAAACGGAATCCAGTTAGTACTACTAAACTATGGATATGTTCATGAATCTAGTCTTTGTGCATTGAATAGAAAGTGGCTAGAAACGTTGAGCTCCTCATGACTCACACTACATCCTGCAGATTGTATGGTGACATCTTCTCTCTTACTACAAGAAAATACGAATTTATAAATACTCACGATCAACATAATATTATAAAATCATACAAAATAATAAATACAAAAAATCAAGACAGATCTGCTAAATCGTCTACTGTCTCTGTCTCGTCATCGTCAGGTGCTAGAGGTGGATATTTTTAGTCGAAATATCTGTCGGAATTATCGACGGAAAATAATCCGTCGAAAATATCCGTTGATAATCCAGCAAATTCTTGTGGTGTCTTCAAGTAAAAGGTGGCCAGGCTTTAATGAAGTAATGCCTAACACATGCATGTTGAACTACTTATAATTAGAGGATATTCGAAATTATAAGAAAAGCCATCTACGAATATACGGCTGTTGATCACCGTCCGTCTCTTTCATCTATATTTTTGAGTTAAGACTTTCTAATGCCATCCAACCTGATATCAATACCCGCGCTATCTGTGGACCTTTCAAAGTTGTGCCCGAGTTTAGTAAGATAATTATTCGTATCTGGTATGGTTACTGGCTAGCGTTACTGTCAGATAATACCCTGTGTGGAAAACTTTATAAAAGCTGACTGATGTGATGCCTCCGTCTAATGGACGATGCATACATGTTGATGAGATAGGATCAACAGTGCTCGTGTCCGGCCACATTTGAGTTGTGGGATTAATTAGATGCAGGGAGGTGTTAGTTTCTGACTTTTTGGGCTGATATCTTAATAATTAGTTTTAGTAGTATTGCCCAGCAGCATATGTTGACATGCATCAATTTTATTCTGAGAGTGGTTAATCTTCTAAGATCATAGTGAAGGGCCTTGTGGATAACTCCAAGATTGATAGCGTTGTGGAGCTCAAGGATGATATGCTTACCAAAGGTGTGTGCCCTCGAGCATCGATCTATGATCTTCTCATGTCGGGCTTCATCAAGAGTGGCGACCCATATAAGGCGCTAGAGTTGTATGCTGAACAGAAGGAGATTTAAATTGGGGAGAGGGACGATCTATGATAGTGTTGTGCATAGGAATTTGATGAAAAGGTACTTCCATAAAGTGATGGAGAAGGGATTCTGGGGCCTAAATCCAAGATCAAGTTCAGGGTGTGAGCTATAGTCCTCAATGCATTGAGCAAGAATAAAAAATCTGAGGAGGCGATGGCTCTGTTTGTTCGCATACCATAAGGATCATGGTAAATGTTGGAACTTTCAACTTTATGGTGGATGACTTCTGTGCATAAGAGAGGTTTGATGAGGTCATCTAGGTTTTTTGGCTGATGGGTGAGAAGAAATATTTTCCAAATATGTTGTCATATAACAATTTGATCGAGCATCTCAAGATCAAATTCACAAATGTTGCAAGCCATGCGTAAGTAAAATCAAATCAAAATAGGCAGCAATTGTTGTTTCCAGAGAAGGACGAAGAGGGGGAAGGGGAAAGGTATCACCTTGCCGTTGTCCGCATGGCCGATGACAAGCTATACACAAAACCCATAATTTGATGATGGAGGAGGAGGAAGAGAGCATTAGTTGGAGTGAACACAGGATGGTTGAGTCCTATCCAGTCCCTTTGCTTGCAATTAATATTTAGTAGTCGAGACAGAAAGGACAAGACGGCGAAGCGAAATTGTTTGTCAAAAAATTCACATTTTCTTGTAGTGAAGGATAGTCTACCCTCCCCTGTCCACTATTGGAATCCCCACACGAAGACCTCCCGACCTCCCCTTCTAGTCCTAAATCTGCAAGGATAAAAAAGATCCAACTCAAGATCCAAGGTGTTTGAATAGTTGGTTGAAGGACGGAAAATGAACTTGTTGCGGTTAAATTAACGATATTCTGAGCCTGCAAGAAATTAGTCTCGGTACTTAAGTTAGATGTTGATCTTATTGAATAGAAGTAATAAAAAATTGGAGAGAGAATTTGGATTGAGAGGACTAGTTGGTCTTCCACACCCCCCAACCCCCATTATTTTTTTTAAACCTATGACTTAAACCTTGTCGTACACCACCGTCACCCCCATTGGCTGCCCATCACGTAATGTGATGGGTAAACCAATGAGAAGGTAAATGTGAATGCACACTACAGCCCATGGTGTGTGCTGAAGTTTTTTTCTTTTTCAAACTATCGCTATGAGCCAGATTTGAGTGCAATAACTATCCAGAGATTTGCGGGAGGAGGCCTCTCATCCCCCCTTAGATTTGCGCTTAAATGTTGTTGGTTGCGTGGATTGTTACTTGACTATGTGTTGATCGTTGCCTCAATTAGTGTGACAATACGATTTTCTCATCATGATTCCTTGTGTGGATGTGGGCGTGACCATAGACGGACCCAGAAAAATTTTCAGTGGGGTCACTCCCTTTAGAAAAATTTCCAACCAAATTAATATAATAGGAAATTTTAGACTCATTAATAGGATTTTAAAAATCCAGTGGGGTCACATGACTCCACTGGTTCTTCTCTGGATCCGTCCATGGGCGTGACCACCACCCAGATGCGTGACCCACCCTAGTCTACTTGCTTGAGCTGTTGGGATTATATGGGCTCAGGACCCATCATGATTAGTGGGAAGGCAATTGGAAACACTTAATTGATTAGTGGAAATACTTAATCGATTTTTCCACTAATCAATTAGTCGGATGTTCAATCAATTGGCCAACTGTACGGACGAGGACTGTCAACGGGCTGTGTTTGGACTGGCCCAACCCAAACCCACCCTGGCCCGTGACCAATTTAGCCCAGCCCAACCCAGTCCAAAAACTGTCGGCCTACATTCTCCCAGCCCATGCAAGCCGTCTCTCAGCCCAGACCGAGCCCGTCTCTCAGCCTGTTTGATCAAACAGTATCGACACACATAATTAAAAGGGCTCTTTAATTTGCACACTTATCCACCAGAAAGAATCATAATAAATTTTCTGAAAAAGTTACAGTCGTGTGAAACAAGGTTTTGTTCAGCAAACTGCAAGACTGTGCGATCAAGTCCTGACAATTTAATTGCAGTATGAGTCGTAACAGAGCCAGTTTATTTACTTTGAGCCATATTTTTGCATGCCAGTACGAGAAATAATACCTGGTAAAAATGCATTTGTGCATTATAGAGATCAAGGACATTTTTTTTAAAATAAGAGCTTGATGTCGAGGCCTTCTCCTCATGCATGATCATGAGGCTTTCCATTCCGGATTAAAAGAAACGCGCCGAACAAAACAGATGGAGGATTAAATTAATGAAGCGTGTTGTTACCGGGGAATGAGGGAGGAGCGCCGGACAAACCCACCCCGCGCCCGACGGGCCAACCCGTCCAAGCTCGGCTAGAAGCGGGCCTAAATTTTGGGCTATTTTATGGGCTCGGGTTGATTATTTGAGCTATGGGCGGGCCTTTTGACCAATTAACCCAGCGGGTTTCCGAGCTAGCCCGACCCGTTGACACCCCTAGTACGGACCATCATGATGTTTCCAGAGCTAATTCATCCTATAGGGATTGGACTACTATTTTGTCAAGATCAACTCAAGATGAACTGATCATTTGGACATATCAACTTCATCTTTCGACCCTTTCCAACTATACATGCGAGCTTAAACTGCACAACCACTCTTGAGAATTCCCTCACCCCAGAAGTGTTGGGTCATGAGACATTCCAACATGCCAAGAGCTTGACGGGCAACACGACTTCGGCTTGTGATGACTATCTCCATCCCAATGTTAGGCACCATTTGAGTAGGAGGAAAAAACGAAAGAGGTCATTTTACTGTGTGTGGTTTTTAAACATATGTGCTTCAATAGATGACATTTACTTAATCTTTCAAAATGTAATTAATATGTGTTGTTTCTAAACGTATGGGGAAAAAACTTCACTAGATATATATATGTTCGTCTCTGCATTTCAAAATTTGGTTTTGAAGTAAGACTGAATTTCTGAATATGTAATAGTACCAATCATGTCTCGTTCAGACATGCACTCCTCTAATAACTAGAAATTGTTTATTAGTGTGGAGGATATTTCTAGCCTCCTAGGCCCATCATGACCCAGCAAGGCAATGACTGTTCAGCCACGTGTCTTCGGAGATATTTACAAGCTTCCGAACACGCTCCAGCCATCACACGCTTAAAGGTTCTAAGATGATTGGCCTTCGGGAACCTCCGAACCTATCCGAGCAGGATAGAGACACCGAACGAACTGCAGGGCTTCTGTTTGGACCCTCTACAGTTTCAACGTCAAGAGCACTGAGCATCGGGAAGCCACACCGAACAGGTTCGCTGGCTCCTATTCAGTACCCCTATAGTCTACAACACTATATGACTCCTAGTCTTCTAATAGCAGTTAATGGGATGACGCGACACGCCTCCCAACCTAGAATAGCCCCAGCCTGAAGTCCCAAGGGGTGTCACGAATGGACACCCCCATGTTAGGAACTCAACCATCACGTTCCTTTAGAAATCATTGGAGAAGAAACAACAACGCAGCCAAATACGAAGCACTGTTATCCGGAATCAGGATGGCTAGACATCTCAGAGCACTTTGGCTACGAGCCTTCAACGACTCGTAATTGGTCACCGCCAGGTCAAAGGGCAGTTCAAGGCAAAGGAACCTCACGTGGTGCAATAACTCCAACAAGTCAAGCGCCAAGCAAAAGGCCTCCTCTACTTCGAAGTAGTACTTGTCCCTCGAGAACAGAACGTGCGGGTAGATGCACTCGCCAGACTAGCGTCTTTAGGCGACATCGCCCATTCACGATCTGTATTCATTGAAGAGCTCGCCTCGCTGAGCGCGAAGATAGATATCGCGGCTATAGGGGATGTCTAACCAGTCCCAAGCTGGAAGGATCCTATCTTGACCTATCTCCTCCAACGTGAGCTTCCTACCGACCAAGCGGAATCCTGCCAAGTCAGATTGCGAAGCCAGAAGTTCACTATCGTTGATGGTCAGCTCTACCGACGTTCCCTTTCCAAACCTCTCTTAAAATGCCTTAGTCCTTCTGAAGCAACATTGGCAATTGAAGAGGTGCATGAGGGTCTCTATAGTAGCCACCTCGGCGGAAGGACCCTAGTGCGAAACATCCTCTGAGCAGGGTTTTGGGGGCCAACCTTACAAAAGGACTGCTTGTCCTATGCAAAGAAGTACCCGAAATGTCAGAAGTTCGGTCAGCATATTCATCAGCCGGCTGAACAACTACATTCCCTATTTGAACCACGACTTTTTGCTTGGTGGGGAATTGACATCATGGGACCGTTCCCATAAGCTTAGGGCAAGAAAAAGTTCCTGATACTAATAACCGCCTCCGACGTCGAACCCGGGTAGGGCCTGCGAATAACACCGACGATCAAGTCGTCGGTATTGACGACAGAGGTTTTAGGCTAAAGATCATAATACCGACGATCAAGTCGTCGGCATTGGCGATAAGGCCTTAAGCTAAGAGGATCTTTTCGTCACCATGTATGGAAACCCTAACTGTCTTTACCTTCCCCGGAACCGCATGCCAAACAAGGAAGGGCTCTAAAATCTCGGATCACGACAGCTCCCCCACCCCCAGTTGGCAATTGCCAGTCGCAATCCAAGAGATAACGTCTGATAATCACGCCTCTTGCCTTGGGGCGCCGGCTCTGCAAGGAAATGTGCACGGCTAACTAAAGCAGGGGGGAAAACCTTGCCTGTCCCCCCCCCCCCTATAAAACCAAGGTAGACGCTTCAGGCCAAGGTATGCTACTCGTGGCATTAGAACTCTGAATCCCTTCTTCTCCTTTGTTCTGACTTGAGCATCGGAGTTCCTACCCATCGAGGCAACTCGGTGGTTCTTTCTTGCAGGTTGAAGCCTTCTCGGAGAAGCGCCGACGACAATAACCTGCCGCCGCCTTTGGAGCCCACCTGGGACGACTCCGGCCGATCCCCCTCTTTTGCTCATTCAGCAACATTTGGCGCCGTCTGTGGGAATTTGCTTCGAGCAAAAAGCCACTCCTCATGGCACCAAAGGCGAAGGCAGTCGTTCGTTCGTCCGGCGATGAAATACTTCCCGCCACTGTAGTAGATGAGGTGGCTGGGGACAACTCAGGAGCAGGAGAGCAAGATTCAACTACATCATCACGCCTGGAACGCGTAGAGCAAATCTTGGCAAATGTCCAGCAAGTACTACTAAGGCTGGAGCAAGAGCGGCAGGCACCACCGGAGCATCGGGAGCCGGCCACTCAGGCGGCGGATACTCTCCCCAATCAAGTCCCTCCCGCGGCGTCGGTCAGCCGCGCCGGCAATCAGCGCCCCCCTTCTGTTCCTTTAATGCAGGGACCCATCCAGGTCGACGCCCCGCCACCTACCATCCCGGCGGTGCAAGTAGAGCTCTATGCAAGAACCGATGTCGTCACCGATCACTTCTCAGCAGAGTCCAACCATGTGGTCGACCCTCGGTGGAAAGATGACCTCCAGGAATGAACAGGAAAATCGAGGCGTTGCAGCAGGAAACACGCGCTCCTTCGGTGGCCACGCTCTTAGCTACCTCCCCATTTGTCGGGAAATCACATCGGCGGCTGTACCCGACAAATTACAACTACCAAAATTCAGGCGATACAACGGGACGACGAACCCCGTTCATCACCTAGACCACTTCCAAGGGCAGATGGATATGGTAAATATCAATGACGCCCTAAAATGTTGTGCCTTTATGTCTACTCTGGATGATGCAGCTCTGCAGTGGTTCAAGTCGCTCGCCCCCCGGTCGGTAGCTGACTTCGCCGACCTGGCACAACGGTTCCTCGATCACTTCTACAACACGGTGCAGCACTCCCTTTGCACGGACGACCTCTGGCTCGTTGCGCAAAAAGAAGGGGAGATGTTCCGAGATTTCGCGAAAAAATTTCAGCTGGAAATCATGAAGGTGGTGGACTTGGACTTGAGGACCGCGGTCAATATTCTGACAAGGGTGTGCTCGAACGCCCCGTTCGTTGCTTCCATCGCCAAGAAACCCTCGGTGAGCCTATCCGACCTGCTCTCCAAAATGCAGAAGTACGTACGGCTGGAGTCAACGCTTGGAGCGGCAAGCCGGCTCAATCGACCATCCGAGCATGGACCTACGAGCTCCGAACATAGTTCGAAAAAAGCGAAAATAGAGGAAGCCCGCGACGAGAAGCGCCGCGATATAGGCCAACGAGAGGGGGACCGACGCACGGAGACAGATCGCCGACCCGACGAATATCGACGCGTCAGGGACCTCCCACGTTTCGGGAGATTGCCCTCCGAGATCCTCCAAGTAATCAAAAGGCTCCCAGAATTCAGACGGCCAGACCCACTGACGAGACTGCCAACAGGTCGAGGAGCCGACCTGTATTGTGAGTATCACAAAGGGTTTGGACACCTCACTGACCAATGCAGGAGCTTAAAAATGGAGATCGCCGAGATGCTCAAGAGGGGGCTTATCGGCAAAGACACCGTCGACGGGCATAAGAAGGAGCGCACTCCCGAAGATGATCGAGAGGCGCACAAGGGCAAGGGGGCGTCTTGGTCCTATCCGGAGAACTGGCGGGTGGCGGTGATAGCGAAAGAAAGAGGAAGGCGTACGCTGCAGCCGCTGGTGGAACAGCAAGCCAGCCCAACCTCAAAGAAGGAGGCGTCATCACATTCTCCGACGCGGACATCATCGGGGTCACCTTTCCCCACGACGACGCATTGGTAATACAGGCCGACGTCGACGGATATAATGTACACCGTATCCTTGTTGATAATGGAGCAGCCCCGGACATCTTATTTTATGACTGCTTTGTTAAAATGACTAATTTGAGCACCGACCTCAAACCGGTCGCGACCCCCCTGTTCGGGTTTAACGGGACACCCGTCAACGCCGAAGGGTCAATAAAACTAAAAGTCACCCTAGGCACCCGACCTCGTCATGTAACAGTTGAGGCTGACTTCCTTGTGGTAAAGGTAAAGTCAGCGTACAACGCTATCTTTGGCCGGGGCCTTTTGGGAAAGTTGGGCGGCGTCCCATCGACTTATCATCAGAAAATGAAATTCCCAACCCCGGGGGGGATAGGCGAGGTCCTGGGAAACTAGTCTGAGGCCAGGCGTTGTTATGTCAATTCAATAAAAGCAAAAGCAATAGCTGATTTTGAGTACTTACCTTCTTTTGATGAAAATGTTGCGAGGCACGAACCAACCGAACAAACCAAACTCATAACCATCACCAACGGGAACCTGGTGGTCGGCTGCGAACTCGGGGACCTAAGTGAGGGAATCGTCAACTTCCTCGGAAAGAACACCGACGTCTTTGCTTGGTCGGACGACGACCTCGCCGGCATCGACCCTAACATCATCCAGCACCACTTGAACGTTAGCGCCGAAGCGAGGCCAATCCGTCAGAAGAAGAGGCCGCTCTCAGGAGACCGACAAAAAGTTGCTGACGATAACCTCACGAAATATCTACGCGCAGGGACCATAAGGAACGCGTTCTACCCCAAATGGGTCTCTAACGTCGTCCTCGTACGCAAAGCCAGCGGGAAGTGGAGGATGTGCGTGGATTTCACCGACCTGCACAAGGCGTGCCCTAAGGACAGCTATCCCCTGCCTAGAATCGATCAACTCGTCGACTCCACGGCTGGACACGAACTCCTCAGCTTCCTTGACGCTTACTCAGGATATCACCAAATCAGGATGGCACCCGACGATGAAGAGAAGACCTCGTTCGTCACGGAAAAAGGTTTATACTGCTTCACTCGCATGCCGTTTGGATTAAAAAATGCAGGGGCAACATACCAGCGACTCTTCAACACAATGTTCAAGGAACAGATCGGGAAGACGATGGAAATTTATATCGACGATATGCTGGTAAAGAGTCGACGCGCCGAGGACCACGTCAAAGACCTAGCCGAGACATTCAAGGTGCTTAGGCAATTCGGGATGAAGCTCAACCCCGAGAAATGCGTCTTCGGCGTACGCGCGGAAAAATTCCTAGGCTACCTCGTCTCCAACAGAGGAATCGACGTCAACCCCGACAAGATACAAGCTATCCTGAGCATGACGCCACCGAGGACAATTAAAGAGGTACAACGTCTCAATGGTCGTATCACTGCTTTGAGTAGATTATGTCCAGGTCAGCAGAGCGGTGTAGGCCCTTCTTCGAGGTTCTACGTAAAGGACGATTCGAATAGACCAATGAGTGCCAGTAGGCTTTCAACGACCTGAAAACACACCTAGCACGTGTGCCAACACTGAGTAAGCCCTTTGCCGAAGAAGAACTGTTATTATATCTGTCGGCAACAATCCACTCTATCAGCTCGGTGCTCGTACGAGAGGAAAATCGCAACCACCTTCCAGTGTACTACACCAGCAAAGCACTGTGCGGAGCCGAGCAACATTAGACCAACCTCGAAAGGATCGCGTACGCGCTCGTGATGGCAGCAAGAAGGCTACGTCCATATTTTCAAGCACATAAAATCGTCGTCCTTACCGACCTCCCAATCAAGCAGGTCCTCACCCGACCCGAGGTCTCAAGAAGGTTGGCGAAGTGGGCTATAGAGCTCGGAGAGTTCGACATCGACTACAAACCTCGGGTCGCGATAAAGGCACAGGCTCTGGCAGACTTCATCTCTGAGGGAACGGCGAGGGGGCCCGAGGAAGAAGAAGAAAAAGACAACAGTCGCTGGAAAATTTTCGTCGACGGAGCATCAAATGCCCAAGGAAGCGGCGCAGGAGTGGTTCTACACTCCCCAGACGGGCTAACCCTAAGGTACGCCGTTCGTTTCGGGTTCGAAGCTTCTTATAACGTGGCCGAATACGAAGTCGTAATCTCAGGACTAAAGCGGGCGAAGTCCCTCGGAGCAGAAAGAGTCTCCGTTTTCAGCGATTCTCAGCTGGTGGTAAGCCAAGTGGCAAATGAGTTCGAGGCAAAAGAGGCAAAGCTAGCCTCATACCGGACCGAGGTCAACCGACTGCTTTTTGAATTCGAGTCAGCCGAGTTAATAAAAATCCTGCGAGCAGAAAACTCGCAGGCTGACGCGCTGTCCAAGCTCGCTTCGTCATCAGAAGGACGATCTTCCATGCTTATCGAAGAGCTCGTCGAGTCGTCCACGCCGGCTAAAGAGGTTATGTGCACCGTTTCCCCGACGACATGGATGACCCCCTTGATAGAATTCATCAGAAACGGCCTCCTCCCCGACGACAGATTGGAAGCCGATAAGACGAGAAGGCGGGCAGCTAGATTCTTCCTCGTCGGTGAAGATCTGTACAGAAGAGGGTTTAGCTACCCGCATCTCCGATGCATCTCCGCTAGTTTGGCCGAGGAGATCATACGAGAAGTACACGAAGGGACTTGCGGAAGCCACGCGGGGGCGCGCTCCCTCGTTAGAAGGATCACGCGACAAGGTTTTTGGTGGCCCACCATGCTGAAAGATGCTGAGGGGTATGTCCAAAAGTGTCACCAATGCCAACTCTTCGGTAAGTTTCACCGACAACCTCCAGCAGAACTCACCCAGCTCATTTCACCCTGGCCTTTCGCTCAGTGGGGAATGGACATCCTCGGCCCATTCCCGCCAACCACCGACCAAAGGAAATTCGTTATAGTGGCTGTAGACTATTTCACTAAGTGGATAGAAGCCGAATCACTGGCGAAAATCACCGACGCCAATGCCCGGGGTTTCGTTTGGAAGAATGTCATATGCAGGTTCGGCCTCCCCAAGACGATCGTCACCGACAACGATAGGCAGTTCGACAACGCTCGTTTCCGCAGGAACTGCTCGGCCCTGGGGATAGACCACCAGTTCTCCTCGGTGGCACATCCACAATCCAACGGGCTCGCCGAGGTGACGAACCGAACAATTCTGGACGGAATAAAGGGAAGATTAGAAGACCACAAGGGTCGGTGGGCTGAAGAACTCCTCCACGTCTTGTGGGCATACCGCACAACACCACGAGAAGCAACCCAAGAATCTCCCTACGCCCTCGCCTACGGAGTTGAAGCCGTGATGCCAGTAGAGATGCTCGCCCATTTCGGAAGAGTCATCGGCTTCAACCACGACCTGAACGAATCCTCGCTTCGATCCGAGCTTGACTTGATCGAAGAGAAACGAGGAAAGGCGTCGGCGAGAATGGAGGCATATCGTAGAAGAGTGAAGAGAAGCTTTGACAGAAGCATCAAAGAAAGAAGCTTCAGCGTCGGAAGCCTGGTGTTGAGAAAGCTTTCGATTTCGAACCCAAGGTCAGCCGACGGGAAACTGTCGCCCTCCTGGGAAGGACCTTACCGCATAACGGAAAACCTCGGCCAGGGCGCCTATAGGCTTGAAAACCTTGAAGGATCGGCCATTCCGAGGACATGGAATGCAGAGCATCTGCGGAAATATTATGCCTAACCAAGGTTACGAGCGATCGTGTCGATCCCTTTAACGAGGTCGCTTTGGCACTCTAACTCACAGAATGAGGTCGCTTCGGCACTCTAACTCACAGAACGAGGTCGCTTCGGCACTCTAACTCACAGAACGAGGTCGCTACGGACTCTAACTCAGAACGAGGTCGCTTCAGCACCCTCACTCAGAACGAGGTCACTTCGGCACTCTAACTCAGAACGAGGTCGCTTCGGCACTCTAACTCAGACGAGGTCGCTTCGGCACTCTAATTCAGAACGAGGTCGCTTCGGCACTCTAGCTCAGAACGAGGTCGCTTAGGCACTCTAACTCGCATCTGACACTCATGAACAATTGTGCACAGACAATCAGGAACCTACGGATCGGTCATTCCGCTTACATTCAAGACCAGGAAAAACACCTCGAGCGTGGGTCAACAAAATGATCGATATATTAAGAATATTACAAACCTTCGGCCACTACTTTCTCGGCCGCCTCAACATATATTTCCTCAGCCGCCTTAATCATGACCTCGTCCACCGCGACGGCTGCCTCGTCTTTATCCTCCTTAGCCTCACGAGCAGCCGAGAGATCAAGATGGGGAAAAAGCTCAGCAACGTGAGCCAGGCAGTCATTATAGCCCTCGTGGTATAGGCCGCTTATCTCCTCGGCAAGCTCCTCGGAAGAACGGTACTCTTGTATCGCTGCGTCTCGCTCATCCGACACAAGTTGTGTGGTCCTCTCGCGATAAACCTCGAACGACTTAATCTCCGCAGCGAGGTTCAACTTCACCGTCTGAAGCGCCTCTTTCTCGGCGCTGAGGGCCTTGGTCGCAGAATCAAGCTGCGCCCTGATCTCATCCTCAGTCTTCTTCGCATCCTCAGCATCCTTCTGGCGAAGGGACTTCTCGGAAGCAATCGCCGCCTCAACCTCGGCAACACGCTTGCTCAGAGATTTGGACTTCACCTCAGCTCGATAAACGAAAGCATCGTAATTCGCCATTTGCGCCATGATCGTAGCATAAAACTCACCGACCAGCCTCCGAGGCGACTTCGCTAGGGTCTCCGATTTTAGCTCAGCAGGGACCGACGTTTGCCCCCAAGCGACAGGGTCAAAGACTGTCTTAGGCCCAGTAGGCTCCTGCGGAGGGGCCGAAGAGGATGGCGCCAAAGCGTGGAGACGCTTCGTCGGCCTCTCTTCAACAGCTTGCGCCGAAGCAATCGCCTCCGAGTTTTCCTCCATCTCCTTTCCGACGACGACGATGACGACAGGAGCCTCAGAACCTTCCAAGGGACGCTTCTCGATTCGTCGCTGACCCTTCCGAGCCCGCACCACGTCGGCCAAAGAAGGGCCGCCCCTCGCCTTGTGCGTCGGGGATGTCATCTCAGCCATTACTATTTAAACAACGAACTGTCAGAAAACATCAAAGAATTCATGAGAGAAAGCAAAACAGTGCACAACGACCTTGTGAGCCGTCAGCAATTAGCTTCAACAACTCGTCGGATGGTTCGGTCAGATCGGGTTTCTCCGTCTCCCGTAGGTATGAGAAGTCCACGAGCTCGGATTTGCTAAGCTTGGGGGGGCCAAACGCCTTACGACGAACGTTAACTTGGGACCATTCGGTCGGGAAAGGCCAACCGGAAGGAGAATATATGAAAACAAATTCCCTCTTCCACCCATGCACGAAAGACGGAAGATTCTTGAGGAGCTGACGCCCCAATCGAGCCGTAAAATACAGCCAGTCACCGAACTGTTTCACGGAGAAACAATAGAAGAAGAGGCGGAGCGTCAGAGGCACAGCAGCAGACACACAGAGGGCCAGGAACCCGACGATCGACCGCCACGCGTGGGGCGTCAACTGTGAAGGGGCGGCCCCAAGCTCGAATAACAGAGCTATGACAAAAGGATGAAAGGGGAAACGCAAACTGCCGTGAACCGCCTCATTGTAAACACATACCCCACTTTCTTGGATGTAGTGGGCTCGAAACTGCTTATTGGAAAAAAACACTACGTCGGCGGAAAGCGTGGGGCTTAGGCGCTTCCTAATCCACTTAAAAGTCTCAGAGCTTGTCTCGCACCAAGCATCATCGGCATTATCAGCCAGACGACGGTCCCCGGAGGTATGTGACGAAGGATTACGAGGAACATACCCCCCAGGCCGGACTCTCAAGACAAAACCCTCCTCTACCGGACCACAAATGAAGGTGCCGGTCCTAGGGTCATAGTTGGAGGGGGCATCGCTATCTGTCCTAGAAGAGGACTCCTCATCAGAAGGCTGAGATGGCATTAGGCTCATTGCTTACCTCGTAGGAGAGCAAGCGAAGGTTGGGCCGACAACGCGCTTCTAAGCGGGAAAGGAGAGAAAGCGACGTCGGAAGAACACTCCACAGCCAACAGGAAGAAGAAGATGGTGAAACCCTCTCTCGCGACAAAACTAGCTATTTATAGAAACGGCAGCCGCAGCGGAATCAAACGATCATGAGCGGGCTTGAGGGATCGAATGGAGGAGAAGCCGCCACATGTCGGAAGCCCGACGGTCAAATACTATTCACCAGGATCGGTAACGCTTGCCGCCTTTTGGGTCACCATCATTAGTGGGAAGGTCGAGGCGATCGCGCGCCGATCGACCTTTCAAATCATCCATTAATGCACTCGATTCTCGATGCCCCCTGTCAAAACCGTCGCCCGCAAACGACGGGACCATGCTCGGCATTTGCATACAGAGAATTCTCGGTAAGCAAAAGGTTATTTCCGCTAGGCTTCTCCTCAGATCCCGTAGATCCGAAAAGAAGCCGGGGGGCCAATGATACTAATAACCGCCTCCGACGTTGAACCCGGGTAGGGCCCGCGAAAACACCGACGATCAAGTCGTCGGTATTGACGACAGAGGTTTTAGGCTAAAGATCATAATACCGACGATCAAGTCGTCGGCATTGGCGATAAGGCCTTAAGCTAAGAGATCTTTTCGTCACCATGTATGGAAACCCTAACTCTCCTTCCCCGGAACCGCATGCCAAACAAGGAAGGGCTCTAAAATCCCGGATCACGACAGCTCCCCCACCCCCAGTTGGCAATCGCCAGTCGCAATCCAAGAAATAACGTCCGATAATCACGCCTCTTGCCTTGGGGCGCCGGCTCTGCAAGGAAATGTGCACGGCTAACTAAAGCAGGGGGGAAAACCTTGCCTGTCTAGCCCCCCCCCCCTATAAAAAACAAGGTAGACGCTTCAGGCCAAGGTATGCTACTCGTGGCATTAGAACTCTGAATCCCTTCTTCTCCTTTGTTCTGACTTGAGCATCGGAGTTCCTACCCATCAAGGCAACTCGGTGGTTCTTTCTTGCAGGTTGAAGCCTTCTTGGAGAAGCGCCGACGACAATAACCTGCCGCCGCCTTTGGAGCCCACCTGGGACGACTCCGGCCGATCCCCCTCTTTTGCTCATTCAGCAACAGTTCCTATTGGTCGCCATCGACTACTTCACCAAGTGGATCGAAGCAGAATCAATCACCACCATCACCGATCAGGCAACATGGAAGTTCGTATGGAAGAACATCATGTGCCGATTCGGCGTCCCAAAGGTATTTACAAACGATAATGGGAAGTAGTTCGATAGCCCGTTCTTTAAACAGAAGTGCTCGGAGCTCGGCATCTACAACCACTTCACCTCGATAGCACATCCTCAGGCAAACGGTTTGGTAGAAAATGCCAACCGAATACAATTGCATGGGATTCGCACGAGGGTTAAGGTAGTAGGAGGTTCTTGGGCAGAAGAGATACCTATTGTACTTTGGTGCTACCGAACAATTGCTCGAGTTGCCACTGGGGAGACCCCCTTTCACTTGGCCTACGGCACGGAGGCTGTGGTGCCTTTGGAAGTCGCACTCCCAACACTTCGCACAAGCCACTTTGATGAAGCCAACAGCCACGTGCTAAGGGAAAACCTGAACATGCTCGGCGAACGTCAGAACGACGCCAGTATAAGGTTGGTATCCTATCAACAGCGACTCGTGCAGTGTTACAACTTCAGAGTTTGTGTGCGGCGCTTCTTCAAAGGAGGTCTAGTGTTGTGTCATTGCTCTGCTTTGGACCCCCGAAGAGCAACAGACAAACTCGCCCCAAAATGGGAAGGACCTTATAAGGACATTCATGTCCTTGGAAAAGGTTCCTACATGTTGTCTACCCTCAGCGAAAAAACCATACCAAGGACCTGGCATGTTTCAAATCTAAATGCCTATTATTTGTGAGAAGGGCCTCTTGTACCTCTTTTTTAGAAAAGTTAATTCTCTACTTCACCATTCCTTTTCTATCAATTATTGGGGGGAGTAGGGTGTCCAGTACAACCCTTGGCCGGAGCTCTTTAGCTCGGAAGGCTTGCGAAGTACCTAAAAGCCCCATCGAATCCTGATTCGATAAAACCCGACATGAAAAGGAAGAGGATCGAAAAAGGGTAACACTTCCTTTTTCATTCATGAACAGAAACTTGTACATAGCCCAAAAAGGCAATATATATATATATATATATATATATATATATATATATATATATATATATATATATATATATCTCAAGGAGCTCGGTCGGAGGGGCCAACATCTTCGGCGTCGAAAGGCATCCTCCCAATACCTGATTGGAAGCTAGCAAAGCGAATTCTGTCAATGCGAGGATCTTGCATCCGCTGATGACACTCTCGAAGTGTGGCGTTGAAGGCTTCCTGGGCATACTCCACCGAAGCATGAAGACGGCCTTGCTGATCACCAGCCTTGAGACCCACCTCATAGCAAGCGGCGCCGTAGTGCTCCATGTCTTCTTGGAACTCCGGAGTGGACTTGTACTCGGCGACACCCCGAGCTTCGCCCTCGCGAAGCACTGCAATAACGACAACCTTCCCGACTTTGGCAACGGTGAGCTTTAGTTAGGAAGCCTTCAATGCAGCTCAGAGGTCGTTAATCTCCTTTTTCTGCTCGACTTCGTGACGTCAGCCCTGCTCCTCTCGTTCCGCTGAAGTCGTAACCTCGGTGTCCCAGAGAATCTGCTGCATCTGCGCCTGCATGACCAACTTTCGAAGCACCTCCACGGATTGCACTATTCCGCGAGCGAGCTCCTCAGGATCGGTGTCGGCACTCCCTCCTCTCGAAGAAAGTGTCGCACTCCCTTCCTCATCGGCTCCCTCTTCTTCTGAGCCCTCCCCCCGACACCGTCGGAGTACCTCCAGTTGCTCGGGAGTGGGGCAAGGGGGCAAGGCTCGGGTCGAGGGGCCTGCTCGGAGGCATTCTAGAGCTGCCTCCAAACTGACCTCCGAAGGTTGAGCGAGGGTCTTTGCCACTGTAACGCCCCAGAAATTTAAAATATTAAGGAAATAGAAGTAATTTGGTTAAAATACCTTAGGGTTATTAATAAATTGTGGTAATTGGATGATAGACTTAATTAGTGGTAATGAACATTATCCCAGTGTCGTACCTCGAAGTGCGTGCCTCCACAATGTGATACTGGAAAACGACATTGAAATAAAAATCCGAGAACATCATAATTTTCAGAAAAATGTGGAGGAATTAAATATGTAATTACCTGAATTTTTCGACGTACAGATTTCAAGGTACAGTCGACACGACTATTTTTCGGGTGATTTTTCACCTAGTGTAAAATAAAATCTAAAAGTTAATTAAAAATCACCACAATTAGTAAAACTATCATGTTAGTCTATGGTCAAAATTTCATGGCAATCAGATATGGTTTCGGTAAGTTTCTTTAAGGAACAATTGCCCAGTTGAATTATTGGGGATTTACGTAATGGGTTTTTCTGGGTAAATTTCAGTGGGCTACGTGAAGGCTTCTGGTGAGGCTAGCACCTAAATTGGAGATGGTAACACCTCAGTTACCAGGTGTAACTTGCAAAACATGCATGGGTTAGGTGGCTAAGGATGGTTAAACGGGGTTTTTTACCCCAACACCTGTAGCATTGCGTGACTCTGTGCATGGTAATGGCTGGGTCTATAAAAAGCCTCCCACAACCTTTGTATACACCTTTCTCCACTCTAGCTGGTGTATGTGTGTTGCAGCAGAGGATACTCCACTGTTAGGCTGTTGAGTTGAGTGCCAACTCTACCTGGAAGGGCTTTCACGGCAGTTTCTAGGTTTCATTTCGTTGGAAGATTTGCAGTGGAGGCTATCCTACGTGCAAGACTCTCCTTATCCTTCTATTTTCGTGGAGCTCTTTACTAAGGGGAAACCATCACTCTTCAGTAAGGTAGGATTCTTCTCTTGATCTTTCTAAGTTTTCCTACTACTTCTCTTTGATCCTCCGGTTAATGGCATGTAGAACTTTAAGTATGCTATTTTTCCAGTTTGAAAACTCAGACTATTGTGAAATCTGAGAAGTCATGTTATTGATCATGTTGCTTCAAAGTTTAGAAAATATGTCCATGATAGGAAATCCACATTACACCATGTTTTAGTTGATCCTCAAGTCACAAGTAGTCATATGATACTATCTTTGTGTAAGTTGACTAAATCTTGAGTGTTGATTTCATTGTTAGAGTGGACTGAACCATAACGGTTCTTGCTTCTTAGTGGTATGGACTCATTGAGATACCATAGAAGACTCAAATGAGTGTACTTGACCTATGATCAATGGGAGAACTAGAAAAGAATATGAGAAAAGTGTTTTCCATTTGACCCTTCCTTGTTCGTCATTCGAGGGATCTATGTTCCATAATATTTCCTTCATCTTTCTATCATGTTCATTGAGTTATATATCTGAAATTATACATATTCAAGGTTCTAATCATGTTAGGAATGTTAGAGAAACTTTTTAGAACCATTTGAGGTTGAATTGAATGGTTTTCTGAAGTTTTACACAGCCCCTGTCGACAGACGAAGGTCTGGCTGTCGACAGGAACCCCTAGCCAGCAACCAGAAATCCATACTGTGTGTTGCTGTCGATAGGCCTCTGGGTTGCTGTCGACAGGCACACACAGGACTGAAATTCCAGTTCTGGAAATCAGTCCCTGTCGACAGCAGACTCACACCTGTCGACAGGTCTTGTCAGAGTCATGTTTCTAGCTCCTGTTTGACTCCGTTCTTCTCTATAAATCCTACCCAATTGTTCCAACTCTTGGTCTATGGAAGAGTTGAAGGAGCTAAAGAGGCAGTTACTAGAATTGATAGAGAAAGGGTTTATTAGACCAAGTACTTCACCTTGGGGTGCTCCAGTATTATTTGTGAAGAAGAAAGATGGATCTATGAGATTATGCATAGATTATCGACAGTTGAATCAATTGACTATAAAGAACAAGTATACACTTCCAAGAATTGATGATCTATTTGATCAACTGTCTGGAGCTCATTATTTCTCCAAGATTGATTTAAGATCTGGATACCACCAACTAAGAATTCAGGAGCAGGATATCCATAAAACGGCTTTTAGAACACGGTATGGACACTATGAATTTGTGGTAATGCCATTCGGATTGACAAATGCACCTGCTGCATTTATGCGCTTGATGAATGATGTGTTCAGATCTTATTTAGATCAATTTGTGGTTGTGTTTATAGATGATATATTGATCTACTCTAAGAGTATAGAAGAGCATGAGGAACATTTGCGAATTACTTTTCAATTGCTACAATATCACAAATTATATGCGAAGTTTAGTAAATGTGAGTTTTGGTTGAAACAAGTAATGTTCCTAGGACATATCATTTCTGAAGAAGGATTATCAGTGGACTCATCAAAAGTAGAAACTATACAGAAATGGGAGCAGCCTAAGAATCTTACGGAAGTACGAAGATTTTTAGGCATGGCCAGTTACTACCGGCGATTTGTCAAGGATTTTTCTAGAATTGCTTCACCACTTACACAATTAACTAGAAAAGGAACTACATTTATATGGAATGAAAGTTGTGAACAAGCCTTTCAGATGTTAAAGGAATGTTTATCCACCGCGCCAATTTTAGCCTTGCCGGTAGAAGGAAAAATATTTGAAGTTTACACTGATGCCTCGGGTATTGGACTGGGATGTGTATTGATGCAGGAAGGAAGGGTTATTGCTTATGCTTCTAGACAATTAAAGACCCATGAGAAGAACTACCTAGTACATGATCTGGAATTAGCCGCAGTAGTTTTTCTCTTAAACTCTGAAGACACTACTTGTATGACAACCAATTCATAGTATATTCCGATCACAAGAGTCTCAAATATTTTTTTTCACAGAAAGAACTAAATATGAGACAAAGAAGATGGATGGAGTATATCAAAGATTATGACTTCAAAATAGAATATCATCCAGGGAAAGGCAACATTGTGGCCGATGCACTCAGTAGAAATCCTGTAACCAAGGTATGTCAATTGCAAGTAAAGGAATGGAAGTTGTTAGAAGAGTTTTCTACATTAAGTTTAAAGACTGAACTGCAGGAAGCAAGAGTTGTAATTGATAATATGACAGTGCAATCAGATTTACTAAAACAAATTGGAGAACAACAGAACAATGATCCTATGTTGATAGAAACTAGAGAAAAATTGGCTTTCAGATCTGATTTTAATGAAGATGAGCATGGAAATCTTCGGTTTCAGGACAGATTATGTGTACCAGATAATTCTGAAATCAAGAAACAAATCTTGGAAGAAGCTCATCGATCATATTATACGATTCATCCAGGAGTTGTCAAGATGTATCAAGATCTGAAAAAGCATTTTTGGTGGTGTAACATGAAAAAGGACATTGTGGACTTTGTAGCGAGATGTTTGACCTGTCAGAAGGTTAAAGCCGAACACCAGAAATCGGCAGGAAAGTTAAAACCACTTGAAGTACCAGAATGGAAATGGGATAGTGTCGGTATGGATTTTATTGTTGGACTGCCCAAGACACGAAGTGGATTCGATGCAATATGGGTAGTTATTGACCACCTTACTAAATCAGCTCATTTCTTGGCAATTAAAACAAGATGGTCCGTCAATATTCTAGCAGCCTTGTACATGAAAGAAATTGTTCGATTGCATGGAATTCCAAAAGACATAATTTCTGACAGAGATGCAAGATTTACTTCACATTTTTGGAAAGAATTACAAGATGCATTGGGGACCAAGTTAAAGTTTAGCACTGATTTTCATCCTCAAACTGACGGACAGACAGAATGAGTAAATCAGATCATTGAAGATATGTGTCGTGCTTGCATATTGGAGTTTGGAAACGACTGGAATACTCATTTAGCAATAATGGAGTTTGCTTACAATAATAGCTACCAGTCTACTATTCAAATGGCACCATTTGAAGCTTTGTATGGCAGGCAATGTAGATCACCATTGTGTTGGGTAGAACTGAAGGAATCACATATTCTTGGACCCGAAATGATTCAGGAAACAACAGAAACTATTAAGTTGGTACGAGATCGCATGAAAGCTGCTCAAGATCGACAGAAAAGCTATGCTGATCAAAGAAGAATGGAGCTAGAATTTCAACCTGGAGAGCATGTGTTCCTTAAAGTATCACCTCGAAGAGGAATCAAAAGATTTGGTATTAAGGGAAAATTGAGTCCAAGATATATTGGACCGTTTGAAATACTGAAAAGAGTTGGGGAAATGACGTACCAACTAGCACTCCCACCACAGTTATCTAACGTGCATGATATTTTCCATGTGTCCATGTTGAGAAAATATGTGTATGATCCGGAACATATTATTGAATACCAAAATCTGGGGATACAAGAAAATCTAGCATATGAGGAAAGACCGGTGCAGATCCTTGATCGAAAAATCAAACAACTTCGAAACAAGGAAGTTTCCTTATTGAAGATCCAATGGAACATGCAAGGACAAGAGGAGGCCACATGGGAACTAGAAGATACCATCAAGATAAGATATCCAGAATTATTTTCAGGTTAGTATAATGATCTTTATGTTATTAAATTTGGAGGACCAAATTTTTTTTTAGTAGGGGAGAGTTGTAACGCCCCAGAAATTTAAAATATTAAGGAAATAGAAGTAATTTGGTTAAAATACCTTAGGGTTATTAATAAATTGTGATAATTGGATGATAGACTTAATTAGTGGTAATGAACATTATCCCAGTGTCGTACCTCGAAGTATGTGCCTCCACAGTGCGATACTGGAAAACGACGATGAAATAAAAATCTGAGAACATCATAATTTCCAAAAAAATGTGGAGGAATTAAATATGTAATTACCTGAATTTTTCGACGTACAGATTTCAAGGTACAGTCGACGCGACCATTTTTCTGGTGATTTTTCACCTAGTGTAAAATAAAATCTAAAAATTAATTAAAAATCACCACAATTAGTAAAACTATCATGTTAGTCTATGGTCAAAATTGCATGGCAATCCGATATGGTTTGGGTAAGTTTCTTTAAGGAACAAGTGGCCTGTTGAATTATTGGGGATTTACGTAATGGGTTTTTCTGGGTAAATTTCAGTGGGCTACGTGGAGGCTTCTGGTGAGGCCAGCACCTAAATTGGAGATGGTAACACCTCAGTTACCAGGTGTAACTTGCAAAACATGCATGGGTTAGGTGGCTAAGGATGGTTAAATGGGTTTTTTTACCCCAACACCTGTAGCATTGCGTGGCTCTGTGCATGGTAATGGCTGGGTCTATAAAAAGCCTCCCACAACCTTCGTATACACCTTTCTCCACTCTAGCTGGTGTATGTGTGTTGCAATAGAGGATACTCCACTGTTAGGCTGTTGAGTTGAGTGCCAACTCTACCTGGAAGGGCTTTCACGACAGTTTTTGGGTTTCATTTCGTTGGAAGGTTTGCAGTGGAGGCTATCCTACGTGCAAGACTCTCCTTATCCTTCTATTTTCGTGGAACTCTTTACTAAGGGGAAACCATCACTCTTCAGTAAGGTAGGATTCTTCTCTTGATCTTTCTAAGTTTTCCTACTACTTCTCTTTGATCCTCCGGTTAATGGCATGTAGAACTTTAAGCATGCTATTTTTCCAGTTTGAAAACTCAGACTATTGTGAAATCTGAGAAGTCATGTTATTGATCATGTTGCTTCAAAGTTTAGAAAATATGTCCATGATAGGAAATCCACATTACACCATGTTTTAGTTGATCCTCAAGTCACAAGTAGTCATATGATACTATCTTTGTGTAAGTTGACTAAATCTTGAGTGTTGATTTCATTGTTAGAGTGGACTGAACCATAGCGGTTCTTGCTTCTTAGTGGTATGGACTCATTGAGATACCATAGAAGACTCAAATGAGTGTACTTGACCTATAATCAATGGGAGAACTAGAAAAGAATATGAGAAAAGTGCTTTCCATTTGACCCCCTTGAATTCAACTCCTTGTTCGTCATTCGAGGGATCTATGTTCCATAATATTTCCTTCATCTTTCTATCATGTTCATTGAGTTATATATCTGAAATTATACATATTCAAGGTTCTAATCATGTTAGGAATGTTAGAGAAACTTTTTAGAACCATTTGAGGTTGAATTGAATGGTTTTCTGAAGTTTTACACAGCCCCTGTCGACAGACGAAGGTCTGGCTGTCGACAGGAACCCCTAGCCAGCAACCAGAAATCCATACTGTGTGTTGCTGTCGACAGGCCTCTGGGTTGCTGTCGACAGGCACACACAGGACTGAATTCCAGTTCTGGAAATCAGTCCCTGTCGACAGCAGACTCACACCTGTCGACAGGTCTGGTTAGAGTCAGGTTTCTAGCTCCTGTTTGACTCCGTTCTTCTCTATAAATCCTACCCAATTGTTCCAACTCTTGGTCTACCTTTATCATATAGATTTTACTACCAAAACACCTATTTAGATCAGTCATGTGAACTTCTTTGATATCTTAAGTTATTTCTACAAGTTCCGAACAAAATTGTCCTCGTGAGATTGTTAATTTCTGAAATCAGTGACGGAATCAAGTCCCTTGATTCTTTTGTGCAAACCTTGAGTAACTTTGAGTAAAACCTTTGTATTCCTTGATTCTTTACAAAGGTAAGAGTGTGGTGATGACAAATTGAGAGTCTTGGACTCAATCTGAGAATTATGCTTGGCAAATAAGGGCTGGTCTAGTCCTGGGAGGAGCACCTAAATTTGTTTAAGTGGCCGCGCGGAACGATAAAGGATTAGTGGATGTTTGGCATAGCATCATTAAGTGTTTGATTGGTCATCATATCATCTTATTGCGTGTTTATATGTGTTCAAATCTGAATTTGAATGTTACTATGAATCCTTGTATCTTGAGTTCAATGTTCAATAACTTTGCTATCTAGTGTCGTATAGCAATCTCAGTTTGGCATGCAAAAGCATGATTACATGTATAATTCCTTGTCACATACTCTGTGTATCTTGATCCCTTGATTATAAGATTTGAATCCTACTGAGCTAGTTAGCTCACAGAATTCTACTTTTCAGGTAATCCCGATGGAACAAATGATTAAGGGGGAAAGAGTGCTGAGTGAACCAAGAATCTACGAGAAGCCATCTATGTTACTGTTCTGTAGTGTTGTGATTAATAAATGTGATGTAATAATTTTCTTTTGACTTATTCCTCATGAGAACTTAATGAGGAAACTTTTGTAATTAGACACTTATGATGCTATCTAAGTGTGAATGGATATAGTGTCTTTTCCTTGTGATTTTCTGTCACTCCCGAGAAATAGATGATTTTATTAGGACGTGACAGCCACGAACACCCTCGTCAAGGGTACGCGATGCTCCTTGAACCCCGCTCTCATTTCGGCCGTCCCAACGACCTACTCGAAGGCAATGACTGGCTCTTCAGCCACTCGATCGGTGACTGCATTGGCCACTGTGGCCTCTGGGTCTTCAGAATCCCCCACAGGCACCCCTGTGGGATCACCGCCTTATCATGGTCTGCTGGCTACTCGGAAAAAACCACGGGCGTCTGCTCTGTCACAGACCCCACCATCGCCGTCTCCGCGGTCGATGTGGAGTCTAGCATCTACTCCGCTGCAAGCCCCACCGTTGCGACCACCGTGCTTAGCGCTTCCTCGACAGTCACTAGCATCCCCTTTGTGGCCGCTATCTCCCTGCATCCGTTGGTGGGGGGCAAGGGCCCAATGCCCCAAGAAGCTCCTCGATGGAGTCCTTGTCTGACTGGTTGTCAACAAAGACCACATCCTTGCCTCCGAGGAGACCCATCTCCATGAGTACCTCTTCTACGGTGGGGGGCTCCACTGCAACCGACGTCGATATCGGCTCCTTCTCTTGCCCCTCCTGTTCGGCCGCTTCACCAGCTTCCTCTTCTTATGGCTCTAGAGTTGGGGGGCAGCGTCCTCCTCAGCCTCTTCCTCGAGCTCCCTCCTCGTAACCTTGACTTCCTTCTGAAGGCTGAATCTCAGGGCCTTCCACCCAGACGCCTGACCCCTGACGGTGGGCCGAACAACCTTTGTCTCCATCGCCGGCACGTCTTCACCAATGTGCATCAGGTACAACCTGATGGGGATCTGCTCGGCGTATTTGGCCATGTCCTTCTAGTCCTAACCAGCGGACAATTCGACAGTGTCTGTGGAAGAGGACAAAGGTTAGAAATTATTCTGCGACCGAAAGAAGGGTCGAATCGAAGAACAGGGAACTCACCCCAAGCACGGCTCAGCTTGCGCTTAACAAGCTTGTATTTGGTCAAGAGCAGCTTGGTGTGATTCACGAGCACCTTGGACAACTCCATGGACGCCTTGGTCGCATTCTGGATCAGGAAAGGGGCGGCGTCTACCCTCTTGGGTTGCTCAACCACCCGAACAAGGAATCCCCACTCTTCCCTTCTTCTGACCAACAAAAAAGAGGCATCCGGTCCACCCCTTGTTGTTCGACAGACGGGGAGAAAAGTGAATCTGCATTATGTTCGTTCGGTGCTTCGTGTAAATGATGTCATACCCGGACTACGAGGACGACGCTAGGCTGAAGTGGTTCCGGAAGTTGTCCATCGTGGCCCAGATCCCCCGCTTCTGGCACATGATGCAAAACATGAAGGTTGACCTCCACGAGTTCGGCGTCAGTTGGATAGGGGCGACCTTCCAGGCGTTCATCAGGTCCCTAACGATCTTCGGTACTGGCAACTGGAACCCTGCCTCCAGGAGATCCAGGGAGAGGATGAAGCACCCAGGCTTGTTCGTCAGATACGTCTGATTCTCGTGCATCAAGATGATCTCATACCCCTCCCCAATCCGAAACCAATTGCGTAGGCCTTCAAAGCTCCAATACTTCATCACCTTCGCCTTCACCGGCAATTGTTTACTGGTCTCCGCAATAGCTTTTCCTTCCCGCTGCGCCATTGACACTGGAGTTGAAGAAGGAGATGACGATGAAGACGAACGAGAGACAAGATGCAGAGGACGTGAAGACAGGCGGCAGAAGTGGGAGAAGGCTTTTTCGAAGAAGGAAAGTATGAAGCGGTCACTCTCCCCCCTTTCCTTCCTTATAAGGAAGAAGAGGCGCGAGATTCAAAGCATGAAAATGGCGGTTTGCCCGCTTTAATGGCCCGTTCGAACGGACCGTTTCGACTCCTGGTCAAGTCACGCCTCTTCCATCATCATGAGACGAGGATACCAAGAGAGATTCAATGACGTCTTTGATGGCCGTACATACCACCGTGATCAACATCACATTAAATGGAAGGAGGATGACGTCGAATAGTCACCTCCCCTCTCAAGTGCTCACGGACACATCCGAGCAGGCTTGAGAGGGTGGGGGGCAAGTGTGGAGGCTATTTCTAACCTCTTAGGCCTATAGGCCCATCATGACCCAGCAAGGCAATAGTTGTTCAGCCACGTGTCCTCGAAGATAGTTACAAGCTTCTGAACACGCTCCAGCCATCATGCGCTCAAGGGTTCCAAGACGACTAGCCTCCGGGCACCTCCGAACCTATCTGATCAAGATAGAGATACCGAACGAACCACAGGACTTTTGTTCGGACCCTTTACGGTTCCAGTGTCAAGAACACCGAGCATCGAGAAGCCACACAGAACAAGTTCGCTGGCTCCTATTTGGTACCCCTATAGTCTACAACACTATACGACTCCTGGCCTTCTAATAGCAGTTAATGGGACGGCGAGACACGCCTCCCAATCTGGAATAACCCCAGCGAGGAGTGCCAAGGGGTGTCACGAACGGACACCCTCATCTTGAGAACTCAACCGTCACGTCCCTTCAGATATCATTGAAGAAGAATGTGTCCAGACCCTTCAGATCCTTGTGTCTATAAAAGGAACAGGTAACCTTCATGCAAAGTTATGTGAGAAATCACCCACACAATCGTCCATATGCGAAACCACACACACCCTCAAAAGAACCTTCTAGCCTCCTAAAACAGTCACACATGACTTCGGCATCGGAGGGTTTTCTTGATTCTTCAACCATGTTCCTCTGACGTCTTTTCAGATCTTGCAGGCTTTCGTCTACACTGACGACTATTTGTTCCCTCTCTTCAAGTGGAGGATCGTTCGACCCATTTCCGAACAAGAGAACACCATCACAATTAGATATAGTATTTCCAAATGATCTGAACATAAAATCGAAATCTAAACTGTAAGAGTACGGAATAAAACTTTCCCATAATCAATACTCTGGTTAGCCCTGTCAATGCATCGGATCCGGGTCGGATCCTTTGAGATTCGGATCCGGATCCAAAAGAACATAATCCTTATCTGATCCGAATCCGAAATTTGGACAAATTTCGGATCCGGATTCTGATCTGATCCCGCTCCGACATCGACTTTAAATGGTAAGCGCCGCTGGACCCCGAAAACTTCATCCCCGGCGAGTACCTCGTCCCCGATGGCTCCTCGTACGGCGGCCTCAACGACCAGTTCGGCGTCGGCGACCAGAGGGCCTCCTAGGCTGCGCTCTCCTGCCTCTCGCTGATCCCCTCCCTCGACGCCGCCGGCTACCGGGCGCTCAACTCTGAGTCCAGGAACGGGAGCCTGGAGCTGTGCGACGCCAGCGGCGAGTGGGCGGATGGTTGGGAGCGCATCTTCGACAGGTTTGCCGGGAAGGAGGCTGCCTCCTTGCTCCTCTTCTTCTTCCTTTGGCGTTGTCGCCGACAATGAAGCAGCTCGAGAGGTCGGCCACCTGGAAGAACTCCCGCAACAGGGGAGGGCTGCCCTCTCTATCCGCAGGATGGAACCCGACAACGAGGGAGGGAACCCGCTCACGCCGGCGGAGTCGGTCCAGACTTCCACGTCCTCCCGGCCAGTGCTCTCCGCCTTAGCCATAGGACCTTCGCGCGCCTCGTCATCTCCTACCGCGACTCGGTCCTTCGATGCGAGAAGGATCTTGCTGCGCCTCTCAATTCTAGGGCTTGTCACCTCAGAGAAAATCCCTGAATCGGAGCCGAAGAAGGCCATTCTGGACGTAGATGGATCAGGCATCGGTGGAAGCATCAGTTTTAAGAGGAGGGCAAAGTAGTGTCGCGGCGCCTGTGCATGGCGATCCGCTCTGCACAGTGAACCTATCGTAAGAATTTTCTTCTCAATTATTCCGGCATCCGTCTCACTTCTAGAGCCTCCTGCTGATGGCGCATGCCAGTTGCCACATTGTTATCGGATATAAACCAGAACAAGATGTTCTCCCTTCCTCTTTTGATCTTTAGAACTAGTTGCAGGTTTTTCCAGTTTGTTCTGTGTTCAAGGGTGATGGTTCCTCATGCTTCTTACCCATGATTGTTTCGACCAACAGCTTTACATAATTATAGGTAAATGGAAAGCGTTTCAAAATGGCAAGGAGCAAAGGCATGTGTTCTCCTTGAAATCAAATTTCGTGTTCAACGGGATTGGGGATTTAATTCAGAGGTGGAGGACAAGGCGGGAGCTTCCTCGGCTTCAGGAAGGGGCAACTCGTCGGGAGCGTCGAAGAAGGCCGCCGGAGAGGCGAGAGACTTGGGGAGCTGCTGCGGCTCCATGGACAGGATGGGGGCGGTGGCGGAAGGGGCTGAAGGGTAGTGGAGGAGGTGGCGGCGGCCTGATGACTATGAGGACCTTCGCGGTGGAGATGTCGGTGGAGAGGCGGAGGAAAAGGGCGGGGGTGGCGTGCTTCACCGGGTGGCACACGAATGGGGGAGTCGAAGAAGGAGAAGAGTCGGCGGTTGACGGTGCCGTCAGAGCGGAGTGTAGCCCTGTGGACGAGGGAGAAGACGGAGATGAGAAGCCTGATGCGCCATGGGAGGGCCGGGGAGGTGATGGCCGGCGGGGAGGAGTCTCGCCCGGTCATCATGACTCATGAGCTCTTCAGTGGTGGGGATAACAGGGGGCGAGTGCTTCCAGGGCCGAGAACGGGGCTGGCGAACAGTGGAACGGCGGCTCCGCGTGGAAATGCTGGCTATCTCCGGATCGGGGCGCCCCGGAATGGAACCCAGGGTTGAAGATTTCGGAGCAGGGAGAAGTGCTCCGAAATATGAAAAAAAGATATTTTCGGATCAGAGCATATGACCCGAATTCGGTTTTAAACTCCGGATCTAGATCAGACTTTCGGATCTAACAGATCCATTGACACTCCTAACTCTGGTGAACTACGTACCAAAGATGTTTAAGGCACCGTTTGGGAATACAAATAAGTGATTTTATTTTTTCAAAAGTTCATGAAGATCGGCTTTTGAGACTCCAAATCTAAGACTTCATTATTACCCCTCTTCTCTCTATCTCTCTCTATTTTTTTCTCCACTTTTTTAAAATACATTTTTGGAGAATTTATAATCACTTTTCTCATTTGAGAACTAGAGTGAGAAAGAATGAGATTCTAATGATTGGAATCTTAAATCTCTTTTTCTCACAATATTTTCAAATGATATCTTATTAAAGAGAGAGAGAGAGAGAGAGAAAGACAGAGAAAGACACTAGACTGCGTGTAAAGTTTCAACATCAAATTAATTAGTTAAATATTATTTAGAAATTTTATTCCGATTCTGAGTGAGAAAAAAGGAAAATCCCAAACTGATACTGGACCCCGCTAAGCCGCTGCTGTCAGCCGGGCGTGGAACGGGTGGGGGTGGCGGGCATGATTCATGAATGAGCTCCTCCACTCCTCCTCCAAGCCTGGAGGCTCCACCCGCCCCGGGGCTTCAGGGGGCCTACCAGGCCAGCTGATCCCCGCCGTCCTCTTCTGTCGTCGCGCTGATACATCTCCTGCCGTGGTGGCAAGACATACCCCTCCCCACCATGGACGGCGCCTCGCAGCTCCAGCAGTACTGATGCTGGCGCCGGTGTGTGGGGGGAAGGAAACGGCCAGGAAGGAACACAACTACACGGGAGGTCCTGTCCTCAGTTGCCAAGGGCTGTCCACCTCTGAGGGCCCGGCTGTTATCACTCTTCACATGACTTGGATTTTCATCTTCTCATCCATCCATCCAGATTTTGATATATATATATATATATAATTCGTAAAATATATACTTCTACCATCACCCACCAAATTTCCCCGTCCAATCGGATCCTGTCATATCTTATCAGATCCGACCGAATTGCACCAGACAAGAGAAGGGGGTATTGCTTGGATTTCCCCTCGGAGCTCCCACCACGGCCACCTTCTGGGTAACCCTCTCGGCGGCCGACACACCACCGACCGCTGCAGCAAAAACCACCGAGACAAACAATTTCTTTCTCAACTGTGAGTGTGTGTGTGAGCTTGCGAAGAATCTTAATGGAATGATGGAAAGTAGGTGCGATCCGTGCGAAGAAAGGAGCTCGAGGGTGTGCCCACTAAGCTGCGGGAATCCCAGGGGATTATGGAAGGAAGGGGATTAGAATAATATCGGATCTGCAGGCGGTGGCAGAGGCAGAAGGCGATGGCGATTGATCTCCATGTGGCGGTAAAAAAAGGATTTCGTGTACGACGAGGAGCTTTAAAGTTTGTGGAGGTGGGGCCACCGCTGTCGGCGGGCGCGCGGAAGCCTCCTGGTTGGCGGCGCCGCCCGACGGGCGGTCTTCCCGTGACCGGACGTGGAAGGGATGACCTGCACGTGCGCATACGCAAGTGGTCCTCTTATATATCTTACGTATTTTACCATCATCTGTGGCGAGTTAGTGGAGCTGGCTTGTACCAAGTCAAGCGGCCCTCATCATTTCTCGATCGCAGTTCGTAGATTGTAAGATAAATAAATGAAATAATGCTCTGTTATTAGGGGTGTCAATGGGTCGAGTTTGGACCGGGCCTAGTCTGACCCAGGTCCAGTCCGGTCTCCAGATAATCGGTCCAAATCCGGCCCAGGCCCGGGGTAAAACCCGGTTAAAAAAAAAAAGCCCAGCTCAGTGTCAATTTTTGAGGCCCGACCCAGGCCCGGTCCGGCCCGGCCTGGGGCGAGCGGCGTGCGAGGCGGGGGCGCGGGGAGCCGAGGCGGCGGGGGCGCGGGCCGAGGCGGCGGGGGCCGAGGCGGGGGCGCGGGGAGGCCGAGACGGGTGGGGGCGCGGGCCGAGGCAGAGCGTGGGCCGAGGCGGGGGTGCGGGGAGGCGGGCGGGGACGCGGGCCGAGGCGGGCGGGGACGCGGGGAGGCCGAGGGGCGCGGGAGGCGGGCCGGCCGGGCCGGGCCAGGCCAAGCCCGAAATCGGCCCAGATTTTTTCCGGGCCGGGCCGGGCCGGGCTGAAATATAAAATTTAAGGAAAAAATTAGGCCCAGGCCCGAAAAAAACTGGGCCGGGACTCCGGGCCGGCTCGGCCCAGTTGACACCCCTATTTGTTATTCCTAAAAGTTTAACTGATCAGATGAAATAGTTGAACACAAAAATATACAAAAGTGAAGCCTGGAATCGTGAAAAAGTGATGCCTCAGGTACGTCGAGGATATTTCTGTTACTTTAAACTATAGTGATGCCAAGGTTTGCTATCAAATCTCTTGGTTGGTAGAAGGCGACAATTAGCTGTAGCTTGTCGCATTAAATATATATATAATCCCTATCTTGTTTTAGTGCACACCACTTGTACTCTAATTATGTATATCCAATATTGTTTATTTAGTATTATTTTTTGTAGTTTACGGATCTAGTTTCCATAATCTAACGTGTTTAGATATATATACTAAATAAATGAAGAAATGAAATCATGACTTGGAGCACAAAGGATCAGGTGTAAAACTAGTTACGGCACGGAATCTCAATTTGCTAACTTTTGAAACACGGACACAAACTCGGATCAGGAAACCTCTTTTGTTTGATAAGAAAGAAATGTCATCAAATCTTTTCACACATGGCACACATCACTCCTATATTTTGTTCTCCAATCTTTGGATCGAACGGTAAAAGTTTGTATGTAAGAGGAATAACAACTCTTTCGAAGTCTCCAACTTAATTTTGATGCTCCTAATAAAGATGGGGGTCATCGACTGTACCATCAGTTTGAACGACTTCAAAAGTCTGTGCATCCATTCGTTGGTATACTTGGATAGGAATTGATGGCAAGTAACTTGATGAGACATGAGAGCGATAGTGCCAGTGGATCCGTATCTCAGTTTTTGGTGCTATGCTTATGATTCCTTTTTGATGCCCAACTTTTTACGTATTAGTCCTTATAATCTATCCTAATTATGTTTAATATAATATTCTAATATTGATATTCCAATTTGGGCATATGATTTAGCCATATTGGCGTGGACTGGGCCGGACGACAAGAGGATTGGACAACAGCTCAGAAACGTAGTCTCTCCCCATCAATCGCACTTCGGCCCAACAGGATGGCTCAACCCGAAAGATACCATGGTCTGCATGCGTCCATGTTGAGGATTAACGGTATATAGCATACCAGAAAGTACAAAATGCTCTCTCCCGTTTGGAGGATTATAAGAAGAGAAGGTAAGCCACAACTCCGATATCCTCAAAATATTCAGTAAATTTGGATATGTGATCATCTCACGTGTTTTTTGGCCCTAATTCTTATTAGAAAAGTTCTATGCGGACGCGGAAAATGGACGCTTATGATCAGATGCCCAATCTCACCGTGTTTTAGTGACAGAAATCAATCGCTGCTAAAATATTTGACAAATTAACCCATCTGCTCATCTCTTCCCATGTCTACATTCTAATCAGCCACGAGAAGACACTGATCATGTAGTTGGTTATCCACTCCTCTATCTTCGGATCTCGGCCACTTTGCTTGAAGGATCTTTCCGAAGGAGAAGCTACGTACTCATGCTATACAAGAGTTTGCAATTCCATGAATGACAAGTTATCATATTTCCATGCATCTGTAGGGAGACTCTCGAGATAGTAGCAGCAGCCCTCAGAAGCTTCTGATGCGTACGTGGCAGCGTATTCTAGCTGTCGATATGCTGCGTTTTCCTCTTCCCCCACATGCTCCATGGGGGTACTACATATATATAAATCTTCGGTGGGCCGGGGGACAGAATGTGATTAACCCCGGGCCATCACAGCCAGAGCTGATCGATGTTTCTTTTCTGTAGCACCGGCAGTGGTTTGGCCCCAAGTTTCTGGCAGACACTCACATCATTGTTGGGTCCTGGGCCTCCTGGCTCTCATCTTTCCACCATTGACTGAATCCACTGTTAGTTTTGCTAGGGAATCATTGGAGTGGTAGCTAGTTGACCCTGCAACAGTGACTTCAGTGCACATTAATGCAGGATGATCTTTCATCCCCAGGGCATCTCCTTGCTGGATTCATGTGGAGGGCTAAATTATTGGCCTTGGGGGTCGGTCTTCATGGCTGCACATGCCGCTTGATGCTTCTCTCCAGTGCGTGAACAATGGGTGGCCACCCTCTGGTCTCCTGTTATGCACTGCAATGGAGTCATCGGCTACCACACACAGTAGACACTCATGAACCCTTTCTTCGAAAAGGGAGGCAAAACGACATGCTTATTGGCAATAACACAAACCATTAGGAAAATGATAAGAAACTTCTAGAGAAGAGTTTTGATCCCGTGGCATTAAGAATGCTGCATTATGAGAGTTCATCACTATGATGATATATATTTAGTTATCTCTTTGAAAGGGTTTCCTTCCGACATCTGCATGGTTGCTAGCTATGATAGTCATTATGGGTGCATATCATATGCCATACAGCTGACTGAATTAGGTAATACAGAAATTTTTTAGTGTCAAGTTGGTTGGCTGAGATGAGAAGTATGTGTATCTTAACAGATAGTTGTTCCTGCAGAAATATTGTTTTGCCATTTGAAAATGAACGGAACATCATACAAAAGTAATGTGACATTATGAGCATGCTGCTCATGTTGTTACATAAACATGTGGAGAAAAGTCCAGGCGTTCTCAAAAGGCAGTCATGTGGGGATCAACTTTGCCGTACTTTTTCAGCTAGAGTAAGCATTGGTTATTGGGATCTTCTCAGCATCTATCTAGTCCAAGTGTAGGCATCCAATTAGGTCTTCTCTCAAGACATATATATACCTATCGTGGAAGCAGTTCTGCCTATGATAATAGAGTTTTATTAGTGATGCAGTATCTTTAGGTGGAATTAAGTAATCTCCAAACCATAATGCATAGTTCCACTTCTCATCCCTTCTTAACTGTCCCATATATATGATCTTTAATTTTGTACCACTTTGTTCACTCTTTTGGTATGTCTCGACCTCAACCACAACATCAGTGCACACGGCTTCATAATTAAAAGGAAACTACTCATCAAAATGAAGTGTTTTACATCCTTTCCGGCTCTTTAGAGCGTTGTGATCCTCTCCACCAGAGCACTTTTATGCTTTTAAGATTACAAAAATCCTCTCTTTTGTGCTAAGGCACTGCCCTGGAGCAGCTCTAGCACACTTTTGTGCTCTCGATCGAGAGCATGCAAATACTCCATGGTATTGCTTGTGCTCTCCAGAGGATTATTGTTATGAAGAGCACCGATGTGCTTTACAAGTATAGAGGATGTTTAAGAGAGTCAAGAAAGGTGCAAAATATTGTTTTGATGAACCACTTTTCCTAAAAGGTGCAGCACATGTAAGTATTATCGGGCACTAACATCGTGTATTAGAACCATGTAGAGGGAGTATATAGGAAGGTTTTGGGGGTGGGGGATCAGGAATAAAAGGGAATTAATTGTGGGGTGGGGCAAGTGGATTATCACTGTCAAATGGCACTTCCATTCAGAGATTGTGCACTATATTACTCATGAACCAAAGAAACTCATCATATTATATTTTCTTATCGTCGAAGTAGTTTGGCCACTAGGAAGTTAGGAACTCCAATATACATTTGGTTCCCACTTTAATATCATAGTTACGGGTTCAGAGTTGTTGACATAAATTATTTGGCTGAAATGGTGGTACTATACATGGCAATGCGAATAATCCACTTAAATAACACTATTTCAGAATTAATGCATAGAACGTCCCTGATTCTCCAGTGCCATCATCCAGTAATGTCAGGCTCTTCACACCCTTAGTATAGATTAAGACTCTTCACAAAGTGTTTTGTTTCATATATAAAAGTTGTTTGGCTCGGTTCAATCATATTTGATATGCAGGTTATAAAATCTAGTTTGTTGATATATAGTTAATTATTGACCCATAAAGTCTATATATCTTGATTTAGATGTCAAAACATTATTCCATCTATTCTTCTTTCTGAAAAGCCTTACAAGCTTGTTCAAGTGCATTTTAAGTATGATGTATTTAGTTTTCACTGTTTAAGTCAAATAAAAAATAAAAAAATAATAATTGGTTTAGTTGTTTTCACTTATGTTTGAAAAATGAAAATGTCTGAATTTGTTTTGAAACCAAAAAAAAATGACATAATCTAGTTTGTTTTCGCTTTAGATTTAGAAACCAAATAATATTAGGCAAATTAAATTGCATAAGAGGTTTGGTAAAAATGGAATCTTAGAGCTATATATGCTTTTTCTTCTAATCATAGGTTGTTTAATCACATTTATTTGTATGACATGTAAGATTTTTAATTTCCAAAACATAAAGTTCCTGGTGAAAAAAAATGGTAACATACTTTTCTCTCCACGTGGACTGCCTATGTGCGAATTGCCATTGGAAGTCCAAAATAGTTTCAGGCAAATCAAAATAATTTATTCTTTGCTCATGTTTATTTGACCATTAATTAATTTTAATTTAATTTGGCACTCCATCTGTAGCTCTAATTTGCTATGGTTTCATGTGAAAATATTCACTAAATCCCTCATAGTTCCCAGTGTGTAACCATAGATGGACCCAAAAAAATTATTTAGTGAGGTCATTAGTGGTACACCTATAAATTTTTGTTCCTAATCTAGTAGAGACACTAATAGCGAAATTTAATTTTTTAATAAGACTTTTACAATCCAGTGAAATTACATGACTGATATACTCTAAGTCCGTCCATGTGTAACTCAAGATTTTATCCATGAGATGAAAGAAGTATATATATCTTCACCAAGTGGCAACAAATTGTTGAGGAAATCTAGGCCAAAGTATATAAGAAATAAAGGACCAATAGGATACTTGCTCATGCATTAATAGTGGACATTTGCAATATAATGTTTGATGTTGTGCCTAGTCATTTTGCAAACTCGTATATACTTTAGTTGACATGTACATGGTAGAGCGGTTCTGTAGAACTGTCATCACTACTTATTGGAAGACTCACGTATATGAATTATGTGAGGATGACTGAATAGTCCCATATTTATGATGTGTCTTGGACAAGTGAGGACAAATTTAAAAACATAAGGTATTGTTTGGAATGAGAAACTAATAGATATTAAGAATTTATTAGTATCTCTTTGCAATAATTAGATATATGGCCGGATTTCTATTTCATTCTCCATACAAAAGTGTGCCTCGGACCTTCTTTCGGCCAAAACTCCGAGCCCAACCTGTTCATGCCACACGGATATAGAAGGGAATTTTGTAGAGCAAGAATTGGTTTAAGGCTCATATTAAATTCCAAATAAACAATGGTTAATTCGTGCCTTTTGCCCTGAAATTAATTTTCGATGGATTACCTCAGAATAAATCAACTAATCATATGTAAAAGATATTCGAGTCAAAAACGAGGCTAGATGAGAGCATCAAAATGAGGTAAGCAGTTCTTGGCAAAACTTGCACCTTTAGACAATTTGAGAAGAAGGGGCCATTACTCTTGTAGCTAGGACAAGGACATCTAACTTTTTAACAATTTGTTACTCCAAATTTATTGGGGGGGAGTTGCTCAATTGGCTTTGCATGGTCACTGGTCAGCTAACCTAAATTAAGTTGGAGATGGCAGCTGCCTGTTCAATTTTCCACAAAAGCAAACAAGGGTAGAATTATTGAGAGGTTAGTAGCTTTGAGATGAGCTATCTTGCCGATTTGGGAAGTAGAACAGTTTGTGGGAATTCTCTTGAAGTAGTGTTTTATTTGTATTTATGTGTCCTTGAGAATAAAAATTAAGTACCCATCTTAAATTTGCATTTGCATGTATAACTTTGTATGCGAATCAGTTAATCACATATCTAGTTTTTTATCACTTTCTATTAACAAACAATCAAAACTTTTTGAATAGAGATGCATGCAGAAGAAGGTGGACATTCCATGAACATACGCTGCAGGTAGGAGTTTACCATACGTGAATTACTCTGTTTTTTATAGTGCATATAATCACCTAATTTTCTGTGGTAACATAAGTTTGAAGGGCTACTTTTTTTATTGGTCAGTGAATTTCCTTGATATGACATGCAACAAAGGAAGAACAAAAAAGGAACGAATAATCTGATACCACAAAGAATTGCACCTTCACGTTTTATTAATCTACGAGTTGCATGCTCTTTTTTTCTTCATAAATTGTAGAAATTGTCTTCTTACTATCATGTCTTGGACACCTTAATTTTGTCATCGTAGAGTCTCGATCTGTAGCTATTCTAATCGATCGTCCCCAACAAATTTTTTTTTTTTGGAATTTTCCTACACAAGTGTTTGGATCCGTATTAATATCATAAGACTTTGTCAAACGCTATTCTCTATATCATCTTTGGTGGTTTCTTACATCATGGGAGATTAGATATGCACATGAAGACTTCGGACAATTGCCTCAGATGCTATCAAATATCACCTTGATCTTAATTGATTTGGGAGTGGAGATAATTAATTTCTGATCTACTTTTTCTCCTCACTTGAGGTAAAACTAAAAGATTCACATAATTTTAATGTACCATCAAACTTATAGAAAGTCAAATAAAAACAATATGGTTTGCCATTGAGCAAGATGTTTCCCATGTCTCTCTCCCGAGTTCCATGAAATATATATAACTGACAGAAGAAGAAGAGGAGAAAGGAAAGAGAAAAGTTCATCACATTTTTAAGTGCATGCATCAGGCATTTCTTCGTACTCTAAACAATTAGTACTTGCTTCTGTTTCACCCGAAACCCTAGACCTGACCTGAATGGTTGAGCCCAGCCCATTCGCTTTCTATCCAGCCCGAACAAACTCACCTCCACTTCTCCACAACCCATGAAATGTTACTATAATCCAAACACCTCATGTGTACTATATATATAAATAAAACGTACATGGAGAGTTTTATCTATCAAGCTACTCTTAAGTTGCATGCTTACGGAAATCCAACTCCAAGCCACCCAGAGGAACCCCGGTTTCACTTACTGTATGAACATGTTAGTTAGATAGGACGCCTAAATTACAAAAAAAAAAAAAAATGAAAAGTTCGAGAAACAAATGGGAAAAGTTTAAAGCAACTATTGCTGATGTTGTGTGGGCCGATGGGCTCAGCCCCTCTGATAGAGATTGAACTAAAGACTTGGAAGGCAGGCCCACAATCTACCATGGAAGAGGCCCAGATGCACATGGAAGTTGGCAAGACAAATGGGCCTTGTCTGATCGGGTCATGACCTTAGTGGGGCAACTGTGGTAGAAAGACTTGTTCTATGCCGGAGGAGGAGGGTTTTCTAGAGAAGTTTCATTTAGTGCACTGTCTGATTGCCCATCTCATAGTCCAAAAAAATGTTTTAAAAAAATTAAAAGAGATAGCTTTTAATGAGTGTAATTTGATGGAAATGATAGATCTATTAATTTAGATGTATGCCTCTTTGTCTTTTCGATTTTTATGATCCGTTTGGTAGATGATCTGATTGTATTGTGATTTGTGATGAAAAGACATTTATTTGAAATATATATATATTTTTTTAAATGGATGCATCACGATTTTTTTTTTTTTGGAGAGGTCATCACTGTCTTTTTTCCCTTCAAACTTTAGACTTTCACCCGCACTCCTTATTGCCCATCTTCTAACTTGTGGCGTCAAATGATATTCTTGGTGAAGGCATTTATGTGTGAACGTAATTTGGTGGCAGATTAAACATTTAGAACTAGTTATAAGTAATAACATATGTAATTTATTTTTTTTCATCGTTAAAAGAAGAAGCCAAAAAGTAGCTTCCAACCGAACGTTTGCATTAGGAAAAAAAAAATTGCTACAAATGAGGGGTTTAAAGTTGTATCCCAGGAGTATTTTTTATTATATCAGATGAGATTGCTGTGATATAGGATATTAAAATCCCTCGTATATGCACATCAAAAAAATGTATATTCTTAACACAAGATAGAAAGCGTCTAATCAATCATTGGCCATTTTCATTGTAGTAGATATAAAATGGGTCTCAATGACAAACGAAAAGAAGATAAGTGACTCAACTGTGGGTATATAATGGGCTTCGTTCCAATTGACGGCTCAATAAAAGAGGTCTCAATCGAAACCTGAGAGAAACTTGATTGAGGCCCAGAACACATGTACATCCATCTTGCGTATGAGAAGGGAAATGGAGTTCTCGTCAGATTGCAGACTCCAAAAGCTGAAACCAAATGTACAAAAATATCCTAGAATTCTTCCAATTGGAAGTAATTTATTATGTCTTTTCCTGGGATTTGTTGGGCCAATTACTTTCAAAGAAAAGATTGCATCTTTTGAAGCTGCTAACGTGATTGGAGAACTATTACTCTTTTGAAAATGGAGAACTCTAGGTAAAAGCGTGTGTATATATAATATATATACCCCCCACTTTTCTCCAACTCACTTTTTTTTCTGTTGCGGTAAGCTTTGGCTTTTTCCCTCCTGGGATGTTTTGGTTGGGAGTCCTCTCTTGGAAGGTTCTTCCACTTCGTGGGATGTTATGTTCTCTAACTTGTCTGTTTGTTTGAATGGAAAATCTGGGTTAGGAAATAGTTTTCAGGAAAATTTTATGTTTTAGATCATTTGGTATCATCGAAAAATAAAATCAGAAAAATCATTTCACATAAAACCTAGATTTTGGCATCGTTTTCTGCTGCAGGTTCTACAGTGGATTTTAGGCGCACTATTCATGTAAGTTATATTTTTATTTTTTTCCACTCATTTAAATAGTCTTTGTCATATTTAATTATTTTATTAGTTAATTTACTTTTTATTTTTTATTAAAATATTTATGGAATATTATTCATTCAAATTATATTTTTATTTTATTTCTTCTCCTTTAAATTGTCTTTGTCAAAGTTACTTATTTTTCATTAGTTATCTAATTTTTTTTATTTTTTAAAAAATATTAAAAAATAAAATAAAATAAAATTTTTGATGAATAGTATACTATGAGTACCTGGCCTTCTCTCATTAGAGTAGACCATAATATCCCATATATCTCCATCCAATTCTTTAGTAAAAACTTACATTTAATGTTGTTGACTTTTTATCTTTTCTTAATATTTTATTTATACAAATAACCAATGAAAATATTTACCTACCAATTAAATGGACAATTGTGATTTTCATTTCCATGTAAAAACTAATCTTTGGAAAAAGTTTTCCCTATGAATTTATTTTACAAACAACCAAACAGACCCTTAAAGTAAAGTTCACGCAGGAAAACCGTTTCAAGTAAAACTTCAATTTTGTAGATATTTGGCATCCTTGAAAATAAAATCGGTAAAACTACATCCTCAAAATTCTAGATTTTGGCATCCGCACCAAAAGTGTGGAAGCCATTTTCTGGGGGCATTTGAGCACATGGTCTTGGAAGCTATTACCTCACCATAATATTCCATGTGCTCAAATGTAACTCTCTAACAAAAACTTACATTTAATATTGTTGACTTTTCATTTTTTTTTTTTAATATTCTATTTACACAAATAACTAGTGAAAACATTTCCCTCACAACCAAATGGACAATTAAGATTTTCATTTTCATGTAAAAATTATTCCATGAAAAACGATTTTCCAATGAAAATAGTTTACTTACATCCAAATGGACCCTAGTTGGAGTTTTGATCATACAGCTTCACATGTGCTTGTTGCCCTTGTTTGTCGGGGTCTTGACTTTCAGCTTACGTACGTTGTTGATGCTTGGTGTGTATCTATCTCCTTCTCCTTTCCTCTTCCATGGTGTTAGTTAGTTTGGATGTTGCAGCCGGAGAGGATGAAGCTTGGCACTTTCATTGGAGCTTCTTTTGTCATCTTTGGACTAAGCTTGCGCCTCTCCCTCACCATTGGAGTTTCAATTCATGTTGTTTTCCCCTCCAATGCGGAGATCTAAGTCGTCAGCAGCCCAAGAAAGCGTTGATTCGAAGTTACCCCTTTGCCTACAAGTTCGTTTCTACGGAAGCACCAACCCAATTTGCCTCAGTCGAGCTCCACCCCGGCATTTCGTTGGGCCGTGGGAATGCTTGTCCCCACCACTTTATCGCCGGTGATGTCCAACATCTATATCTGGTGCTCATTGCGATGTATGACGAGGGTTGGCTGCCTTTCTTCTTTTCTGAGAGTTTTCCGGGGCTTTATCCTATGTGTAAGGACCATGGGTCCATAGGTGGTTTTCCTTTCTTCCTAAGGATTTGGTTGGTGGTTGTCACCACCTTTACTGTCCGACGGACATGTATTTGATGTTGCATCTGTTCCTTTGTACCTCTTTTGTAAGTTGAATGTCGTCACAACCTTTAATTGTCAAAAATAAAAGAGAATTTTGACTTCTGATCCAAAAAGTATCTTCAAAATTAATTTTAGGTCCACCATTTAAAAATTTTAATTTTTAGTCCTAAATCTATTAAGTGTTAAATTTTCGGTCTTTTCTATTATCTTCTCCCATTTTTCCCCCAAAAATCCTATTCTACCCTTGGCTTGACCGCGAACCAAACCCCCCACCTGTGTCGAACTGTATGATAACCAGATTAGTTATTCTGAACATTTTTTACTTGTTTAACTAATAGAAGAAGTAACATATAGTACTCCACGAGAAGCATCACTAGATGATATAGGGATGAGAGTGTTGGTGTTAAAACATCACTAGATTAATATCACACACATATATATTATATAATTATACATGATAAATATATGATTTGTTTGTATATATGATATGTTTTTATTTTTTTTTATTTTATTCTATTTATGAATATAATATTAATTATATATGAATGAATGTGATCATTTATTACAATTTAACTATATCATTAGAACTATTTATTCAACAAATTTGAAGGGCATTTGTGATATTTTACACTCCAAACCGTCCCATTCTAACGGCAGTTATCCATTTTAGATCGGAAATTGAGAGTTTTACTATTAATGGACTTAAAATTAAAATTGATCGGTCAATGAATCGAAAATTAAATAGAAACTTTAAAATTGGACCGGGTGCACTAAAACAAAATAAAAAAGGGAAAAAAGTTGAACTGTCCGTGGCGAGCGCCTACAGCACCCACATATCCTGGGTAAGGTGAATGAGAATTTTACCTAGCACATTTCCCACACCATATTCTAGCAATACTCTCTATAGTGATGAACATATATATATATATATGTGTGTGTATGTATGTATATACGTTTGTTGTGGAAAATTTTGGATTTGAGTGGGATGGGGGTGGATGATTTTTTTTTTTTTGATATGCAAAGTCGGTTGGCCTAATTTTGAATTGTACAATACATCAAAGATTTAATATTTAAGATGTGCGTCTAAATTCTATATATTTATAATTCTTAAAAAATCACCTAATAATCTTGACAAACACTCCTGATCTCTTGATGTACGATGGACCGTCTTTAGGAGTGTCAATGGGTGGATTTGGGCTGGCTCAATTTAAACTCATTTTATTCTAACATTAAAATAACTCAATCCAAGTCCAACCTAAATTTAATGGATCAAAGTAAAACAAATCTATGGTAGCTCATTGGGACCCGTTTCAGCCCATCAAATTAATTTGTAGATAGATTCACTATTTTAATTTAAGCATGTTTTAATTTAAAGGGAACTGTTGGTGTGGTGGAAACCAGTTTCTTTATTTAAACATATTTTTAATGCATGTGTAGGTATGATGGTTATTGATATGTATGGTTGTTATTGATATCTCTTAACCCAATAGACTAATCCAAGTCCAACCCATCAAGTGATAGGTTTGATAAATGGGATTCAAAAAAGATCCATGTGTCATCATATTTTAATCCAAATTGAATTTGGAGTGGACTACCCATTGGCTTCAAATTAACCTAGCTCATTGACACCCCTAACCGTCCTACCAATAGTGGACATGGGGGTGGGTGATTTGCTGATGCTATTGTTAAAAAGAAATCAGTTATGGTTTTTCTGTTCTCAACGTTTCTATTAAAATTAGCAAAAACGTTAAAAATATGCTACGGAAAAATGAAAAGATATAGAACATCTTTTCCGGAAATGAAAAAGTAACATGTGGTTGGAAACCGTCAGAAAATTAAAATAGAAAGAAAAATATGTTTGTATTCGCATATGGAAAAATAGGGAGAAAAGGCAATGTGGGGAATGGGTATATATAGATAGTGAGAGGGGAGTTTAGGTGGGAAATTTACCAAAGCTCTGTTCCTAGGTGGGAACATAAAGGGGCTGCCATCAAAACCCTCCAAATCAGGAGGGGTGAAGGTCACAGAAGTGAGCTGTACGATACGGGTAAATTGGGGGCTCCAACATATGGGTAACTCTTTATTCCACCTCTAGAGGTAAGTTGGGTTATGCCAAGTTAACTCGGATTAACTCTATCTAATTTATTTTGATTTGGATTATTTTTTTTTGTATTTTCAAATCACTTTTTTGGATTAAATTAGGGTTAAAATGAGTTAATTATGTACTAACCCTTTCCAAAGAGATATGTGATTACGTGTGTCATTTCACGGATAATACTCAAAATTATTTTTTAAAAAATAAAAAATAATAATAGAGTTAAAAAGAAAATAATAGGCCAATTGGGCTTATTAAAGACATACCATCTTTATTTTAAAAAAAATAAGTCATTTAATTGAGATGTAATCAAGTGGGCGGAAAAATAAAACAAAAAAAAATTACATACCTAATGAATGATTGATGAATTATCTTTCTACAGTTAATTGGAAAAGGACCGAGAGAGTGACGGAGAGATTTCATCCCGTTTGATAACCTACAGTTAGTGCCTCTCAAAACCTTTGCTTATTAATGCAAACAATTGCAAACATAGTAGCAGCAATCTCGTCCATCAAGTGGACACTTAAAATACATGATACTTGCATAAATATTCTCTAAATCTTGGTAGTCTACTCCACATTGACATTCTTATAGTTTCATATTATCATATAATAAACTACATTTCATCATATATAATACCCCTATCATTATCTGCATTTGGTCAACCGGACATGATGCAGATTAAGATAAGAAAAAGACTTGCCTACTCTCATATAATCTCCTTACGTAGTCATAATAACATCATATACACTGTATTTCCTTATGAATCCTTAAAACATTTATATTCCTCCCAAAAACAAAATAAAAGAAAGAAAGAAAAAGGAAACCATTATACTTGTGATGGTTCAAGAGTACAATTGCACTATGCATCTCTATTCAAGAGTTTCTTTATATAGGTTGTTCAGGTAAAGTGTAAATGGAATCCGATAATTTAATATTCGGATTCGATTCTGATAAAATTATCGATTTCAGAATTGAAAATTGATATCGATAGTTTATCGGAATCGGTATCAGATATTTTGATTAGTTATCGAAATCAGAATTGAAAAATAATCGAAATCGATATCGGTTATTCCGATAAATTATCCATAAAATTAAAAGAAAAAATTATTGTAAACACCTTACTTTATCGAAATTTCGGTTCCAATAATACTATCGGAACCAGAACGTAATCGGAATTAACCATTCCGATATTATCGGAATCGACACCATATTTCAGTTATCGAAATTAAAATCAAAATATGTGTTTCCGATTCTGAACCTGACCCGTTTGCACCCTATGTCTAGACTATCCAGCATTTCTTTTCGGAAGCTGAATGGAACCAGCCTGATCAAATTTTACTTGGGAAGTCAGTTTACAAACACATCTTTGACACCAAATTTAACTCTAGCCAGTAAAAAAAACATGTCACATCAATATCAGAAGAAAGAATACAGTAAATAAAGAGGGAGTTGTGGCATATGATTCATTGGTTTTTAAAAGTGGTGCTGAAAAGAGTTAAAGTTATTAAACCATTTTCTTTTTATTTGTGGATACAAGCGCAAGTGAACGTATTTAGAGAAAAGGCCAAGATGACTTTCTGATTTTAATATTTTGAAAGAGTAATAACACACCATACAGCACGTCCCTCTCAATTCATCTACTTTGTTCAAAAGTCCCCACGACCAACCTTGTTCATAAGTCCCGTAAAACTTCCGAGGATGGTGATGTTCCGGCATTTGAGTTGCATCAGAAAAGATCTCTCATTTGTAAGCTTAGATAATGCAGTCAAATGATAAAGTGCAGCCACAAAAAGCTGTTTCAAGTGCCAATCGTCATTGTAAACTAGTTGAAGAAAACATAAATTAGTCTTTAGCATGTTCACATGCAAGCAAGAACACGGGAGGCTGGCTTAAGAAATCATAATTGCTAGAAAGATAATTGAACTCCAAATCTTAATTACTGTTCGAGACAAACCCCGGTGATTAGCTGCATCACATCTCAAAATGTCTTCCCATCATTCCACGACTTTCAAGGAGATCGACATTTTCTAAAGCTGTTCTAGGGAAAAATGGTTTATTGACAAGAAAATTCAGTACAAGATCCCCATTGCCAGCGTTCACTTGATATGAATATCAATATTATACAAATGACAGTTGCTCTGGAGTTTTACTGCTGCACAGGATGATGACAACACTAGTTTTCCTGACAAAATCAGCAGCTATGTGGAAGAGAGGATAGAAATTGCAGGAATGCGTAAGTGAATACTAAAAATGGTAGTAGTTCTGATGATATATCCTGGGGCTGGATTGCAAGAGAGACCAAGAGGTCTTTGCGGATTTTTCACCACATTCCCCAATCTTGCACTTGATGCTAAGTGGCAGACTGCTAAGTATTGTGAAGTTCAAAGCTTCTAAATAGAGGGTTGACGTTCAGAAGCCACCCCTAGTGCCTCATTCAAGAGTCGAGAGAGTACTTACACGTCTTGCCAATAGCATCCCTAGATCTTCTGCTTGAGGACCTGGCGCAGCTGGATCTTCTGGCTTTCCATCCTAGCCTCCAAAAGTTTTGCCTTCAAGCTATGCTTCTGCATTCCTCTTGGCCATTCAATGCATCCTTTCATTCCCCGCATGACAGTGGCGTTTACCGAATCGGGTGATCTCCATTGTCCCATGTGCATTGGGCTGAGACCTGCTTCCCCCAGATCGATATCAGGAGACAGGGTGCCATTGGAAATCCTTCCATTGGACAGCCTCTCATTTGCTATCTCAGCTGATGCCAACTTGCATTTTTCGCTGTTGTTTGGGGAGGAGGATCTCCATAGCCTGGCTATGGATGGGATTTTCTTCCTTGACTGTCTTGTGGTTCCAGAAAACACTTCACTTATTTCACTATCAGCATTTCCATTCTCCTCCCAATCTGTTCCACTCACAGATGCATTACTTTCACAGATACCATTGACAGAAGGGTCACTCCCATCAGGAGAATTGCTGGATCCCTGCTCCTCAGCTTGACTGATAGTTTCCCATCCACTGTCATCTTCCATATCCACATTTGTATACATGGTCCCATTTGCACACACAGTCACTGGTTTTTCCATGTATCCGTTCATCTCCGGACTCACTGTGTGGATTTTTGATGCCCGACTTGCAGGGCTATATCCATAGCAGGGTTCAATCCCCCTCTCATTAGTTTCTACCCCTGGATGGAGCTCCTCAAACACAGAGAAAATATCTTCTGAAGCTGGGGGAGGCTGGTAAACAAATTCCTTGACCTCCTCAACTTTAACTGAGTTGGCGGCATCTCTAAGCAACTCTGCTTCTTTTATATCTGCAACATCGGAACTAGAGCTATTTCTCGCTTGTAGAAAAGCTTCCAGATCCGACTGTAGCTTGCTTAGCTGAGAATACTTCTCCTCAAGAGTCAGTTTTGCATCAATCAGCTTCATCTGAACCCTCTCTTCACGCCAAACCTCAGCCATCTGCAGCATCTTCCTCTCTTCATCCACCTCTTCCCGGATCTTCATTGATTCTCTCCTCAACGCTTCAACCTCTGCCTTGTCCTCTCCAATCTCCTTTGCTAGCTCATCACACACCTCCTCCACGAGCTCCCGAGCCTTGCGTTCCTTCTCACAGTCCTGCGAGCACCTCTTTGCAGTTAACTTGGCTTCAGCAAGCTCATTCACCAGCTTAGAATTCACAATTTCCATCCGCTGCCTATTCTTCTTCTCCCTGCTGAGAGCGTCTTTCATGTCATCGATCACAGCCCGGACCTTCTCATGCTCCCTGGTTCGCCAGGAGGCCTTCTCCTCAGCAACCTTCTTCAAGAAGTGATCTAGTTTCTTCTTCATCGTGCGGCGCTCATCCTCGAGCTCATTAACCCGGGACCGAGCTCCCTCAAGCTCTGCCTGCAGAGCAGATACAACTGAAACTGTGGTCACCTGCTGATCTTCGAGCAGCTTCAAATGGCTGTAAAACCGGAAAACCTCATCCGAGGCCTTCGAGAATCCCGGATCCCACTTTGTGGCCCTCTCCATCGCTGAGTATGGCAGTGCCGCCGAGTGGTCAACCTGAATGCGGAGGTCAATTAAGACTAGAGGGATCAAACTACAGGAAATCAAGAAGCCCTCAGAATGACATGGGGAAAAAGCAGATGAAAGAGACCATCTGCAGTACCTTGGACGAGGCGCCATTACTCAGATTGGGGACCGGGATCGGACTCGCTAGCCCATCAATGGGGCCTCTGTGAAGGTCTGTGTTGGTCAGCTTGCACAGATGTGGGGACTGTATATGCCCATGGACAGGCTGCAGAGGTAGACAAGCAAACGGTCTAATCACTGAGAAGGATTTCTCACAGAGTATATACATGAGAAAGAAATGGCAAGGAGAAGCAGATGAAATAATGAGCTGTAGTGTACAAACCCTAGAAACTAGGAAGGAAGAAAAGAAAAAGGATCTCCTTTGAAGAAAACACTAGCGGCATTTTCGTCAAACCCTTCAGAGAAACCCTAGAACGAAGATTCAACCATATTGGAAACAGGATAAACCCTAGAAACTACAGATCCAGAAAAAACCTCGAACGCTCACCCTTGCTGCGATGCTCTTCACCGGCACGGAGAACTCCGGCAGCTGGAGCTGCCAGATCCCGGCGGCCAGCTTCCTCGCCGAGACCGGCCCCGACACGGCGCCGCCGCCGGCGGCAGCCACCGCACCCGCCGCCCTGGACCCGCTCGCCTTCGCTCCCCCATGCTCCGACTTCGACGCCGGCTTCGACTTCGGCTTCCCCGAGAGCTCGGCGTCCTCGAACTTCCACCTGAGGAGGGGTGTGGTGGGCCCACTCCGCCTGTTACCAGCGGCGGCAGCGGCAGCGCCTCCCCACCTCTGCCCAGGGAATGCTGGGTTCCGGAGGCGGCGGCGGAGCGGCCTGCTACCCCGGGGCGGCGGCAGCAGCTCGGAGGAGGAGGGAAGGAGGGAAGGAACGCGAGCTGGAAGCTTGCCTCTGCCTGATCTCTTCATTGCGACACCCTGAAAGGACACTCAGAAGCCATCAGAGCTCCAAGGAGAGAAGAGAGAGGGGGATAGCGGGGTGGGCCGGGTGGCTCTGATCGAACGCAAACCCAGAGGAAGGGAGGAGGAAGATGAAGTCTTGGCTGGGAGGAGGAGGAGGAGGAGGAGAGAGAGTTGGGAGCAGCGGGAGGGGGATCCAATCTAGCAGCAGGTCAGGCGAGTGCGGGAGGTGGGGGCGCGGGCAGTGGTGGGCTTGGGAGTTCGGAGGGATTCCTTTGTCGAGATGGGGGCAGGGGCACGCAGGCAGAGGTAAGAGAGAGAGAGGCAGCAGTGTGAGTGCTAGTGTAAAGAGAGAGAGAGAGAGAGAGCGCGCGCGCTTGGTGCGGCAGTAGCTACATGGGGAAGAGGGCGAGGGAGAGAGAGAGGAGGGGGGAAGTGGAGAGACGTGTATAAAAAAGTGCATTTTGTGTATATTCAAATAAATGAACGAGGGAATTTGTTTTTTCTAGAACCGAACTTTCTTAGAAAACCCTACAAAATATTTCAATGTATATGACTCCCTGATGATAAGCAAAAATAAACGGTGCATCTATCTCCTCTTATTGATAAGAAGATATAATAGTTTCTTTCTTTTTATTACGTCGCTTTGTTCAGGTCAGTGGTTAAGTTATTCTTGTTCTTAAATGTAATCTAACCTTCAAATATTTAAGTTTAATTATTAAGACCTGATTTAATAATTAGATAAGCCATGTCAAAGAGCTTTTAATAGCCCTGGCAGTAGTATATCGGGGATTTTTAATTAAACACATTTAATAAGGGATAATAACATTTTGTTAATGTTATCCTGCGGACATATATGAGGAGTATCGATCCGTCTTGTCAAATAAATTATCTATAAAATCAGAAATAAATTAATTTTGATTAAGTAATCCCAAAATTATTTGATCGGATGTTACTTATCCGATTGTCAAACTGGGGCTTAAGGAAAATATGGTTGAAGAGAGTGTTAGGGATTTGGCTAGGCAGTTGGTTGAATTGGAGTATGCCTAAATTCCCTAAGGTTGACAAGCCCCCTAAAAGTTTGATGAAAGTTCTTTAGAACTGTAGGGAGGCCCACTAATATTGTATGCAATTTAGGATCCATTTAGTTGTATGTAAAACAGTTTAATAGGGAAATAATTTTGCACGAAATAATTTTTACGTGAAAATAAAAACATAATTGTTTATTTGGTTGTCAGGTAAATATAAAATTGTATGGAGGAGTATGAGATCTTATGATCTACTCAAATGAGAGAGAGTCATATACTTCTTGTGTATTAACACTATTCATCAAAAATTTTATTTTTTTATTTTTATTTTTAATATTTAAAAAAAATAAAAAAATAGATAACTAATGAAAAACAAGTAACTTTGACAAAGATAATTTAAGGTAGGAGAAATAAAATAAAAATAATGAATAGTATTCTACATATATTTTACTAAAAAAGTAAAAAATAAATTAACTAATGAAAAATAATTAAATTTGACAAATACTATTTAAATGTGGAAAAAAATAAAAATTCATCTTGAATGAATAGTGCATACAAATGGTTATTGTACATTGAAATGACGTGAAATGGCGCAGCCGCAGCAACCGAAAACGGCGTCTGCGTTTTTTTGCGCGGATGCCAAAATCTGAAAATTTTAGGATATGATTTTTCAAATTTTATTTTTACAGAATAACAAATGATGTAAAGAATAAAGTTTTCCCTAAAAATCATTTCCTGATGAAGTTTTACTTTAAAACAAACGGACCCTAAGTGTTGGATGACGAAGAAAAAGATGAATCAAAAGATTGATTCTATCAAAGATGAGACTATTGAGGTTGATGTGAATGGTCCGATCCAAATAGATTCTGAGAGGTGGTTCATCAGGCTTGAGCTTAGCTCTCAGATGATTGAGATGGGAGAGAAAACAAGTGTTTGTCTGATATCGATTTTGCTCCAACATGCTAGATAATCAATTTTGAGAAGAGATTTTCTAGATAGATTTTTTTATAATTAAGTCAGTAGAGTTATCAAACTCTATCTATGAAACGAGATAGAGGTTGCTAGCCTTTTTTGAAGATGGCTAGGAGCTAGATGGGGTGAAAAACATCTTCCAATATGGGACTAAAAGTCTCTTTGTGAGGTCTTGCCTTCTTCTTGCATCTTCCTGTGGAGCAACATTTTGGACTGGTTGCATTAAAATGGGGTCAACCCAAGACCCTATCATGAGCCCCCACCCCCACTCTGGGACTAAGATCAGTTCGTTGATTTTAGAGTTCAGAGTTATCATGTACATCTTGCAATGTTTTATCGATCTCTTGTGACATCTCTCTACTCAGGGAGTGGTGCTTATGTCGGCTGGCAAGAGATCTATCGAGCTTAGGTGAGGCTTGATTTTGTAGTTGCGTGTCATAGTGTTTGCGACTACGTCGACTTCGACCTCAAGATTATGTGCAGGGGTCTGACATGATAGGACGCCTCAAAGATGGTCATGTGCTACACCATCCTACAACATCTTCATGTTGGCTACGATGCTAACCTAGAGTGACATCTTCATGATAGACTCTTAGGTTGACCCCTCCTTAATCAACCTAACCCAAAAATTATCTTAGAAGAAGCCAATCCTAGCCCGATCATGTAAGTGTTTTACTTGATTGTGCCGAGTTTTAAGCCTTTCCCATATATATATATATATATATATATATATATATATATATATAGAGAGAGAGAGAGAGAGAGAGAGAAAGAGAAAGCCCACATATTTGTGACCAATGAACTTACAAGTAATTATGGTTATAAATATTTCAAAGGATGTTAATAAAATTTGAGAGATATTTATTATATTTTTCAAATACATTAAGAGTATATTTTTATCTTTCTCATTGCTCAATATATTTGTGACATATTATAGTTATCCAAAGAAAGATTAAAAGTATATTTTTAAGTGTATTTGTAAAATACAACAAATATCTCTCTAAGAAACCAGACATTGTCAAATACGGTTAATAATGAAAGATAAATTGGATGCGAACTTTGGGAGATCCAGTGGAGAAAGCGACAAAGCGGTCTTTGTTTTGTCCATATATAACCAGGTAAAATAGCATCCGAGACGGGCTGCCACGTGGCTCCATTTTTTTTTTTCTTACTCCGATTTCCAAAACTTGAGAAGCTGTCGGGGTCGAGCTGAGTTAGGAAGTATTCAGGGTTAAGGCGTGTAATTTTGAGAATGCGGAGGTCTCTGATGCCTATTTGCTTTTACCAATTTACCGTAGAAAACTGCACAGTGTTTAACTATTTCATCTATAATATTGTTTTTTTATTTTTTATTATATTGTAAAAGGTAAATTTAATTAGAGTCCCTAATATATATTTGATTTATTTTTAGTTTTTGACAGAATTGTGACTCATTACAGATAAATATTATCTCTGATTATAATATATGTTAAATTATATTATAATAAAGATCTCTCTTTTACAGTCAGAGACTTCTAATTATTTCTCCTATTTTAAAATAGTATAGATAAAATTACAATCAGAAAAATATTAGTTCATGTGGCAAAAAGAAAAAGGTTTTAATTTATGGATCATACCACTAGATCGCTGCAGAAAACTAAATTTATATATAAAAGGACTAAAATTTTTAGAAATTTTTAAATAATTTTATTTAAAAAATATTTGCATAAGTATGCCAATGTCTAATATATTTATAAATATATGCTTTTTCACTTACACTGATTTATATAACTTACACATATTTTATAGCTTATGTATTTTTCTGCAACTTACACAATTTCAGTATAACTTACATATATAGAAAAGAATTAATATAGCTTAAAAAAAGTGTAAGTTGCACAAAAATATGTAATTACACTGAATGAGTATAAGTGTAAGGGAAAGCTGCGCTTAGCACAGTGGCTTCTTCCCCTGTCGAAAGGAGGGGAGGAGGCGAGAGGGCGTGGGTTCGAACCCACACGCTCCCCTCACAATTCCCATGCATCCCCTTGCCAATTTACCTACCAAAAAAAAGTATAAGTGTAAGGCATATATTTGTAAATATGTTAAATGTAAATATATTTATGTAAATAATTTTTAAAATAAAATTATTTAAAAATATTTTCTTAAAAATTTTAGAGAAGCACTTAGTGTACGAACGCTCGGACAAATAATTTGTCTGGACGTCTACGTTGGCGCTGCCCCATTGGGGAGCATCCTGGGGGTGCTGCCCAATGAGGCGTCCTGACATTAAACATTTTCCAAAATTTTAACAGGCAACATCTTGTTGCTAGTTATAGTATTTTGTGGACAAACTAATTAACGAAATGGTTTCTAATTCCTATTAAAGAAGAGAAAGGACACTAGTTAATTTTAAAACCAAAGAATTAGATCATTTGACAGCAAAAACAGACAATACCTTAATTGAACATATGTTCAAAAGACTTCATCTTTTTGATAAATTTGGCTTACCACATTGGTCGAAGTCGTGGCTCAGTCCCAGGGTAGAGGCTAGCTCCAAAATAAGAAAAAATAAGAAGCCCTTGTTAGAAGAGAAGATAAGCATCCCATAGAACCAGTACTCTCTCTCTCTCTCTCTCTCTCTCTCTCTCTCTAAGCTATTAAGTTGGAATATTTTATTAGTATTACCTCAAAATTTTCTTCATGAAACAAATTTACTAGTAGAATAATGGATCTTGCCATGCAAATGTTTATTTGCGGCCCCATAATAGGTTCAAGATTGGCCGACTCG